>CAUDMG010002155.1:0-38049 GCA_958450375.1 Homarus gammarus
ATATATATATATATATTCTGTAATTCACATTTTCAGGGGAGAATACAGACTAAGGAGAAATACATAACAAGGCAAATATATACAGTAGAGGAGAGTGAGATCAAGTTCCTAGGAGACAGTGAGTGTCCACAATGGTCCGGTCACTAGGACGTGACCCTACTTATCTTCATAAGCGCAGCAGCAGTCGGTAGTCAGGTCAGAGGGTAAGATGACCCAACCTTCTCACCTGGTTACTAATCTTCTTAATTACTAAATTATCCAGTTTATACATACCATTACTCAAATTCATGTTGACGGATTCGGTATGTTTAATGACACTGGATTCTATAATGTTCCTACTGTCAATTGAATTACAAGGTAATATTGAGGAGGCATTATCCCAGTCAATGCAATGTTTATTATCCCTCAAATGAACAAACATAGCATTGGATTCCTGGCCTGTCCTAACACTATATTTATGTTGTTTAAGTATAGATTACAAGATCTTTTCCTGTCTGGCCTAAGCAACACATATTACATAACTTGCAAGGAACCTTGTAAATGCAGCCGCCTGCATTGTTGGGGAAGTTCTTGAATAACATTTGTTTTACAGTGCATGAGATTTTAAATGCCACATTGATGTTCCAGGTTTTTAGTTGTAAAGGAATTTGAGAGAATTTTTTGTGAAATGGTAATACTAAGAGATTCTTATGGTCATGGGTGGGCTTGGGATCGGTTCTATAAAAAGATTTCTTAATAATGTTAAGGTATTTGTCTATAAAAGATCTAGGGTACTTAAGATTCAAGCCAATATTATAGATATATTTATATTCCACTTCAATGAATTCCGGACTGCAAATTCTCAAAGCACGTAAAAACATTGATGAAAATACTGACTGTTTGACTCTATAATGGTGGGCAGAATATTAATGAATATATGAACACACATTAGTAGGTTTCCTATAAATACTGAACTTAAAGGTGTTACCTATTCTGTGGATCAGACAGTCTAGGAATGGCAATTTACAGTCATGCTGTAATTCCACAGTGAATTTGATCGAGGGGGCGAAGTTGTGGCAGAAAAGTTTTTAGGTCCTCATTACATGGCCAGAGACATAATACATCATCTACATATCTAAACCAGACTGTTGAGGGTGGTAAAATATTACTTAATAGGTTCTTTTCAAAGAATTCCACATATAAGTTGCTTAATACTGGTGAAAGCGGATTACCCATTGCCATACAAAATTTTTTAGCATAATATTCTCCATTGAATTCAAATCTACAATCCTTTAGATTGTAAATTTACAATCTGGTTTAGATATGTAGATGGTGTTTGATGAACAGGCGACAAAGGCAAAACCAAACAAACTGAGCTATCGGCAGTCCTTTGCAACTCTCCCTCTCCCCATCCCCAGTTCTTGCAACACTTGCATTATTGGATCAGGAAGAGGTGGAGCCAAGATACGTGGTTGCAGCCTGCGCCCATGCCTCAACACATAAATCAACTCACACGCAGCCATCATCCAGCTCATCATACCTCTCATCATGATCAAAACCCTTATATCGCCAATAGTCCAATGGCGACGTGGACAAGCAATGACGAAAGCCGGAATTCTCTATTCACTACTCTGCACATGGGCGGCACAGATAATATAGTCGTTTATGCTCTGGGATCTTGGCAGCAGTGCAATCCAGTCATGTCTATGCGACGAAGCAGCCCTTTCGAGGAGCGACTCTGCTCAGCCCTTTGGAGGAGCCACTCTGCTCAGCCCACATGGGGATGGGGCTAGAAAAGGTGCCCTAAACATAGCCTTCCTAAAAAACCCAACGTGACTGGACAACCGCACCCAGTAAGGTCATTCTTATGGGGTCGAAATCACAATAAAAATAAGAGATCCAAACAAAAACAAACTACACAACCTTTTAGGGTCACTGCATGGAATGTCAGGACCCTTCTGGATAGTGGCACAAATGAGTGTCCTGAAAGAAGAACTGCCCTTTTGGCAAAAGAACTGGGTAGGTATAACATCGACATAGTGAGTCCGGGGTCCCAGATGAGGGTCGACTCACAGAACGGGGGTTTGGTTATACCTTCTTCTGGAAGGGTAAGCCTGCTGCGGAGAGAAACCGCATTTATGGAGTAAGCTTTGCCATCCACCAACGCATCCTACACAGGCTAACTGAAATCGGGATCAATGAGTGACTCATGACTCTCCGAGTCCCACTGATTCACTCACGTCAAGGCTTTCTCATCACCACATATGCCCCAACACTAGATGCAGAGGATGACATAGAGAAGGTCTTTTATGCCGACCTCGACAGAGTATTAACCTCTATCCCCAGAGAAGATAAAGTTGTGCTCCTTGGTGACTTCAATGCCAGAGTTGGCAGAGGTGCTGACATTGGCAGAGAACCATAGGGAGAAATGGACCTCGGAAGTGTAATCCCAATGGCCTACTCCTCCTCAGCAAGCGTGCTGCACACAACCTTACTATCACCTATACCTTGTTTAGGCTGGCCGACAAGTTCAAGGGTTTGTGGCAACACCCACGATCCAAGCACTGTCATCTCATTGAATACATCATTGTCAGAGAAAGAGATCACCGAGATGTCTCTTCGCCTGCTCCATATGTGGCTCTGACCACTGCGACACTGATCATCGGCTTGTCACAGTCAAGCTCTCATTTCATGACGCCCCAAAATGAGGAAGGCAGCAAGCCTCCAAAAGAGGTTTTGACAATATGCATCTGGATGATCCAGCCGTAGCACATGCTTTCAGAGAGCAGTTTGAACAGGGGCTGATAAACAACCCAACAACAAACTACCCAAATCCCAGTGCCAAATAGGATATTCTCGACACTGTCATGACAAAAACCTGAGGAGAGACCCTCGGCCTGATCGAAAGAATACACCAGGACTGGTTAGATGAAAATGACCCGGAAATCAATGTGCTCGTTGATGATAAATGTGCTGCTTTAACTGACTGGCAGAACAACCCTCAGTCTAGGACCAAAGCTGATACCCTCCGTAAAAAGAAAGCGGCTGCCCAGGGGATACTTTGCAATATAAAGAATGACTGGTTTAGAAATAAAGCATGTTAAACACAAAAATTTGCAGATCAGCACATGAGGCACGAATTTTCAATTCCACTAAAAAAATATGGGCCAATCACCCGTGGTGTAACCCCCCCTCCACTCATCCGATGGTAACTCCATAATTAAAGAGGAAGAAGGCCTCCTTCAGCAGTGGAAAGAACACTTCCATTCAATACTCAACCGAAACAACGATTTGGATGTCCTGACTACCCAGTAAGTGCCTCAGCATCCAGAGCTGACCCACCTTAGCTATCCCCCATCCCTGGATGAGATAGCTATTGCCACCAAAGAGATGAAAAATAACAAAGCCTCAGGGCCTGATGGAATCCTAGCCGAGGTGTAAAAAGCAGGAGGACTTAAGCTTACCAGTAGTCTCCACTCTCTCCTGGAGAATATATGGCAAAAGGAGGAAAGGCCCCAAGTTCTCAAAGACGCCGTCATCGTCCATATTTATAAGAACAAGGGAGACCTCTCAGACTGTGTTAACAACCACGGGATCTCGCTACTGTCCGTAGCTGGCAAGATTATCGCCTGAGTCCTCCTAAGCAAACCTCTTTCTGGGGCTGAAAACTAATTCCCAAAATCTCAATGTGGCTCTAGACCATCATGTGGCACCACTGACATAATCTTTGCTGCCCGTCAGATACAGAAAAAGTACAGAGAACACCATTTTCAACCTGTACATGGCATTCATCGGCCTAACCAAGGCCTTCGACTCTGTCAACAGGGAAGCCTTCTGGTGGACCATCAGCCGTTTTGGGTGCCCACCAAAATTCATAGTAGTTTTGAGGCAATTCCATGACGGAATGAAGGGCAGTGTCCTGCACAATGGCACCCAGTTTGTGTTTTTCCCCATCCAAACGGCAGTTAAACAAGGGTGTGTACTGGCACCAACTCTCTTTTCCATTTTCTTGGCTGCTTTCCTTACTTGCTCCAGCGCATATTTAGCTGGCGGGGTGGTCATCGGGTACCGGATGAAGGGTATTTTCAACTAAGACTAATTCAGGCAGGTGCAAAGGTATTCGCAGCTTCCATGATTGAGTTTCAGTACGTGGCTCACACTGAGCGCGACCTACAGGAAATCCTGAACACCTACGCATATGCGTATGCACAGTTCCTCCTTAAGGTGAATGTACGTAAGACGCAGTTTCTCTTTCAGCCTGGCCTTGGTTCAGCCATACTTCACCATCCATCCAGCTTAAGGGTAATACCCTCAGTAATGTTACCCACTTTCGATATCTCGGCTCTCACCTGTCGGTGAAGAGATTCAGCATCGGATCAGATATGCAACTCAAACTTTGGCAGACTTCGAAACCATGTCTTGAGCTGTAGGGAGTTGAAATTATCTACAACGTTATATGGCAGTGAGGCATGGGTCACTTACAGGAGGCACATCAAGGCACTTGAAACTTTCACCAACGTAGTCTACTGTCCATTCTCCGATTTCGCTGGGAAGACGAGAATAGATGCCAGTATTCTTGCTGACACGAACTGTAGAAGCATTGAGGCTACCATTATTATTAATGGATAGCTATGCTGGGCTGACCATGTTGGCTGCATGGACGACAGTAGACTGCCAAAGGAGCTACTTTAGGAGGAGGTAAGAAAGGGCGGGCTGACCGCCTAGTTAAGCTAATAGTGTGTTTGGGTTTTGTCATGGGTTAGTTATTGTCTGTCGGTACAGGCACTAGACAGCCTACCCTGTCCCATTTATGGGTGTTTTAAGGGACTTATTTCATATTCCGCCGACCCTACTGGCGGATGTTGGTCTAGGGGGGTTGTCTATTGCCTGGCCGTGTAGAACGGGGGGTGGTAATGGACCTTTTGAGATTTCGTAGTTTTTTGGGAACCATGTATGGTTGTTGTCGTTATCTGGTGGGAGTCTTTGAAGGAGTTCTTGCTCTGATCGTTCTATCTTTGCCAGATTCTGCTGGCCAGGGTGTGCAGGTGCTGGTTGATGGGTTTCATTCTCAGGTCTCTATATATCTCGGCTGTGGTTCTGGTGAAGGGGTACCTTTCACCTGCGACGAATCTTAGGGCTTCATTTTGGACCACCTGTAATTTTAATATTTGAGTGGTGTTCATAGTATGAAGAGTATTGCTGGGTAAGTTAATATCCGTGTGATAAATGATGTCACCAAGCGTAGTTTTATTTTCTCAGGAAGTGCTTTAAAGCGGTATAGTTTTCTCAGCTCTCTTCTTGCTTTTTCCTTCCTGCTGTGGACATGATGGGAGTAATCTGTCGTGGATATATATAGGCCCAGGAGGGTGCCTCTGCTTTTGTATTCTATCTGGGCATTATTGGTTACTAATGGATGGGTTTTCCTTCTGCATAAGGGTATCACTGTGAATTTCGGGAGACTGGTTTGGAGTTTCCATTGTTTTTCGTAGTTATTTACCCTTTCTAATTCCCGCCTGGTGTTTTCGGCCTGTAACGCTCGCGATTTTCCTTGATGTGTTGTTATTTGAGTGATGTCGTCCGCATACATAATATCTTCGTTACCTATTCTAGTGGGAGGCGGGGTGTCACTTGTGTAGATAATATATAGGGTGGGGGAGAGGACGCTTCCCTGAGGGACTCCACTCATGAGTGGGAAGGTCTCTCCTGTGTGTTGTCCTACCCTCAGTCTAGCATTTCTGCCATCAAGAAAGTTGCAAAGCAACTTTTCAATGTTGGTGGGAAGTCCGAGCTGGAGGATCTTATATTTTAGACCGTCGTGCCAGACTTTGTCAAATGCTTTCGCTACATCCCGGAGAGTTAGATTACATTGTCTACCACTCGCCGCGGCTCTGGCTGTTTTCACATGCCAGGGCTATCGCTGTTGTGGTGGACTTCCCTTTCCTGAACCCGAATTATCTGCAGTTGACTCTGTTTGTTGTTTCCAGGTGATTTCTCAGACGGTTATTGATGATTTTTTCTAGTATTTTTCCAGGTACTTCGAGGAGGGAGATCGGTCTGTAGTTTAGTGGGACGGCGGGATTCTTTCCTTGTTTTGGTGTTAGGGTAATAATGGCCTCTTTGAATTTTGTTGGGAAGTAGCCCGAGGCTAGGCAAGCGTTCATTGTGGTTCTCAGTCTCTCCAAGGCCGGGTTGTTTATGTGGCTGAGGATCTCCTTGGTGATGCCTGAATAACCAGGGGCTTTATTTTTGGCATTGGAGATGGCTCTGTTGAGTTCTTCCGAGGCGATCGGTTTGGACAGTGGGCTGTCCACTCTCAGATCCTCCCATATGATTTCAGGGGAAGGCTGAGTGCGGTGTGTCTGGCCGCGAAGTTCATCAAGGACGAGCTCCTCGTGGGTACCATCGAATCCCCTATTCTCTTCATTTGTGATTCGGAAGATGTTCCTCCTTTTGTCCCTGAATATGGGTTCTTTGTCTTGGTCGTCATATATTTTACTTCCTGCGTGGTCAGTTATGTATGACGACTCGTCACGGCTGCAACCTTTCAATCTCTTAACTCGACGCCAGAACTCTCCTGGATCGTTGTATGTATGTGAGAGTTGTTCAACTATTTCAGCCCATTTAAGGTTGCTTTGTTCCAGAGATCTTGTTTTTATTTCCTCCCGGATTCTTCTGTATGTATTGTAGCTTACGATGTCCCAACCACGGGTCTCGGCTCTCTGTTGTAGCAGTTGGAACTGGTTTGTGAGGACTATGAGTTCTGGAGTCTGTTGTGCGTGTGGGAGAGTTCTGTTGCGTATGAGAGGCGTGGCCTCCTGGTAGGCTGTTCCTATGGCTTCACACCATGTGTTGATTTTGTCGTCTATTATGTTCACCGGCTGACTGTCTATGGTCTGCAGGATTGTCATGCCCTTGGCCTCAAGTTCGGCTGTAGCTTTTTCGTTGAATAAGTCCCAGTCGGTCTGCTTGGCGATTCTCCGTGGTGGAGCTGGCATAGTTATTGATGTTGCTGAGATGGTCATGATTATAGGTAGGTGGTCGCTGGAGATTACAGGGCCTTGTTCAAAGAAAAAGTTGTGGAAGCATCTGCCGTTTGTTATTGCTATATCTGGAGTAGGGGCTGAGTTCCTCCTGTAGAACGTGGGGAAGTCTGGGCCTATTAGTTGGGCTTTTTTGTTTGTTATGAAGCCAGCGAGGCCTCTTCCAACATTGTTATTTGTCCTCTTACCATCTAGTAGAGGATGTCTGGCGTTCATATCTCCAATGATGTAGGTTGGGTGGTGGTATGATAGGAGTCTGTGGGAGTCCCCGTAAGGCAGGTAGTCCCTGCGTGGTGTGAGGTAGGTTGTGGCTATTATGGTTGGCCCTGTGGTCAAGTTGATTTGAACAGCGAGAGTTTCAGAGGTGAAGTCGTCTATGATTCTGTGGTGGACATCTCTTTTTACGGCGATGGCCACCAAGTCATTTGGCTCCTCTGATAGATTGGATTTATGGATCATGTAACCAAATATTTTCAGTTCCTCAGCCGCCTTTTGGCCGTGTGAGTTTATGAGTATAATATCTGCGTCGACTTGGCTGTATTGGCTGGACATACTGAATTTATTAGTTCTCCAGTGGAGGACGTTATGTTGCATTATTTTCACTGCCTTAAGAAGCGAGCCCATTGTATCTTGTATTTGGTTTTGGGGGGATACCTCGGGTTCGTGGTTTGTTCACTGTGCGTTCATTCCTCAATTTTTTTATCATCCCATCGGATGTCTTGTGGAGGCAGTCTGTTAAATCGACCTGTTTTTGTTTAATTGCTTTTTGGATGTACTCCTCGGAACTGGGGTGGTCGTACTTCCATTTCATCTTGCACTCCAATACTCCTTTAGCGACTTCATCACGTGTACAGTCCTTGTTTATGTGGTCTGGTACGTAGATGATAGATTCAGGACTTTTCCCTATAGATCGCTTGGAGTCCGAGAAACAGGTATCATCTCCGGTGTAGGTACGTGTGCATCCACACCAGAGGCCACTGTTGTCTCGTCTGTAAATGTTGGAGATTGGGGGACAAGTGTTATCTCCGGTGTAGGAACGTATGCATCCATACCAGAGGTCACTGTTGTCTCGTCTGTGAATGTTGGAGATTAGGGGACAAGTGCTATCTCCGATGTGGGTACTTGTGCACCCCCACCGAAGGCTACTGTTGTCTCCTCCGAGGCTGAGGATGTTACCCTGAACAGTTTTGGGTTGGGTAGATTGTGGTGGCGTAAGCATTTTTCGAGTATTGTTTGAAAGCAGCCTGGGTGCTGAACATTCTCCTCATGGGTGTGTTTGACAATCATGTTGGCTAGTATGTCGCGGTCATGGAGGTATCTGTCTCTGGTATTCATCAAGACTGTAAAGTCTGTAGTGGCTGCAGGGACCATAGTGACCGCAGAAGTCGGGGTCCCTACCATCACTGCACCTCTGTATGACCGTGCAGTGACTGCAGGAGTCGGGGTCCCTATCGGCAGCACAGCCTTGTATGGTGATACTGATGTATTTGTGGCTATTTGCTGTGCTTCCTTGATTTTTTCCTTTCTTTTGGGACAGAGCATGGACATAGTGCTGTGAGACCCATCACAGTTAAGGCATTTTAGTGGTTGTATGTATATGTATGTATATTATGTATGTATATTATGTATGTGCTCCATTTATGTACTATTTATTCAGCCTAGCTAATAGCGTGTGGCAATGTATTTATCAATGTCCCACATGCCTAATTAATGTGCCTGGCGACATATGGAAGCTGTTTATGTATCACTTACCATACGTCGCCTAGAGAGCAGTTGACCAGCAGACAGGTTGAGGAGCGCTACTCCCCTTGTGTACATATCTCTTATCCAGTAAATCGAACCTACAAACTATACAGGTGTTTGTGTTAGCTCCTGTATATAGAACTTAATACCCAGAACACAAGCATGGCGCAGTGAGTACTTTTACTGGATAATTACGAGTGACAGTGCAAAGTTCGTGGAAAGCCGGCCTATAACCTCCCTTCTCTGTCAACTCACAACCAACCGCCGCCTCCTTGAAGAATTTAGCAAATTTGAGCAGTGTCAGTGACAGTGATTTTCTGTGCAGTGTTTAGTGCATTGTGTGTTTCGTGCCATACATGTGTGACCTTGTTCTAAGAGATTCCCAAGGTACACAACATGTTCTGGGCATTTGTAAGGAGTAACGTTTTTCACATCCTCCTCTCGTCATGCCTCGAGGGTAACTGACGCTCCTCGTCGTCTCCACACCCCCTCACAGCTCGAAGCCCCTCATGGCGAGACGCTCTCGCCCACCCCGGCACACACACTCACTGACATCGGCGATTTCCTTATATATATTTTATATATATAATCTACTTATCTGTGTATTTAATTAATTTTTTGTCTGAGATCTTGTTGATACGACGGGCTGACTGGTCAACACCGATTTAAGACACAGCACACAGATGGAGTAGTTATTAGGGTGTGTCAATTTTGTCAACATGTTAAAAATCAAATTTGGTAGTCAAAATATTGTGCCTCTTTATGTCTAAACTTGAGATTAGCAAACAAAAGTGAATTGAAATAACCCTCACCTACATCAATTATACCTTAAAGTTTCAAATATCAGTATTTCAACAAATTAATGAGACTTGATTAGAATTATTCACTTGATATTAACTAATCTCATGTAAGCATATGGATTATGGAGTATTTTATGGTTCTATAGCTTGTGTACAATATGCATGTCAGAACATGAACATGAACAGGCTCTCCGTGTGGGACAGTTAAATTCTTGTTTTGACTTGTACCAAGCGTGAGGATAAGACGCCCGGCTCACTCTCCTTCTAGATATCATAGACGGTGGTTTGCTCTCATTGCACTTGCACGTACTCTACCAGACGAATTCTACATTTTAATTATTGTAAGTAGGGCATATTGATTGTCGCAGTTACTTATATCATTGTATAAAACATTATGTTCTAAGAAATTATTTTGTTATTTCTGTTACAGCATTTTTGATAAACAAATTGATATTTTTTGAAACAACAATTGAATTATGAAACATTGAAATATTTTTCTATTTGTCAGATAGTGTGAAGATGTCAAAATTGAAGACAAGAAATCAGTTGTCAACCCACTTGAGCCTGCTAGTTGGTAAAGGGAAGGAGCTTCCTGTATCAGAACTTCCAACAGTGAGAGACATGCTAAGATTAGGGTTACTCCTTCGAGAAAAAAATGCAAAGGACAGAAGGAACTATACAGATAAAGAACTCATAAATGACATGATAGTCCCTCTTCTGCATCAATGGACAAAAGCTAATGCACTATTCAAACCACCTGTGATTAATCAGTGTCGAACTATTGAGCTAAAACTAACGAAATTATGGCACAAAGCAGTTGAAACATCACTTGGTAAAGGAAACTTGGCCAGGAAAAATGAATTTCTGCACACACTTGATACTCTGTTTGACATTTTGACCTGCAAGTGCTCCATACAATTATGTTCTGAATCCAACTGTTCTCACTCAGGTAAGAGAGAAAATAATTCCCACATTGATTGTGGTTGTCCTCGTGAAAAGAAGATCCCTGTTTTAGAGCTTGAATTTATAAAGGCACAGAGGACAAAGGCAGAAGGCCAAGGAAGTATGCAAATGGGTTCAATAGATTATTCAGAAACAAAGAAGCAGATTGCTAATGCCAAGAAGAGAGAACAAATCCGAGAGAGGGAACAAAAGAAGAAAATGAAGAGTGAAGAAGCCATCCAAAGAGAGGAAGAGCTGTGTCAAGATGTTTATCACTTCTTTGATAGTTCTTCTGATGAACAGGAAGCAACATCAGATGATAGTTCCAAAGAGCCATCTGAACCTTTACCAAAGAAAATGAAATACAACACAAGAAATATTTCAAACATTGCTTTAGCTAGTATTCGCCACCATGCTGGACTTCGTGAGGCTGCAGAAATTGCAACTGCCGCTTGGATAGATGCAGGCCTCATCAGCCGAGAGGATGTATCTTTGGTGATAGATCATAATAAAATTAGAAGAGCACAAGAAAAAATAATGAAGGAAATATCTGATCAGCATGAAAAAGATTTAAGCGAGGGAGGGCTCTCCTGTCTTTTGTTTGATGGAAGAATAGATGACACAAAAGTTTTGCTAGAAGTAGAGGGAGTGAACAGAAAGTTTCCAGGTCTCATCAAAGAAGAACACTACTCTGTCTGTTCTGAGCCTGGTGGTCGGTTTTTGTTTCACTTTGCTCCCGAAACTGAAGTAGAAGGGAAGAAACATGCAGAGGTCATTGCTGATCATATTTTGTTGGGTTCAGGAGAGAGGACTTGGCAGTTCACTGCAGGCTGTTGGTGGAGATTCAACTGCAGTGAACACCGGATGGCAGGGGGGTGTAATGACGCATTTAGAGAAAAAACTAGGAAGAAGACTTGTTTGGATTGTATGTGATTTACATACAGGCGAGCTACCTCTTCGTCATCTCATCCAGGAACTTGATGGTCCTACAAAGAGCAACAACAAGTGGTCAGGTCCCCTTGGCATCATGCTGGATGAAGCAACACAACTAGAAATAAATACAACCTTTCCAAAGGTCGAAGTTGGCCCTCCCCTTCCGGCGTTGTCTGAAGGAGTCATCAAAGATCTCAGCACAGATCAATCCTATGCTTATCGTATTGCCCAAGCAATAAGATCAGGAGAAGTGCCTCAGTCATTGGCTCTCTTGGAGATTGGACCTGTCAGCCACAGCCGTTGGTTAACTACAGCTCTTCGTTTCTGCAGGATTTGGATTTCCAAACACGAATTGAAGGGCAAAGTGCTGAAGAATTTGAGGTTAATTGTTGAATTTATTATTGGAGTTTATCTTCCCCAGTGGTTTAGTGTGAAACTTAATCCTATGTGGGTGGATGGGCCCAATCACCTTTTGTTTCAATTGCAGCTAGTAAGAACACAGAGGAAGGTAGTGAGGGACATCGTGTTACCTGTGGCAAGAAGGTCCGCTTGGTATGCTCGATCAGAAGCAGTTTTGCAAGCAATGCTTTGCAGTCAATGTACCAATCTCCGAACCGAGGCTGTAGAAGTCATTCTAAAGATTAGAGGAACGCTAATAGATGACGACCAGTTGGGAGACTGTTCGTTTCATTCAAGAAAAGTTCCCCCAATAAACGTCAATGCCACCAAATTGTCAGAATTGGTTGACTTGAGTTTGGAAGTCTTAGAGCCACCATTGACAACAAGTCTAACTAGCCAAGAATTGAGAAACCTTAAAGAGACTCCAATGCAGGTGCCGAAGTGGCCTTCCCACACTCAAAGTGTGGAGAGATGTGTGAAAATGGTCACAGAAGCAGCGGGCCATGTTTACAGCCACGAGAGGCGAGAAGGTTACATCAAAGCACAAATAGCAAGCAGACTACTGATGACAAGAAACCAAAGCAAAGAGAGTATGAAGGCATTGGTTACTTTCAAATAGACTACGGATAATAAAATATAATAATTTGAAACTTGAAACAGTAACATGTGTGCAAACGCTGGTTATGTTATAAATTCACAAATATGTACATTTAAAAATCCATTTGATGTAGGTAGGACTTATTATAAAAAAAAAATTATGCCAGAATATTGTTTTGCATGCTTAAAGACTACAATAAATTGCTACCAAATTACTCGATTTTCAATTTAGCCAGTTTACCCCCTAAATTGACACACCCTAATACACATGCAGGCAAAAGCCCACTTAACACTTATTGACCACTTGAACTTATCCACCCAGACCCCTCCCCCCCCCCTTCCCATACACACATACACATGCATGCCTGCCTGACTTCTATACATACAGTACTATCAATTTTATATATTTTTTATTAATATTTTTTTGCCAGGGCATTCGGTTATATTATGCATGATATATTTATGATTATATGAATTATATTTGTGAACATTATCTGGCTTGTTTGTTCCTTACTAACAACTGTGAACTATCAGCACTGCACACTCCATATTGTTAGATACTATAAAGAGAACGGTGATGGGAGCGTTATAAATGTACAATAATGTTGTTTTAAAGTATACAAAGAGTGTACCAGGACCTGGTGTAGTCACTGATTCTCCAGTGATGGTACAGTACAGTACAGTACAGTACAGTACAGTACAGTACTGTACTGTACAATAGAAATAAATCATCCTTTGGTCTTACTGTATAGTATTTAGTCCTCTACCTGTGACAGAACCTGTACCATTAGTCTGTCAACACTTGTCTTGTTGTGATGATGTTCCTTAGTGGCCATCATCAAGTTTATTGACAAGAGAATATGTCATCATATTCTGTATTTTATGGATATTGTTTGTTGACTGATTGATGTATTTGGGAATAAGTCTTGGTTGATAGATGCATAAAAAAGGACTAACTGTATTTGTGAATTAATAGTAATGTACAGTGCCAAGGACAGAAAGCTCTTGTGTTATCTCTGTGTACAGTGTATACGTACGGTTCAGTAAATTTCTCGACAAAATTGCAAAATAATTACCGAACGAATTTCATTAAAGTTTAGCTCACTCATAAAATGATACAGTACACTACAGTACATTGTACAGGTATTTATGTACAGTACAGAGTCATGGTTATAAAAAGATAAACAATAAAGTCATGGTTAAATATTAGAGTATAGCTGGTAAGAGATGTACTGTGTATGTACTGTACTGTAACTATTGTATACTGTAGTGTATTAAAGACAAGCTGCTTATAATGTTTCTGAACACAAGACTGGCACAATCTCACACTAAAATGCTTCTTTTGTAATTTTCATATTCTCACTGTACTGTACTGTACCTGTACGTGAGTCACCTTAAAACAGTAGAATATGTGCAAAATTCTTTAGTAAATACAAAATAAAATTTGTGCAAGGCATTCGGTCCCTGATATAGAGAAAGTTAGTACAAGAAGATAAAGTTAGGAAGCACTATACATTACTGTATTGTAATGTAAGCTGCTGATGCCTTTGTGGTGGACATTGTAGAAGTGACATGAGTCACAGCTACATAACTAAAGGTTTTATGGTAGTTTAGAGAAAAGTTGCAGACATAAGGATGATTTAACTTTATCAACTGTTAACTGCATGTTGGCCAACAAAGTACAGTACATTATATATGGCCAGAAATAGATGGACAAAAAAATTATATATTCTGTGGGACAGTTACTGCAGCATGTTGTCAATTGATCTCTATTTCTTCAGCACTGTAATAGAGCCTCTACCTTATGTCTTATGTTTGCCTTAACACTGCAGCATGTGTGCACAGACCTCTAAGTCTATACTTCTGTAATCATTAATTATTTCCTGTGTGATAATGATTAGTTTTTTTTGTGTGTGTGAGATTAAACGTACTGTACAGGTATGTCCTTATAAACAGCACTGTACAGTACTTGTGTACCTGCAGTATTTGTTTATATTATGGGTGTTTGTTTGAGTAAAAAACTGTTTGTAAATAATAGAATTGGTTTAACATGTAACTTGAGTACTATATGTATGTTGGTATAATGTGTTACTTGAGTGCTCTGTGTGAGATTCACTTGCTGGCTCTTTTGTTCACACTTAGACACTCCCAGAGATACAGTGTGGTGTTGGAAAAGGAAGGCGGCTGTGATGGATAACTGTGTTAAAAGTGCACACCAAGAACAGTAGTTGAGTAATGTTATGATGAGGTTCTGTATACCGTACTTAGTTACCTCACTGCAAATTCAAGACGAGTCATGTGCGTACGTGAAGTTAAGGTAGAAATATTCTTAAGTACAGTGCACGTATTGTTGGCAGGGGCATTACCAGGATAAATTCAGTGAGGAGGCACTTCAGAATACAGTACTGTACAAGAGGAGGAGGCACTTCAGAATACTGTACAGGAGGGGGCACTTCAGAATATGGGGGCACAACAATGACTTGTGAACATCCAAAAACTATCCCAACCCAACATCAGTTAACTTAGGCTTAGTGTTTGGTAAATTGTTACCATGTTGCCCTTGCGGGAAATATTCAAAGCACTGAAATTCACGACAGAATTCATAAAAAAAACTTTAAATTTTTTTAGTATTTTAATAAATCTTTTTTATGAGACAAAATCAGTGACATGAGAATCCCAAGTGTACAGTATAGTACATATAATTATTGTTAAATTTAATAGATCATCAATATTCCAGCACAAGTTAAAGTACAGTATAGTACTCTTAATGGATAATAAAGCTAATGTGTTCAAGGAAACACTACAAATGTTCATTATTTTATTGTAAATTCATCACGCTCAGTGGACAATAAATGCAATACGGTATATAAAACATCAACTGGCGATGGCAACCACGTGGCAATTTAAAATTTGTGCATCACAAGTCATTCCCTCAACAACAAATTTTATACAGTCTTATTTCTTTTTTAAATCAGCATATATTAAAATGAGGGGGCATGGCTCCCTGCTGCTCCCCTGTGGCAACACCCCTGAGTGTTGGGGTTGACTAACATAATTCTCATGTAACAATATTTGACGAGCCAATATCTCTGTGGTACTTTACAAAAATGGCTGTTATTATTAGTCTTTTTTTATCTTTCTCTTTACCATATTATTTATTTCTGCTTTTTCCCCTCCTCCTCCACTTGCCTGTGCTTCATACACACTTCACTCGTGCTCTTCACACATTGTAATTGACCATAATGATGAGCATCCTCTGGAGGCTGCCAGTTTACCTCCCTACAGCCTCCTGCTTACTTGGTATTCGTATGCCAGCCAATGACCATCACCTTCACTCGTGTAGGATTTGTGGAATAAAAATTTAGTTCTCTACACCTCCACAGTTACTCATTAAGGCATCTAGTTGTACTGCTTACCTCAGTAAGTTTGTGAATCACTGCTCCAGTATGCTAGTGTCACACCCAGGGCTGCTGAGAGCTGGCCAGAGTCCCGTGGAAAGATAAATTTATGGGGGCCCCTTTTGACCTTCAAACAGTTATTAATATACTATATCTATAACACTTGTTCTTCATTTCTATTTTTAGCATTCCATTTAATTTGATTAACTACTTTACAGAGAGGTTTAATATTTACCCTCTACAGTACTGTCTCCCCATTTTTCTCGGGTCCTGCAGATTAATCCCAGCTTCCCTGCCCTCTGGGTGGTCCCTGGTCATAGCCACTATACAGAAACCCCCAGCAAGCACAGAGTGTCTTACAAATTTTTGTAGTGATCATGTGAATGCTTGCTTTACAACAGCAATATTATCCTCACTTGATGCTCTTGCAATACAAGTATTCTTGCATATACATTTTACTGAGACACCCTGTATGTAGATTGTTACATGTAAGTCTGACTACTGAAGACACAGAGACATTAAATTGTGACAATGTTTCTGAAAGTATCATGAGTCAACAGTCTCGCTCACTGTTAACCTCATGTTGTTTGTTTAGTTGAGTGTCGTGTGGGAATTCTCAGCTCGGATTATGTTTTCTTTTGAAACAGAAGTTGTATATGAGATTCCCAGTGATTATTGGATGTACAGTATTTCTTATATTTTCTTGTATGAAAATACAGTACAGCACAGTACTGTATAGTCATGTGTTTGAGTTGTGTACATGTTGATTTCTCATATTACAGTACAGTAGTTAGAATAATCCATCTCTTGATTTAAACCTGGGCATTCTGATTGTGTGTGTTTGTGGATGGGGATGATTGAATGTTAAAGTGTAATAAACATAAGTGTTTCCCTACATGGCAGCACAGCACAGCACACCTGTATGTTATTGACCTGCATGAGCACCCGAGTCATCATTAACACATTAACATGATTAATGTAGATCACTATTGATATTTTTTGTACATGTATTTATAAGTAGTTAAGTAAGTAGTGCACTCTCGGAAACTTGGAAGCTTTTATAAATGTAGAAACTAAATTAGAAAATGATGAGCATTTATGTTTTAGGTTTTTGCACAATACGTTAAGTGTTAATAAGTGGAACATTTCCAGGATGAGTTCAAATCAGTGCGTGTTGGTTATTGATATAGGGACGACCTCGGTCAAGTGCTGTCTGGTGGACGTTGTATCCAAGGAGGTCATCTCCAGCCAGAAGAAGGACACGTACTCAGATGTCCCCAGCGAACTTGGTAATTACCACTACCAGTCCATCCCAGACTACTGTGCTAATAAGGCACTGGATCACACTGTATATATATCTGTGTTCCTGATAGTAGAGTAGAGTACAGTATAGTACACTACAGTGCATTACAATACTGTACAATACAGTACACTACAGTATAGTACACTACAGTGCAATACTGTACAATACTGTACAGTACAGTATAGTACACTACAGTGCAATACTGTACAATGCATTACAATACTGTACAGTATAGTACACTACAGTGCAATACTGTACAATGCATTACAATACTGTACAGTACAGTACACTACAGTGCAATACTGTACAATGCATTACAATACTGTACAGTACAGTACACTACAGTGCAATACTGTACAATGCATTACAATACTGTACAGTACACTACAGTGCAATACTGTACAATGCATTACAATACTGTACAGTACAGTACACTACAGTGCAATACTGTACAATACAGTACAATACTGTACAGTACAGTACACTACAGTGCAATACTGTACAATACTGTACAGTACAGTATAGTACACTGCAGTGCAATACTGTACAATGCATTACAATACTGTACAGTACAGTACACTACAGTGCAATACTGTACAATGCATTACAATACTGTACAGTACAGTACACTACAGTACAATACTGTACAATGCATTACAATACTGTACAGTACAGTACACTACAGTGCAATACTGTACAATGCACTACAATACTGTACAGTACAGTACACTACAGTGCAATACTGTACAATACAGTACTACGTACAGTACCTACAGTGCAATACTGTACATACAGTACATACTGTACAGTACAGTACACTACAGTGCAATACTGCTTACAAACTGTACAGTACAATACTGTACTAGTACAGTACAGTATACTACAGTGCAATACTGTACGATGCAGTACAATACTGTACAGTACAGTACAGTACACTACAGTGCAATACTGTACAATGCTGTACAGTACAGTACAGTATAGTACACTACAGTGCAATACTGTACAATACAGTACAATACTGTACAGTACAGTATAGTACACTACAGTGCAATACTGTACAATGCATACAATACTGTACAGTACACTACAGTGCAATACTGTACAATGCAGTACAATACTGTACGGTACAGTACACTACAGTGCAATACTGTACAATACTGTACAGTACAGTACAGTATAGTACACTACAGTGCAATACTGTACAATACAGTACAATACTGTACAGTACAGTACAGTACACTACATGCAATACTGTACAATACTGTACAGTACAGTACAGTGCAATACTGTACAATTCAATACAGTACAGTACAGTACAGTACAGTACAATACTGTACAGTGCAATACTGTGCAGTGCAGTACAGTACAGTTCAGTACAGTGCAATACTGTACAGTGCAGTTCAGTACATTGCAATACTGTACAGTAGGGGGCAGGGAAAAAACACTTTTATTTGAGTTGCAGGCTGCACTTTTCAGGCATCGTTTGTATGGCTGTAACAAACACCTGTGCAAAATTTCATGCCATTTCATGCATACTTAGTTACTTACCCTGCCGCATCGCGAACGACTTTTTGTCAACTTTTAGTGTATACCAAAAATTAGGTGTCATTTAATGTTTTCCAGGATAATGATAAATTTTACATGGGTGACATCGATTTAATTCACATGTTATTTTACAGGTACACCTTATAGAAAATCATTACAAGTTCATATTGAAATTCTTTTTTGTGCGGAACCTTGGCATCATTTTCCTAGACAATAATCCTTGCCTAATATATCCATCTCTCGATTCGTATCCCGTCACTTCAGTGCAAGCTTCAGTCATCACTTTTATGCCTCTCTCGACCGCCTGGGTGCTGTTTGGCCACTTGGGCACCACTAATGGTGTCTCAAGAATGTCATTAACCTGTAGATTTGACAGAGAAGCAATGTAAGGAGGCTCAGTCTTGAGTTCATTCCTCCAGTTAATCATGGAATGATAGTTTTTTGCTTGCCACTTTAGTTTCGGAGTCACCACCTTTCTCATGTTGACTACAGGAGGCACATCCTCATTCCCATCTCCATCTTTTCCCTCCTCATCAGTATAGTTTAACAAATTCTCGTCAACAGCAGCATCAGAATCTTCCTCCTCCTCTTCAGATCTGCCAGTGCATTCTTCCTTTTGCTGATTCTCCTCTCTAATTTTTCTTATCATTGAGACAGCTTTTTCTCTAACAGTCATGTCCTCATCTGCACTCATACCAAGAAGAAGTTCATCTCTGTGGGCGAAGCATGCATTTCTCTGGACAGCCTTCTTCACTATCGTCTCCTCACTATTCAGGTGTTTCATATATAGCAGGGTCTGGAATACGTTCCTTGAGCCGTGTGTTACGTAAGGGTGTATCTTGATGTAAAACCACATTGGAGCACTGAACTTTATTATTGTAATGACAATTCTTTTCAACTCATGGCTGGGTCTTGATGTTGCTACATACAGCCTGAGGATTCTACTCCATAAGGTGTTCCACCTTGACACACAGGGAGGACCTGGCTCAATAGCAGCCAAGTCATCTTCAACAGCACCTGTGATAACTCCTTTACAAATCCTATACAGGTATTTCTGATCCCAGGACAGATCTTTCTCCACTTCATCATTAAACACAGGGAAATCAGGGAAACTGACTGGCTGGAAGGCGACAACTGGAAGCTCAGACAAAGACTCCTTAATCTGCTTTCCAATGGGACCACGCCAATGCTCAGGACCACTTGGTTTACCATCATAGTGATAAAAAACTGCGCGGAAAGGCAGCTCATTTCCGTGAAGCTGACATATGAAATAATGGAGCGGGTGACCAAGTAACATTTCAAGATGATGAATGACTCCATTTTCTGATCCTACATTTACATTGGTTCCATCACAACCAACATACACAATGGGCTGCTGGGTTAGATTTTTCTCCACCAGAAACTCGTGAATAGTTTTGGCAATCTGCTTTCCGTGTCCAGTCTTGGGAGTCACATGTGTGAGATATTCATTGCCAGGCTCAACCATGATGACATAATGATCTTTCACCATCATCCTCGAACTCCATTTCTCGGTCTTCTCATTCTTTATCATCACACGAGTGGCGGTCTTCTTATCATCAAAATAGAGTGACGTCAAATTATTTAAACTAGCCATCTCAATTTCTTGCCTCTTAAATCGGTATTTTTGTCTCGCATCCCGCAGCTTATGTGGTCCAATAACCTGACTCTTGTCATCCTTTGTGATAATGCCATAGTCAGTTAAGGTGGCTGTAGCAATGGCAGCTCCAGCATAATCACTAATCAAGTATCGGTCACAAGCGGCAGCCAGTGTAGGGAGTCTTGTCCGGTTCTGTGAACTGGTGTCTGTCAGAGGTAAATTTAAAAATTTCAGTAGAAAATGCGGCAGACTAAACCTCGACATATCAGCTTCAAATTTGGCATGGAGTCTTAGATATGTATAAGGAACAATGCCTGAAGAGTGCAGCTTTGAGCAAAATTTCACTGCCCCCTACTGTACAGTGCAGTTCAGTTCAGTTCAGTTCAGTACAGTACAGTACAGTACAGTATAGTACAGTTCAATACTGTACAGTGCAATACAGTACAGTGCAGTTCAGTACAGTGCAATACTGTACAGTACAGTGCAATACTGTACAGTACAGTACAGTGCAGTGCAATACTGTACAGTACAGTGCAGTTCAGTACAGTGCAGTGCAGTACAGTACAGTGCAGTGCAGTACAGTACAGTTCAGTTCAGTATAGTGCAATACTGTACAGTTCAGTTCAGTTCAGTACAGTGCAATACTGTACAGTGCAGTTCAGTACAGTGCAGTTCAGTTCAGTACCGTACAGTACAGTTCAGTTCAGTACAGTGCAATACTGTACAGTACAGTGCAGTTCAGTACAGTGCAATACTGTACAGTACAGTGCAGTTCAGTACAGTGCAATACTGTACAGTACAGTTCAGTTCAGTTCAGTACAGTGCAATACTGTACAGTACAGTGCAGTGCAGTTCAGTACAGTGCAATACTGTACAGTACAGTTCAGTACAGTGCAATACTGTACAGTGCAGTACAGTTCAGTACAGTGCAATACTGTACAGTACAGTGCAGTGCAGCTCAGTTCAGTACAGTACAGTATAATGTTTAAGACTCTTAAGGTCCTCTGTTTATGTTCAGTAATCTGGTGATACTTACTGAAAGTTTATTTTTATTAGTTAGTATGATAATGATAGGGTATGGATAAAACTTTTTACTGTACATAGAAGTTAACTTCACAGAGTGGCTTGGCTCTGCAAGGGATGACCCAGGTGGAGTTGAGGTACTTTCTTTTTCCTTACTTAATGATATGGAACAAATAATTAAACACCCTACACGTGTTCCAGATCGACACAATCAGTTTACTAACAATCTTGATTCATTGTTTTACCTTTAACCCCTCACACTTCATACTCAATTTCTGCCCCATTAGGGTCTTCTGATCACAATCTTATTTCTATTAAATCAAACTGGGCATGACCACCTTCCCCACCCCCCCTCTAAACTCCAACTATGGTGCTATCAGAGGGCAAACTGGCAATCCTTGCGAGAATTCTTCTCCGACTTTCCCTGGGATGAATGTTGCTTTTCCACTAGGGATGCCTCAGTAAGTGCTGAACACCCAACTTACAAAACACCCACGGATACGTACTGGGTTAAACTTGAAATTTGCAGTATTTTATTTACCTGATGACTTATTTTTTTACTTTCATTTACTGTATTTTATCACTCTGTTTCTTTTGTCTTAAATTTAGTGATTTTAGATGTACTGTACAGTATAGAAGGACATATACCCTTTCCACTCTTAAGCTGGCCCATAAGCCCTACCCCTCGTCTATAGCTACAATCTGCTATTAGTATAGAAGAGAGGCGTGGCTTATGGGCCAGGTTAGCGTGGAAATACTATAGGCTATGATATTGTGGGATTTTAAACATTGTTCTTAAGTACGGTATGCACATAACACGTGTCCCGACTTACGTACAAATCCGACTTAAGAACGTCTTCAGGAACGGAACCTGTTTGTAGCCCGGGGACTCCCTGTACATGTTAACCGTCTCTCTCATCTGGCATGGTCCTGGTTCCAAAGTTGCCAGATAAGAGAGAGTCCCCCAGCAGTGTCATGAATATTTTGTATGTTTTTCAGAGGCAGCATCAAGAGTGTTTCTGCAGAAATTATAATGATGTAGTGGTAGTGTAGATTTTGTATTGAAAACTAGTTTAGTGAACCCTTAACTAATGTGATACTAATTTCTTATCATTTTTTATTGCATAGTCAAGTGTTATACTTGATGAGTATTGTGTGTGTGTGTGTGTGTGTGATATGTTCCTTATTATTTATTTATGTACTTGCATCATCTTCCCTGTGTCTGCATGTACAGATTCTCTCTTTTTATTATTTTATTTTCCATTCCTGTATCAAACAGTGCATTAAGGGGGACCCCAGTACATCTGACACTTGCTTTATGCACACTCGTTATATTTGTACGTATGTGATTTTGTAATTATACGAGGTCCCTACTTCTACCTACAATTCGCTTAAAGCGAAAAAGTTTGTCATTATGCGCTCGGTACAAGATATGGGAAGGGTAAAAACTGAGGATGAGGTGGCCTGTGAAATGGTGTGTTGCTATTTTTCTTATTTTATAATTTTTATATTTTCTTTTCTTTATTTTTAAGACACATTAGAGTATGGTAATGATTATTCCACAACGTTTATAACATTACTGTTGTCTTTTAGTGTGTCATTGTTCTGTAAAAGGTTGGAAGAACTCCAGAAATGGTTGTGGAACACATCCCCATTTTCTCCATTAGATTAAGAACTCACTTTATGTGATTTTGAGTTACGCGAGGTTTTCACAGAACATAACTCTGACATAAAGTGAAGGTCAGGTGTATATTGAAGAAGTCAGCCCTGTACAAATGTTTCATTGAAGAATTTTTTTAATTAAGTTCACATTTAAAATACATTCTTCAGTTGTACATAAGCACTTAATATTTAGTGAACAATTGATAACATGTTAAAAATGTGAAACAGTGAACTAAGAAATGAATTATCTTTCTGAATACAAACTACATAATAACCACAATACTGTACAGTACATTGGAATCCTGGGCGGGGGGAAGGGGGGGTGACAGTTGGTGCCGAAGGTCTTGTGAAGTATTTATTTGTTTATTTATGTCCTTTAGATTGAGTTTTTGATTTTTGTTTATAAAATATCACAGAAGTGACCAGGGAGAATATAATCTACATTGCTGGAATTCTTATAAGATAGTGATTAATTTGAATATAATCATGCTATAGTTTGCACTAGACAAAAATTTTAATAATCATTTAGTGCATTATTTTGAGCACATGTACGGTACAGCTTTGCCCTCAGGACAGTGTAGCGTGCCCAGAGAAACATTAGGCGCGAATTTTGAAATATGATGCACCAGATTGACTCGTGCAAAATAGGAAAGATTCGCTTTAAATTAAAACATTGTCCTTAATTGTGGGTGTCACTTTAAATCAATAATCTTAAATTGAATTGCTTTAAATCGACGTTCTACTGCACTATGTATTTGTATTATTTTCCTCGGTTCGACTTACAACTCGATCGACTTACGACCAGGTCGTCGGAACGAAACCCCATCATAAGTGGAGTAGAGACCGATGTACGATTATACATTTACTGATTAATAATACAATATGTGTACAAAAGACTGTATTTTGCTATACAGTATCATGATAAAACACTAATCATTTGTGAACCAAAGAACAGTGAAGGTGTGACACACAAAAAACTATGAAAGCAAATATTAAAGACTCCCAGACTGCACCAACACTACACTCCCTCAGGGAAATTTCCAAGACAACTTAGGAGAGGTAATATCCTTCTCCCTCCAGCCACCTGAGTGTTGGCCACTGATCAACATGATGTTGTGATGTCAGTCATTGTGTATTATTACTCTTACTCTTTGTTTAATATTATACTCTACTCTATACAGGTATTTTAATTATTCATTTAAGACATTATTTTTGCTTCTATCTTTATATTTTTACTCTGAAATGTTTCTTATGGTAAAGTGCTTCAGATTTAAGTTACTGTATTTTGCTGTGTGTGACACACTGCAAATAATAGTGAACATCCGCAAGTGCTTAATTAACAGTCTTAACTTTCTAGCTGGAGATAATTGATCAACAAACATTAGATACTTGAATAATCGGGAGTACAGTAAATTGTACCGTACTGTATATAGAATATTAGAAAATTTTATGATTAAAAAAAAATAAAAATTGTGATTCAAAGTAGTGTACTGTAACCTTGAGATCTGAGGGGAAGTATCTGTTTATTCTCTAGATGTTGGCTAAAAGGATTTTTTTCTTATCATCTTACTTCATTTTTCTCAAAGCTGTTTGACTTATTTAGAGTTAGGACATGCATAACCACCCTCCTTTGTGCTTTCAACCATCATTTTGTTGAAAAATCCCATCACAAAACAGATGAATCTTGAGATGGAGGACGTTGGGGGGGCTGCTGTCACTTATACTTCATATTTAGTTATACTGTACTTATATTTAGCTGCACTTATATTTAGTATGCACTTAAATCTAGCTGATGTCATAAATTGTTCTCCGCCTCAGCCCAAGCTGCTCACAGATAACATTCATGGAAACCTCAGTATCAATTCTGTCAATGATTGTCAGTTGGTAGAGTTTTCAACACCATTCTTTTTCTCCCAGGACATAATGATACATCAGGGAAACATTAAATTTGAAGAAAAAAAAACAGAGTACACAGTGTTAGGTTCTGAATAATAAGTTCTATATACAGGAGAGAACACAAACACCTGTATAGTTTTGTAGGTTCGGTTTACTGGATAAGAGTATGTACACAAAGGAGAGCAGCACTATCCCTTGGCTAGGCTCCTTGTCAACTGCTATAGGCGACGTATGGCAAGTAATACATTAGCAGCTTCCATACGTCGCCAGGCACATTAATTAAGCGTGTGGGATATGGTAATAACATTGCCACACGCTGCTAGCTAGGCTGAATAAATAATACATAAATGGAGCACATACATAATATACATACATGATATATAATCCAGCATACATAATATACATACACCTCCCTCCCCCCTATACGCTCATAGCAAAGTCTTGAGCGGACCTTTTCTTTTGGATCCGTTCTGAGCGTCGAGGGACTTCATCACTGGGAAGGGTATGGGACTCAACACTGGTGGCGGGGCCAGCAGATGGCATTGTTACGGGGCGGAGAAAACGGCGGTTCCTCCACCACACACGACCACTGGGTAACCGCACCTGGTAGTCCCGTGACCTGCCGAGACCCATAACTACGCCTGCTTTGTCCCAACGTAGGGAGGTCGGGTCCTGAACACGGACTTGGGTGCCGACACTCAACCTGGGGAGAGAACAGGCGTGGTCATTGTAGCGGGCGACGACGTCCTGAACACGTTCGGCGGCTCGGCGATCACAATCCTCTGTCTTGGCCTGCCACTCCTTGGAAAAGGATTGAGGGTGAGCAGGGACACAAGAACGAAGGGGGCGTCCATACAAAACCTGGGCAGGGGAGCGTCCGGTGTAGTTAGGTGTGTTGCGGAGTTCAAGAAGACCCCTGTCGAAGGCCTCGCAGTCAATGTTCCCAGAAGGGGCCACCTTAAGGATGAGGTGCTTCAGGGATTTGACAGCAGCCTCAGCGTGGCCGTTGGACTGCGGGTAATGGGGCGATGACAACACATGCCGGACTCCCCATCGGTCAAGGAACACAGCAAAGTCCCGGCTTGTGAACTGAGGCCCTCCGTCGGTTCGCAGGCGTACAGGAACGCCCACGTCACGGAAGTAGTGGCGGAACTTGCTGATGGTGGCGGCAGACGTCGTGTCATTACCGCACTTGATGACAACCGGCCAACCAGAGAGACGGTCGACGATAACGAGGAAGGACTTTCCTGCCACACAGAAAAAGTCGGCCGACACAGACTCAAAGGGGCGGGTGAGGTTGTCGTCACTCATAAAGGGTTCCTGCTGCTGGCTGGGTTGTAATACTTGGCAGGGCTCACACGCACGGACAACATTGGAGATGTCGGAGTTGATGCCGGGCCAGAACACAGTCTGTCGTGCACGTCGTTTGGTGGCCTCAGCTCCACGGTGACTGTCGTGAAGGCGGGCCAAGGCGTGGGGACGTGATGCAGCAGGGACAACTACACGTGCTCCGTACAGAACAAGGTCTCCATCGCAGTAGAGTTCATCGCGGAGTTTCCAATACGGGAGCAGGGTGTTGTGAAGATCGTAGCGGTTGCTAGGAAATCCATTCCTCACACACTCGACAAGTCGGACGTAGGAAGGGTCATCTCGGGCCGCTGTTCGAAGGTCCTCCATTGCCTTGTCGTCATCTGGTGACAGGTCCGAACGAAGGGATTGGACGGCATGGAGAGTGACCACAGTCCTGACGGAAAGAGCGAGGTCGGCGTCGAGTACATGGTCTTCTGGAGTAGGGCGGCTGACAGGAGAGCGGGATAAGGCATCAGGGATGCAGAGCTCCTTACCAGCACGCCACACTGCAGTGAAGATGTACGCCGAGAGTTTCTCTTTCAGACGCTGGAGGCGAGGGTTCTCAACGGCGTCTAGCGTGTAGTGGTTAAGGATCGGGACAAGCGGGCGATGGTCGGTCACTAGGTGAAAGTATTGCAGGCCTATGAGGTAAAACCTGCACTTGGACATCGCCCAAACCGCAGCCAACAGCTCCAACTCAATAGTGGCGTAGCGCGTCTCAGTGTCAGAGAGGAAACGCGAGCCACACTGGACGAGCCGGAACTGCCCTCCACCATGATCCTGCAGTAGGGCGTATCCCACGCCATACAAGCGTGAGGCATCTGTCTGCAGAACTGTCGGCAAGGCTGGGTCAAACGTGGCGAGGACAGGTGGACGAGACAGGGCCTGTTTCACTTGCTGGAAGGCCTTGTCGTGGTCGGGGGTCCACAGGAATGTCCTCTTGGGGCTCATCAGGGGGCGAAGTGGTTGAGCAGCTGCGGAGATGTCCGACGAAAACTCTGCTAACTGGTTGACGAGACCTATGAAGGACCTCAAGTCGGTCAGGTTAGCAGGGGTGGGAAAATCCGTAATGGCGCGGACCTTTTCCGGGTCAGCTGCGATACCATTCCCTGAGAGGGTGTACCCACAAAAGTCAACTGAAGAGCTGGCCAGAACAAACTTGTCGGCATTTAGGGTAATGCCGTGCTTCCGGCACCTGTTGAGTACCTCGTAGATACGGCAGAGGTGATCCATATAATCCTCGTCGTACACGAGTATGTCGTCGACCACTTTCACGCAGTTTGCCAGACCTTGTAGAGCCATATCACCTCGAAGACAGAAAGCGTCTCCTGTAGCGG
This sequence comes from Homarus gammarus, assembly GCA_958450375.1. NCBI lineage: Eukaryota > Metazoa > Arthropoda > Malacostraca > Decapoda > Nephropidae > Homarus > Homarus gammarus. The sequence continues at coordinate 27,566 of CAUDMG010002155.1, forward strand.
CGAATCCCATGGGGCCACGGCAATAACTGTAACGTCCATGCGGGGTGATGAAAGTTGTGAGTGGTCGGTCTTCTTCGGCAAGCTCTATCTGCCAGTATCCACACAGGGCGTCCATCGTCGTGAAGAAGCGCGCCTTTGGGTTCACGCTGCGTATGGCTGCAAAGGGCGTGGGAGAAGGGTGCGCAGGACGAGACACCTGGTTGTTGAGCTTGGAAAGGTCAGTGGTGATCCGAACACCACCTTTAGGTTTTGCGACGACAACCATCGGGTGACACCATGGAGACGGGTCATCGCCGGTTGGTACAATAATTTCTTGGGCGACCATGGAGTCCAGCTCGTTTTTGACCGCCTCGCGGAAGGCCAGGGGAACCAGTCGAGGGGTGTAAATAGCGAATGGCTTCGCGTCGTCCCTCAGGTGGATCCTCATGGGGGGGCCTGCCATCTTCTTGAGAGGCTTGGATTCCAGAGCGGACTTGGTCACCAGAACGTCGCTGAATTCCTTCAGGAAGTACTTCCGAGCATCCGAAGGAGAGGTGTCACTGGCAAGAGGCAGGGGTAGGGCGGCAGCAGGGTCGTTGCTGCTCCCTTTTTGCACCCTGTTGGCGTGTTTTACCTCAAGAATAGGTTTGGGGAAGTCCTGGGAGATGATGGCCAACTCCTGACAATGTCTGTAGGACAGCAAAGGAGTCTGGACACCGTTATGCACATCAATCCAGGCTTGACACGACCTGTTGCCAAAGGTGACTTGTGCTTGGAGTGAGCCCAGGGCCGGGGTCATCTGTGAACCATCTGCCATAAAGCGGAGATCCTTGGGGGGCGGTCCTAGATCACTTGGAGAGAGCCCCAAGCATTGCAAATGCTGGGGACCGATGACTGTAGCATCAGCGCCGGTGTCGGGCAACATCTGAAGACGGGATGACACACTGCGGTAGGTCACAATGACACTGATGTACTGGGGGACTTTGGTCCTGGGACGCTGGGGGGAGCACACATTCCTAATGTGGCTCGAGCGTTGTCAAGAGTCGTCGTACCTCTGATTGGAAGACTGTGGGCGGCCCTCTCTGGTGGAGGGGGGCTGAAGCTTCCGCCGACGCGGTCCCTTGGGTATGTTGGAAGGGCAACACTTGTCATAGTGGCCCAGACGACCGCACACATTGCACTGGACGCGTTTGGCTGGGCACCGTACTGTGAGTGACCAGTGGCCCTTACGGTCACAACTGTTGCAGGTAGACTGAGCAGCTGGACACACCTGTGTTCCGTGCTGCTTACCACAGTTGTTGCAAAATATACCGGGCGTGGACGTGGTGGGCGAAGGCGTAGGAACAGACTTCTTGTCCTTCTTGTACCGGGACACAGCGCGTACAGCTGTAGGGGGAGCGCGGATGGCAGAGGTGGCACACCTGGCAGCCTCATAGGAGCGACATATCGTCAACACATCCTTAAGAGAAGAGGAAGAGTCGAGGGAGGTGAGGCGTTGGACAAGTTCCTCGTCCTTAACACCCATCAGGATCACCTGCTTCAACTGGGTCTCCTCGCACTGCTGGTGGTGGCCTGGACATATATCTACCTCTTCCGAGGCTCTCTTACGACGTACGTAAAAGGCGTCAAAAGACTCACCCTCCATCTGTCTGCAGCTAAACAATTCCCTCCTGCGCAGAGCTTCATTCTGCTGTCCTTTGATGTGCCGTTGTAGAACGTCCAGTACCTCCTCTACAGACAGCGAAGAGGTTGGGGGTACCTGCAACGTATGTTCCAAGACACGCTGAATTTCCAAGGACAGGCACATGCGCAGCTGGATGAGTTGTTTAGGCTGTGACAAACTCTGGAGATCCACCATTGTAGAATAATCAGTCCACCGTCGCCGCCATTCACGAAAAGTCTGGAAAGTCTCATCAGGCTTCAAGATGGGCGGCGTTTGAGCTGCTGCTTTAGGTGGGGCTGGGGGGCGTGAAGGAAGCATGGATGAGGTATCTGAACCAGTCAGTACCGAGGCAGTGTTAGAGCCAGGGGCTTGGTTAACAGTGAGGCGAGATATCAAGGCTTCAAACCGTTCACTGTCTTCCAATCTCCGTTGGTTGTCTCGTTCTGCCTCTGCTTGCCTTCTGTGCTCATCCGCCAAACGTCTGTGGGCTTCATCCTCGCGTTTCTCATCTCTCATAAACTTCAGTAAAGCAATTATCTCTGGAGACAACGCTGAATATTGAGGTGAGGGACTGCGCGATGTGGGGGCTGGAGCGTCGTGGCCGGCCTGGTCATCCATCTCTGCGGGGCTATCACCCGTCTGAGTCATCCAGACGCTGGGTCCACGGCTACGTAAGGCGTGAGACATAACTACTTCCTCTGTGTACTATGTCTTAAATCAGTGTTGACCGGTCAGCCCGTCGTATCAACAAGATTTCAGACAAAAAATTAATTAAATACACAGATAAGTAGGTTATATATATAAAATATATATAAGGAAGCCGCGCGGTCAGCGAGTGTTAGTACGTGTATGTGTGTGAGTGTGTGTCCCGGGCCGGCAAAGCGTCTCGCCCCAGCTGTGAGGGGGGGGTGGAGGCGGCGCTGTGAGGGGGGTGGAGGGAGAGACGCGGCGACTCCCAGTCGGTCTAGTTACCCTCAGAACGCGGTCAGAGACGGGTGCACTGAACTCTACTCCTTACAAATGCCCAGAACGTGCCGTATACCTTGGGAATCCTTTAGAACAAGGTCACACATGAATGGCACGAACACACAATGCACTAAACACTTCACAGAAAATCACTGACACTGCTCAAAGTTGCTAAATTCTTCGAGGAGAGGTGACGCGCGCGGGAGTTGACCCAAGCGAGAGTCCATAACTGGCTTTCCACAAACTTTGCACTGTCACTCGTAATTATCCAGTAAGATCGGATCACTGCGCCATGTTAGGTTCTGAATAATAAGTTCTATATACAGGAGAGAACACAAACACCTGTATAGTTTTGTAGGTTCGGTTTACTGGATAAGAGTATGTACACAAAGGAGAGCAGCACTATCCCTTGGCTAGGCTCCTTGTCAACTGCTATAGGCGACGTATGGCAAGTGATACATTAGCAGCTTCCATACGTCGCCAGGCACATTAATTAAGCGTGTGGGATATGGTAATAACATTGCCACACGCTGCTAGCTAGGCTGAATAAATAATACATAAATGGAGCACATACATAATATACATACATGATATATAATCCAGCATACATAATATACATACACACAGCGGACCAGTGGTCACAACAACAACAAGCACACAGGAACTGATTCCTCTCCCAGCTGCTATCCAGGCAACCTCTCTGAGCCAGAGCTCGTCCAACTTACAGGGGTTTCTGACTTGGAGGGATCTTACTGTAAAGGGGTTGGAGAATTTCTGTTGTGTCCAGCCAGCCAGCTGGCTACCCTAGTTCTTTCACACACAATTCCCTTTACACTTGATTTTTATTTTTTTATATATTTTTCTTCAGTATATTGTATGATATCATTGTTTTATTAAAGTTTTGCAACTGTATACTGTACATGTAATGTATTCTGTTTAAGGAAATCATAATGAAAGTACCACAGGGGGGTTTATGGGTGACTCAAGTATTTCAAACATAATGTCCAAACCGGTTCAGTACACTGATATAGTATAGTGCTGTGCATACAGTACAGTATTTTATATTATTGTAAGTAAATAAGTAGATTTCATTATTTTATTAATGTTCTTCACCATTGTAGGTGTATTAAGAAAACAAAAACATACTGAAATACCATATATACAGTACTGTTGTGTTTATGGGTGATTCAATTATCACACATATAATACTATGGCTGTTAATACTATTCATGGGTTTTAACTTTCCCATGGGTTTAAGGAACCTAACCCCCATGAATAACAAGGGTCAACTGTACTTATATATGGCTTCCTTGAGTACATAAAGAAGAAGACTTGATCCAGACTAATCCTTAATACTTTAGGAAAGTGGCCTGTGATATTACCTGACACTCCCTCCACCTGATGTAGTATGCCTGAACAAGATGTGTGTGTCAGGAGGTGTAGCTACTGTCAGGCAGTCACACATGCCACTGGGGTCTTCTCCTTGACCTTGAAATGGTGTTTTTTTTCTTCAATTCTGCTTGTTGTTTTTGAAATTCAAGAAAAACATTGTAAAGAAACTTAAAATCAATGGTGACCAAGAAGTGGCTGTAGGTTGAGGGCCAGACAAAAAGTTCACATCACTTAATGAGTCTGTTAGTACTGTACTCGTAAGGCTGCTTCACACAACTGACACTGCACCACACAGATTCCCTGATGTTCTTCCGATATGATAGTTGGGAAGCTGCCCTCAGATGAGCTTAGTGGAGGACCTTGTTAAGATCAGTGGCATTCAAGAAGTGTTATTCACAAGAATGCAATGGTGAAATGGACCTGTTGGAAGATCAGTACAAAGCCCCAGACTTCAGTGTTGCATCAGTTAGAATCAATCCATAAACAACAGATCCTCATCAGTCACAAGTATCTAAGTGTAACCAAAGAGTGTTTGGTCTTTACTGCACAACAAAACACTACAATAAGATGACATGAAGAGAAAAGATCAAATATTTGGGAAATATCAGACGATAAGAGAATTAACTTCAAAGAATTGTTTCACCTCAAGTTCAAAGACCTCACTTGGCTCAAAGAGAAGCTGCAAAATCAACTTGAGGCACATGCTCAATGGGCGTCAATATCTTTCCAGAACAAAATATTAGGAATTGTGTCTAAATTTGTTGTGGAGTGGATCATCTCGAATGTGCTGTTGAGCAGAAAGTTTGGAATAATCATGGATGAAACCTCAGACATCAGCCACATAGAACAAGTGGCACTCTGAGATATGTTTTGGATGATTAAATGAAAGGAATATTCATTGGATTTTTTCGACAGTATCAACTGATGGTGAAGTGCTATTTAAAGTCGTGAAAAGAGTTATTAGTGAACTTGGTCTAAGGTTGGAACACATTTTCAGTGAATGTTTTGATGGTGCTATTAATAGGAGTGACATTCGTAAAGGATTAGCAACTCGTATGAAGACTGTTCACTACAATGAATATACAGTTCAGTAAACCCTAAAAAATTCGGACCCTATAAATCATGATTTCAGAAGATTCAGACAAAAGATTTGGGGGTTTGGGGCGAAGAAGCATTCCCAAAATAGGGTAAAGGTAGTTTTAAGCTTAAAGTTTTTATCATATAAAATGTCACAGACTAAACTTAGCAGAATATAACTTACATTGATATAACATTTCAGTCCGTTTTTATTGTACCTTAAGAATTCGGTTAATTTATGTCTACCTTCAAAAATGATTCTGTGCCTTACAACAAATTTTTCCCTTCTTCTGTGTTTCCTCCTTATCAACTTTATTGATGACAAAATGTCTGCTCTATAAAACTTCAGTTAGGTCTCCAAATTGTCGTAATTTGACATACTTTTCACTCATAATACTCATCACACAAAATATTGATATCATAGTGAAATTGGTCTCGGCTTATCTTGAATTTTAAACTGCAGTTCAGGTTTGTATAAAACAATTATAGTCCTTGTCATGCACTGTGATTACTGTACAGTACTTATATATTTTTTAACTTAATGATAATTTATGAATGTACAGTTAATTTAGAAATGCAGTGAGGAAGGCTATGAAGCTCTCCTTTTATGGATGACGGTCCTTTGCTGTTACATGAAGAACTGTAATAACATTTGTAGACTGTACCGAGAGTGTTCTTCACATTATTAGGATAATGATGAGTCTACTTAAGATAAATGATGTAGCAAATGAGTTTAACTTTGTTCAATAAAATGTAAAGTATTTCATGACTACCAAGGGGTCTCACACTTCATTATCTTGGAAAAATCTACCAGAGAATGTTGTGAAGGCACTGAGTGTGAGCTCTTTCAAGACAAGACTTGACCAACACTGGAGCGGGTTCAGGTACATTCAGGAGCCGGTGCCTGCCCAGTATTTGCCAACAGTGCGTGACAGAGACGTGACCGATCGCCCGGGTGGCTAGCGAGCCGATCTTTTGGTGAAGAAGATAAATGAAAAGGAAAAGTAATCAGAGACGTGACCGATCGCCCAAGTGGCTGACAGGCCGATCAGTGGCGAAGAGGATAAAAGTGAAAAAAAAAAAAAATATATCTCTTTATGGAGACTTGAAACATGATTAAGGAATAGATTAAATATTTTATTATTAAGTATAGTATTATTGTTATCTGTCATACAACATGACTTACTCACATCTTTATTTGGCAATACTAATGAAGGAAGTCCTATAACAGGCACAGAAGGCAACAAGCAGGACGTGCCTCGCATTCTGTCAGCACTGCAGATGTGTGTCTCGCGACTGCCTAGAGAAGGAATGCGCAAGGTGAAGAAAATTGGCGTGTGTGGCCAGATGCACGGCTGTATGCTGTGGAAGCACGGTGAAGCTTGGGAACAGAAACCAGATTCTGACAGGTACTGTACATTATTGTGATATGAGTTGAACAAGATGGTATTTCCTGAAGTAGTTGGATGAAGAGTTGAGAGATGGTGATATGGCTGCACATAGTTAAGCTGAATATTGTCTTGTCAAATGCATGAAAAATGGAAAACATGTATTTCAACAATATTGTTTTGATGCTGATTGTATGTATTGTTTAAAGTTGCCAATGATGAAGTAAGAATGTCATATTGGCTTAACAGGCAAATGGATAATTGTGTGGAAATACAATGTTGATGAGCAAAATACAGTACAAATTTAATAGGGTATAGTACATGTTCACTGAAATGATTGGATGAATACAGATTATTCTAATTCACAAATATGACTTCTTTTTTGGTGCATCATTCCTCAGATTCCTTAGTCATCTTGGTGAGGTATCTGTTCATTTTCAGATTTGAAGTTGGCCAAGTGAGTAATCTGTATACATGGCAAGACAGTCGATGCTCACAGGAGTTCTTATCATCGCTCCCTGTGCCAAAATCACACCAGACAGTATCGACTGGTTTTGGCTGTGCTACGTTACTCTGGTTCTCCAAGCACAAACCTGAAACTTTAACGAGGTAATCTGTATTACCCTTAGATTAATAAATATGAAAAAATTTGTTTATATAAATGTTGTATTGTAGTTGAAGGTGCATGTTATTTTACCCGATTATTATTATTTATTTACTTTTTGTCGTCAGATCAATGTTTTGTTCATGTTTTATATTGACGTCACATGTAATGAGCCCCATAACTGCAGATTCAACCGAGCGGGAACAATCCATGACTTCCTTGTGTGTATGTTGTGTGGGCTAGACCATCCTATTATGTCCCTGCAAATTGCTGCCTCCTGGGGCTATTTCAACACCGTTACTAAGGTACAGTGCTTCACGAAGCCTTGTCTGCTTCGGTGAATAAATTTAATCCAGTTTCTTTGTACCTTTCATACCGTAGTTGATATTCATGCATATCTTCAGATCATGAATGGTTGACCTACTTGATTCAGACAAATGTTGTAGGAAATTGGTTGTCATTTTTATTTTAGCAACCAAGTTTTTGTCATTTTGCATGTTCAGTATATTTGTCTTGAGCAGTTTTTATTGTGAGTTGCATGTGCTTTAGGAAAGTTTCATTGTGAAGTCATACTTAAAGGCATGATGATGGAATGAATTACTGTACTGTATGTGATAATGAAGGTCACCCATCCTGGAGGGGAGGAGTGAAGGGTATATTGAGGGGCTACAGTACAAAGGCAACAATTGCATTAATATAGAGGGATAAAGTGTTGTTCAAAGATGAGAAAGCTTTGAGAAGACTACTCACATTGCCTTGATCGATATTAAACAATTGTGCAATATTATTGAGGTAGACAGAGTAGTAAGATACATAGACAATGTAAACCACTGTATTTGACGATGTATCTGAGAGAATGGTACAGCTCACTTTGATGTATCCAGGTGATACTGGTTACAGGCTGCTGATGGGTCATAATGTTTTGTATGAAGTGACAGAGATAAACCAAATATATTAGGGCCTTGTTGTGGAAGAGAACACAAAAGCAGAACAAATCTGTTACAGTAGTGTAGTGACTGATGTATGTTTGTCTATGATACTAAGCACAGTATTCTTATATTGTGAAAATGGGTGTTGAAGATTGAGAAAGTTGGTGTCTTTAGATTGAGTGATATAAATTGAGCACCTGTGATAGGTAGCTTAAAACATAGATATGAATGTACAGATATCGACAGAATTTAGAATTTTAACCCATGCAAGTGTGGAAAATGATGATGGTGATGAAATAACACTGGATGTAATGAAGAAAACTAAAATTGCAATAAAATAATGTTTCATAAAGAAGGTCTTATAAGATTCAGGTGAGTATGTAGAAGCAGAGAAACATAAAAGGAAAAGGGAAAGATTGGACTTAGAAAGTATTATGTGAGAGTTGGAGAGGAACACACTCAGGTGAATTACAATTCTGTTGTTTTCATGAATTTTTTAAAGATTTACTGCCAAATAATAGAATAGGCATACGTATGTGTCTTCTCAATGTATAAAAAGCCCTCAATTAGTCTTTGTTTTGCTTATCTAGAATGTGATACAACACTAAAAAGTTTTAGTGTTTGTCTGTTGTTGGAGTATTTAAAAATATGGTCACTGTCAACAATCCCTAAAGTTGTGGAAGGAATAAAGGCATAATCTAAATAGATAAAAATCTGCAAACCTTCATTACGAATTACAGTATATTAATACAGGAGTCCAATAACATGATCATAATTCATAATGGAGATTTACACCAGGAATGGAATTACGAGTCTCTACAAGAAGCTGGACTGCAGTGTGACTACCTGCCAAAGGTGGTGGACTTTGGGGAGGTGGTGGGGAAGTTAGCCAATGCCTGGTACCTCATACCAGCCGGCACACCCGTCATCGCTTCGCTCGGCAAGTGTTTTCAGAACATAATGTCAACAATTACTGTAAATTTGTCCATGAAATATCAGAATCTCACGGAGTTTATTTCCCCTGATATAGTTAGGATTGGATTAAGATATACAATGGTTAGCTTTGTAAATACAAAATGAAATGTACGGAAACTGATTTATATGTAACTTCCTCCCACAATATACTGTACAGTATCACCTTCCTTGTAGACCCGTCACTTTGTCTCTCCCACTGCATTCTTCCATCTGTTTCATCATCCATTCACTCAATCATCCACACATTCCATCATCCACACACATACTCCATCATCCACACAATCACACACTCCTTCATCCATGCACACACTCCACATGCACTTCATCATCCACACATGCATTCCATGATCGACACGCACACTACATTATCCACATGCACTCATCATCCACACACACACACACACACACACACACGCACCATCTTCCAAACACTTCATCATCCACACAGACTCCATCATCCACAAACTATATCCTCCAAATATACTCCATCATCTGAACACACCATCATCCACACTCCATCATCCACACATATATTCCATCATCCGCATCCTTCATCAGCCTACCCTCTCCACTTCCATTTGGTCTTCCTCGTCCACTGTTTTTGTTTTCTTCTCTCCATCACAGCCTCACACATAGATATTCTTTACTTTATATTAATTAACTTACAGGTGACCTTCAGTGTTCAGTCCTGCCGTTGCTCTCCAAGAATAGTGAAGCCGTGATCAACATTTCTACCTCAGCACAAATATGCTTCAAGATGCCTCAAGTAAGATGCTGATCAGTTCTGTATAGGGTTAAGTATGCCTCAAGTAAGATGCTGATCAGTTCTGCATAGGGTTAAGTATGCCTCAAGTAAGATGCTGATCAGTTCTGTGGAGTGTAAACTATGCCTCAAGTAAGATGCTGATCAGCTCTGTGTAGGGTTAACTATGCATTAATATGCTTCAAATAAACTTCTAATTAATACAATATAGGAATATCGGTTATGTTTCAAAATATATCAAGTAAAGTTTTACCAAAGGAGTGTAGGATCTGCTGTATTAATAATGCCAGATGATTTTGGCAGTGTTCAAGGATGCTATATACTGTACTGTAATAGCCAGAATCTTTGATACCGAAACCTTCCAATACCCGAAAATATATACAGTACTGAACAGTAGTGTTTGGATGAATTAATACAGTATAGTTCTTTGGCTGTTTGCAGTTATGCCTCATGGCTAGTGTTCAAGCTAGTAGAAGCTTTCTAGCTGCTTATCTCGAGCAATGGTGCTCTGTGCACCTTATGCGTAGTTTAGACTCGGAAACATTTGCCGATGCCCAGAAAAAAATTCCATAATTGTGTGATTTTTATCCTCGTCTCATTAGCAGAAAATCTTTTGAAAGGGAGACGTCCTCCACCAATTGTTTTGGCCATGAGATATATTACAGGACTGTATTTTCAAACCTTCAATATTATATTGTAACGACCACGGTCGTACACGTCAGTTAACGCCAAAATCAAATGATTCATA
>CAUDMG010002156.1:0-180000 GCA_958450375.1 Homarus gammarus
TGTTCTGGCTTCCCAATGAGGAAGGACTTGCTGGCGTTTGGGTCGTACCCTATTTGTGGACCTCGTGATGTTACCAGGTTTCACCACTTTTTGATGTTTTCCTCTTTTCCTGCTCCTGTAAGGTCGTCAGCATACTCTTGATCTCGGTTGTTTCAAATTTTGTTGTGTGTTGGAGCATGGATAGGCCTATTGCTTATATTGCCATTGCAACAGGGTCCCCTGTGTTGTTCCCTCAGTTGACTGGATGATGGTATCACCTCTTATAGCGTTGTTTTTTGCTATATAGAGGTCTGATGGATTCCTATAGGTGTTTTCAACATACATTGCAAAGCTTGGACACTTGATCTTGATGTTGTGCATTGCGGCCTTGCGGTTATGTATGTTGAATGCGTTTTGAAGCGTCCACCAGGAGAACGGCCTCACAATCACGCTGCTCAAATATCGTTCTCATGGCGTGAATGGCAGCTTCCCCTCCAGCCCTGGTTCCCTGCTGCTGCCCTGACTTCATCCTTTACCACCTCCATTATGCATTTTCCGATGATCCGCCTACGTCCTGGATTCTTATCCAGGGGAATGAGGCGGCAGACCGTCAGAGCATGGAGGTGTTGGCAGCATGAGCTTGTCAGCTTTTTTGCAAGGGCGGCAATGGCAGCGTTGAGATCACTTTGTTACGGGCCAACCCTGTTAGTGCTGAGGATGACTCTCCAACCCTTTGCATCGAGGCCTGAAGGGCCGGCTCCTCCCTGAGTTTTCAGTGTCTTTTTCCACACCATCCCTCCTGTTATTTTCTCGAATAGGACAGCATTTGGTGGGATATAGTCACCCTGGAACCTGATGCCTTCGTCTTCACTTGCAGGGGAAGTTTTCTTTCAGTTGTTTTAATGTCTCTCTGTTTATTGGCAGAACCCCACCGGAGGATTCCTTTGTGAGAGATCTTACCGCCAAAGACACTTTTCCCACACGCATTTTGGTTTCAAACTTTCTTGCAACGTCATCTGTGTTGTGCTTTCCGTCTCCTATAAATTTTAGTTTCTCCTGCAGTGTTCTTGCTTCACTTAGTAGATCATCAAGGGCCCCATTCTGTCACATTGTCAATCTTCTCTTCATTGCTGCCACATTTTCTTTATGCTTAGTCTTTGTGAGTGTCCTCTGACAGAATAGATGGGGTATTATTGCCAATATTTGAAGAGCTAGAGGGGCAAGGAAGCAATCCTGAGTGTACTCGGTTATGAGGCGAGTCATCTCCCGAATCATTTCTTTGGTGGCCTCACACTTGGGTGGTTCAAACAGGTTAGCTGGCGACCACCTGACAATTTCTGAGTAAGTTTCATTAACCCATATGTCCGCATTTTCCATCGACATGCCATTCCACTGTGGTGGCTGTCTCGCATTCACCTCGTGGACATCTGCTATTATTGGAGCAGCATTTATTAGTACCACATTTTCAGGTTGAGTAGACTCAATGCAATCATTTAGGCTGTCATCGGGTGGTTGGGTCCCGGCGATATCCACTGTGGCCTACTGTGTCGGCTCCATGCCATGTGGGTTCCGACAATTTTTTTCCCTTTCTGCAACCACACATGGTCGGCTTTTTCTCGCTCAATCACAGCTTTTGCAATCTTGGTTCTGGCTAGCAGACGCAACAATGTCTGTTACCCGGCATAGTGTTCCGCACTTTAGGCGACAGTTACGTCCGCCTCCGACATCTGCTTTGGTCCCATACAGAAGAAGAAACTAGTTTTTATGCTGAAAGGGAGGAGAGGTGACAGCTAGGCTGCTGTGGCCGGGTAGTAGGGGCATACGTGCGCGCGTGGGTGTGTAGGCCACCCCTCTGAGGGCGACAATCCACACATCAGAGTGGTACAATGGGAGCAAGAACTGTCACACCTAACACTTGTTTATATATCCCTGGCAGAAATAACCACTATTTCTATGGTTGTACTGATGAAAGATTAGTTATATATACTCACTTGGTCAGATGTCACTACATGAAGTGACCGTTACTTGTGAGAAGCGACCGCAAGCGTAGAATACTTGGCCCTATAGGGGCGAGAATCTTGATGCCACCCCTGCCAAAGTAGGCCTATCGACACTGGCACTGGCATCTGGCACCTGCACCAGGTGCCAAGCGCTCACAACTCGCTTGGTGATCGCCCCATTATCTCTTCAAATACTGGCCTTTAATACACCATCTATTCTGTAAATGACACACGCAAGTAATAAGTGCAAAGAAAATGTGGCAGCAATGAATAGAAGATTGGTAATGTGGAAGAAAGGGGTCCTTGATGATCTCCTACGCGAAGCAAGAACACTGCAGGAAAGTCTAAAATTCATAGGAGACAAAAAGCAAAACACTGAGGCTGTTGCCAGAAAATTTGGTTCAAGATGGGTGAGGGATAAGTGTCCTTGGCGGTAAGATCTCTCACAGAGGAATCTTCCGGTGGTGTTCTGTCAATAAACAGAGAGACATTACAACAACTGAAGGAGAAATATCCCCCTGAAAGTGAAGAGGATTTTTATCAGGCTCCATGGTGCCTATCTAATATCTAATCTAATATAGTATAGGACGAGGCGTGTGTGTGTGTGTGTGTGTCTGTGTCTGTTCTGGGCAGCCGAAACGGCACAACCGTTTTTCATCAAACTTGGTGGAAAAATCTAAAAAAAAAAAAACCGTACAGTGGAACAAACCTGGTCCCATATCGATGGTTTCCTTAGGAAGCCATTACATAACCATTATATTTATGCTGGAACACGATGCAAGTCTACGGACCTGGCGCACCCTCATTCGCTGTACACTCAGCCAAAGATTGCAGTTATCTTACGGCTCCCTCCTCCTCCTCCCACTTTTTTTCTTAGCCTACTTTTTTTTAATGTTGTTTGGATTAGTGAAGGAAGGAAGATGAGTAAATAGAAGATTAAAGAAGGGGAACAGAAAATAGTTAGAGATAACAGGTTTGGGAGAGCTGAGCTTCATCATACGTCTGGATGCGCAGTTTCAACGTTACCAGACGACCTTACAGCTACAGTGTATACTTATTCCTGTGGGTAGAAAAGGAGAAGAGATAAAAAGATAATATCAGGAATGCATGGAGAAGATGACTACAATAGACACAGGGTGAATATAGACAGTGAAACAGACAGGAGGTTGACAAAAATAGACAGATTCATACATGCACAGATAGACAATATGGAAACTAAAATGACAGACAGACAACTGATTGACTGGTTCACATTAGACAAACAGGCAGACACACGCCAACAAAGGATAAGACAGACAGATTTGACGACACAAAGAGTACAGACGGGCTTACTTTCAAACACCACGCAGACAAACAGACAGTTGGGATGGCATTTATAAACAAGAATAACACCAACTTGACCATAGCTGCGTCAGTGAGGGTAAAAGGTCTCATATCCACCAGAGTAAATAATAAGACGCATTGAAAACTAACACCCTCGCGAGGAAAGAACATTGATGGACGGTCAGTCATGTGAGATGGGCCTAAAACTGACTTATGTAGATGATGACTATGATGACTTAACACAGGTGATGACTTAAGCAGTTGGTGACTAATCTAACTAGAATCAAGGTCACTTCTCTTCATAATATAATTAATTTCGGAATATTTTTTTATGATTTTAACCTCTCCTTCTGGCGAATATTTCTTTAACGAATTATTCTAACATATATTCTATTCCTTCTTATAGAATTAGATGCTGTAAATATCACTACCACGACCATGATTATAACAATCACGACCATGATTATAACACCAGGACCATGATTAAAATAACCACGACCACGATTATACACAATCACGACCACGATTATAACAACCAGAACCAGGATTATAACAACCACGACGATGATTATAACAACCACAATCATGATTATAACAACCAAGACCATGATTATAACAACCACGACTATGATTATAACAACCACGACAATGATTATAACAACCAGGACCATGATTATAACAACCACGACCATGATTATAGCAATCACGACCATGATTATAACAACCACAATCATGATTATAACAACCACGACCATGATTATAACAACCACGACTATGATTATAACAACCACGACAATGATTATAACAACCAGGACCATGATCATAATAACCACGACCACGATTATAACAACCAGGACCATGATTATAATAACCACGACCACGATTATAACAACCAGGACCATGATTATAATAACCACGACCACGATTATAACAACCAGGACCATGATTATAATAACCACGACCACGATTATAACAACCAGGACCATGATCATAATAACCACGACCACGATTATAACAAACAGGACCATGATTATAATAACCACGACCACGATTATAACAACCAGGACCAGGACTATAACAACCACGATCATGATTAAAACAACCACAACCATGATTATAACGACCACAATCATGATTATAACAACCACGACCATGATAAAAAGAACCACGCCAATGATTATAACAACCACGACCATGATTATAACAATCACGACCATGATTATAATGACCACGACCATGATTTAAAACAACTACTACCATGTATATAACAACCACAACCATGATTATAACAACGACGACCATGATTATAACAACCGCGACCATGATTATAACAACCACGCCCATGATTATAACAACCACGACTATGATCATAACAACCACGACTATGATTATAACAACCACGACCATGATTATAACAACCACGACCATGATTATAACAACCACACCCATGATTATAACAACCACGACTATGATCATAACAACCACGACTATGATCATAACAACCACGACTATGACTATAACTACCACGACTATGTTTATAACAACCACGACCATGATTATTACAACAACGACTATGATTACATCACCCAACTATGATTATAACAACCACGACTATGATTATAACAACCACAACCATGATTATAACAACCACGACCATGATTATAACACCTACGACTAAAATCATAACAACCACGACAATGATTATAACAACCACGACCATGATTATAACCACCACGACTATGATTACATAACCCAACCATGATTCTAACAACCACGACTATGATTATAACAACCAGAACCATGATTATAACAACCACGACCATGAATATAACAACCACGACCATGATTATAACAACCACGACTAAGATCATAACAACCAAGACTATGATTATAACAACCACGACCATGATTTTAACAACCACGACTATAGTTACTACAACCACGACCATGATTATAGCAACCACGACTATGATTATAACAACCACGACCATGATTATAAAACCACAACTATGATTATAACAACCACGACCATGACTCTAACAAGCACGACCGTGATTATAACAACCACGAATATGATTATAACAACAATGACTAAGATTATAACAAACACGACTATGATTATAACAACCACGACTATGACTATAACAACCACAAGCATGATTATAACACCTACGACTATGATCATAACAACCACGACTATGATTATAACAACCACGACCATGATTATAACAACCACGACCATGATTATAATGTAATGATTGTTTGTCAGACCAAAGCTTACAGCCCAGAATTATGTCACATGTAACAGCAAGCACACTACAGACCTCGTGGCACCACCACATCCCGGGTTGACACACCTCAGGTCGACCCTAGGGACTTGACCTCGTCCGCTAATTACTTGAGTTAGCCGGGTGACCTACAACCGCACCTAACCAAGACACCTGGGCAGGACGACACCTGCACACAGCCGTCCAGACCTGACACTAGGGAACCAGAATTCTCACCACCACTCGATCAGCTCTACCCAGCGTCATGACCTTAGTAATTCAAGGACCCGCTAATTAGCTAGCACTCCTGTTGACCCAACAACCCGGTCAAGACACACCCAGTTCAGTAGGAGAGGTCACCCCCCCGGCTCTACCAATATATAGGGGCTGGAGCTCCTCTCACGCAGAGAGTGTCTGTAACCAGGAAGGGCCAGCTACCAGGTCCCCAGTCCCGCTCGAGAGAGGCCCGCCACTAAGTGTAACGAAGTCTCAGAAGTCTCAGCCGGGTCCATCGACAAAGTGCTGTCAACTCCAAGTGTAACAGTAAGTGCTGGCTGTGTAGTCTGGGGAAGTGCAGTGATCCCGAACCTCCCCGAAGATCGACTTAGTGAAGTGCCCATTCTAATTGTGAGGTTAGGTTATACGAGAATACCATAGTCTATCATAAATTGTGTACGAACCCCCCTATTAATCCCCCCTATTGAACTAGTAAAATAAAGCTGTAACACGCATTGGTGTTTTATATACGACACTTGTACTGTGCCTGTGTTAATATACAGTGTTGACATCACACCCTCGAGACACGCTACCAATTCCTCCCACTATAATACTCTACGACTATAAACTCCTGACTTACCTCTTCATGTGAGATTTTGTCTCATTACAATGGAAGCAGCGCACTTAGCGCAATCCTCACGCTTCTTCCCCTTAGTGTTCAGTACAGTGATAGTTAGAATCTTTTGAAGTGAACTCGTAACTATCTTGACGAAGCAGGCAGTACAAGGGTGGTAACATTTGTAATATAATTCCTGTCCCTCAGTGTGGTACAAGTGGTGACAGTATCCACTCCCCCCTCCCTAGTTCACATATTGTTGGGTAACGGGGAACAATGGTCGAAAACTCAACCAGGGCAAGTGTCAGTAAAACCCCTTCCTCGTCCCACCCACAGAAGTCATCGTCAACATTGACAATTTCGACTTCCAAGATCAGTACTTCCCAGCCCTCCTCGCAAGCTAATATGACTTCTGTTAACATTACACCAACGACTTCCGTTTTATTCCCGTTCCCTGAACAATCCACTAGTACCTACTCTCCCCCCCTACCCCTTAACCACCCTGCACCCTCCCTCGCCGCTCCCCCCCCCCCCCCACGCTCACGTACACCTTAGCACCTCCCAACTCCTACAGCATGCCAGACCCCTTCCTTGCGTCTGTCTCAGCGAGTAGTGCGGCTCAAGTAATCAGTCAGATACCCATGTTTGAGGGCGATGGCCGTGACCCGGCGACATCAGCCGATAGGCTGGAACAGTGGTTAGGAAACATTAAGAACATAAGAACATAAGAATGGAGGAAACTGCAGCGGGCCTATTGGCCCATACTGGGCAGTCCCGTTTACACCCAACCCCTATTGCTCATATGAGCATCCAACCTATGTTTGAAGCAATTCAGCGTATTCGAGTTAATGATGATATTTGGTAACTTGTTCCATTCATCCACTACTCTGTTTCCAAACCAGTGTTTACCTATTTCACGCCTAAATCTAAATTTGTCCAATTTAAAACCATTGTTACGAGTTCGCTCCTGGTTGGATAATTTGAGTACCTTTGTAATGTCCCCTTTGTTTAGCCCTGCCTTCCATTTATACACCTCTATCAGGTCGCCCCTCGCTCTACGTCTCTCAAGGGAGTGCAAATTAAGATGCTTTAACCTGTCTCTATACTCAAGGTTCCTGATACCCGGGATTAGTCTTGTCATTCTCCTCTGGATTCTTTCCAAGGATTCTATATCCATTCTGTAATACGGTGACCAGAACTGGACTGCGTAATCCAGGTGTGGTCTCACAAGAGCAAGATACAGTTTTAGGATGACCTCGCTAGTCTTGTAACTAACACTCCTTTGTATGAACCCAAGTACTTTATTAGCCTTGTTACGAGCAAAAACACATTGTTTACTTGGCTTAAGGTTCCTACTTATCATTACTCCTAAATCTCTCTCGCAGTCGGATTTCTCTATGGCATCGTTGTTCATCTGGTATCTGGTTTCCCTGTTTACATTCCCTATACTGAGTACTTTACATTTGTCAATGTTGAATTTCATCTGCCATTTTTCAGACCATTCGAAAAATTTGTTTAGATCCTCCTGTAGTTTTGCCGAGTCCTCGTCAGATTTGATAACACGTCCTATTTTAGTATCATCAGCAAATTTACTTATGTTGCTGTCTATGCCGATATCTATGTCGTTTATGTATATAATAAACAATAATGGTCCAAGTACTGAGCCTTGGGGAACTCCACTTGTGACGTTGCTCCAATGGGACTTAGTGCCGTTAATGCTCACTCGCTGTTTCCTGTCCTGTAACCACGCCCTAATCCATTTAAGGATGTCACCTTTGATGCCATGAGCTTCTACCTTTCTAATTAGTCTTTCGTGGGGTACTCTGTCGAAGGCTTTGCTAAAGTCGAGATATACCACATCATAATTGTGCCCCTCGTCCACTGATTCGAAAACTGATGAAAAGAATGTTAATAGATTAGTTAGGCAAGAACGTCCGCTTGTGAAGCCATGCTGGGAATCATTGATCAATCTGTGCTTCTCCAGGTGATTTCGAATAGAGTTTGAAATGATTGCTTCCAGTAATTTGCCTACTATTGATGTTAGACTGATTGGGCGGTAGTTAGAGGATAGTGATCTATCCCCCTTCTTGAAGATCGGTATTACATTCGCTATCCTCCAGGATTCTGGTACTACACCTGTTTTTAAGGACATGTTAAACAACTTTGCTAAGGGCATACTAAGCTCTTCCTTACATTCCTTTAATACTCTGGCAAATATCTCATCGGGACCAGGTGACTTATTAGGCTTTAGTTTGTCTATTTGCTTACTAACATCGTTACTAGTCACTACTATCTCACTTAATTTGTTTTCTTCACTATCTCTGAATAGAGTCGGTGCCTCGGGTATCATGTTTAAATTTTCGCTGGTGAAAACTGTTGAAAAATATTTATTCAAATTATTGCTCATTTCTCCGTCGTTATCAGTGAGCTCGCCGGAGTCTGACCGTATTGGTCCAATCTTTTCTCGTGTTTTAGTTTGGTACATTTGGTAGAATCCTTTGGGGTTTGTCTTTGCCTCCCTTGCTATCCTTACCTCATTATTCCTCTTTGCTTTCCTTATCTCGGTTTTAACCCTACTCGCCAATACCCTATAATAGTCCCGGAGGTGAATTTCGCCACGATTTATCCTTCTACCTATAGCCTTCCTTTGGCCAATGATGTTCTTTAAATAATTATTTATCCATTTAGGGTCATTGTTGTTTGATCTGAGTTTTTTGTATGGTATGTTCTGCCTTTGTGCATTAAGTAACTCACTATTTAAATTGTCGTGGAACTCGGCAATCTCAGATCTCGTTATCAGGTCGGTGTCATCTGTCAGGTTCACGGCCAAGCGCGACACCCCCTCTCTTAGCTGCCTCTTTAAACTGTCAAAGTTTGCCCTTCTGAAATCTGGTACTTTAGTGGAATTTTCCTTACGTCTGCCCTGAAAATCTAACTGGAATCGAATTTCTTTGTGATCGCTGTTTGCAAGTTCGTTCCCTACCTCGACATTGCTAATGAGGTTTTCTCTGTTTGACAAAACTAAATCCAATATATTATTACCCCGTGTGGGTTCGGTTATATGTTGACTTAGGAAACAGTCCTGGATCGTCTCGAGAAAATCCTCTGATTCTGAGTTTCCCGTAAGGTCGGTCCAATCTATTTGGCCAAGGTTAAAGTCGCCTACTATACAGACTTTGTTGTGTATGGAAGCCCTGCGCATTTCATCCCAGATAAGTCGCTCATTGACTCTGTCAAGATTGGGGGGTCTATATATTACTCCTGTGATTAATTTTTCCCGACCGTCGCTTAATTCTATCCAAATTGTTTCTGTATTCCTCTCAGTTTTTATTTCCTTATTTATTTCACACTTCAGATTATCCCTAACATAGATTGCTACTCCGCCTCCTTTCCTGGTCTGCCTATCGGTATGGAACAGTTTGTAACCCGCAATTTGGTATTCGACTGGTAATTCACGTGTGTCTAGGTTGATCCATGTTTCAGTGAATGCAATTATATCGATTTCTTCTGTACATACCAAGGCCCTAATATCATCCATTTTGTTTCTCATACTTCTACTGTTCGCGTAATATACATTTAAGTTAGTCGTGTTCTGAGTCCTTCCCTTACCGCGTTTAGTTTTAAACTCCCTGTCTAATTTAGTTATGTCATCATTCCTAACACTATTTCCCTGTAATCTTTCGCCTTGTTTACCCGCTCCCACTGCAGTCTCCTCCACCCCCGTGCCCCTATGTTCTCTTAGCAGTTTAAAGACTTCGATATCTTTTGAACTGCCCCCTCTAGAGCCCCAGCCAGGGTTGCTACTCCATCCCTAGACAGGTGCACCCCATCCCTAGCATAAAGGTCCCTTCTGCCATAGAAGTTGTCCCAGTTGTCAATGAATGGGACTGATATTGACTTGCAATATCTGTCAAGACGGTCGTTAACACCAACCGCCCTTGACAACCATTCACTGCCAACTCTCCTTCTAGGCAGGACACCGCATATGATAGGGATCCCTCCCTTAGTCCTAATACGATCTATGGCTGCCTTGAACTTATCAAGAAGCTCCTCGCTCCTACACCGGCCAATATCATTGCCTCCTGCACTGAGGCAGATAATGGGTTTGTTCCCATTACCAGACAAGATATTGTCCATCCTGTCAATTATATCCCCCACCCCAGCTCCTGGCAAACACACCCTCATCCTATTTTTGTTTTTACCACAAAAGGCCCTGTCCATGTACCTTACCTGTGAGTCACCAACAATTAAAGTTTTTATACCTTCCTTGTCATCCCTGTCTGTACTAACGTCCAATTCGTCTATCAAGGGACTGAACGGGTTGGTACACTTAGCTGTTGTTGTCGTTGTTGTCGTATCCTTGGTGTGCTTCTTCACCAAAAGCTTTGTCTTCCCACTACTCACAATTTTCCACTCGCTTGATTTTTCGTCAGCCACTGGCTTTACTCGTCCAGCCTCTCCTTTTAACATCGCCAGCTCTTCCCTTAATTTCAAGTTCTCCAACTTGACCTTCGCCAATTCTTCAGTGGACCACTCCAGTTTGGTCACCAAACTCTCATACCCAAGACCGCACCTTGCTCTGGCCATATCTGATAATTATCCCTCCGGAGCTAACCCTGCCGTGACCTTTCCCCTAGTGAGGTCAGAACACAACTGGGTGAGGTCAGAACACAACTGAGTGAGGTCAGAGCACATTGAAAGTGCGTTCCCGGATACCCTTCAGGAATACGAGGAATGCCGCCTTAGGACGGCACGTATGCGATTGGGCGGTGACGCGAAAGGCGTGCTAGAATTTAATCCGACAGTAAAGAATGCTACCACGTGGGACACGTTCGCGAACGGATTACGGGAAATTTACAGCCAGGGTGACTCATTACAAGATCACACGACACGTTTAGCTAATATCAAGCTAGAGGAGTGTTCATCACTAAATGTTTACCTATCATGCATAGGGAGTGCTGTGAAGATGGCGAGAGTGAATCACCCACAATTCTTCCCACCTGAGCTAGTACTCTCTTACTTTCTGTCGGGCTTTCCCGGCGAGATGCGTACGTACATGGAGGCAAGCGGGATAACTACGATCGAGAACGCAATTAAAGCAGCGCAGAGGTATATACAGCTCAGGAAACCCACCCCCCCCCCCCCCTCCCGTTTTGTGTCGACAATTCACGCCGCCCCTCCCACCCTTACACGTAACACCCCTTCTGTCTGGGAGGATGAATTCTTGAGACTGATGGTGGAGAATCTCAGCCGGGACGAAAGGAAGCGACAGGAACAGTCATCGTTCCACGAGGAAGGGCGGGAGCAATCAGGATTAGATACAGTAGGTATAAACACGTTGGGTAATGAGCCACGGGGCGGCCGGCCGTCCGGGGCAGGGACCCGCGGGGCGCGGGCTGGGATTGACCCCCGCCCCCGGGCAGTCACAAGTGCGCGCCCGGGCCCTCCCATGCGGGATAGCTGGTATAGAGCTCCGAAGCCTTTTCGCTGCTCCTCCTGTGGGGCATGGTCCCACGCGGTGCACGGATGTCCCTTTCAATGTGAGGGAAACCAGTGCGATGGGTGTGGCGACCAGGGACATAAGAACATAAGAATGGAGGAAACTGCAGCGGGCCTATTGGCCCATACTGGGCAGTCCCGTTTACACCCAACCCCTATTGCTCATATGAGCATCCAACCTATGTTTGAAGCAATTCAGCGTATTCGAGTTAATGATGATATTTGGTAACTTGTTCCATTCATCCACTACTCTGTTTCCAAACCAGTGTTTACCTATTTCACGCCTAAATCTAAATTTGTCCAATTTAAAACCATTGTTACGAGTTCGCTCCTGGTTGGATAATTTGAGTACCTTTGTAATGTCCCCTTTGTTTAGCCCTGCCTTCCATTTATACACCTCTATCAGGTCGCCCCTCGCTCTACGTCTCTCAAGGGAGTGCAAATTAAGATGCTTTAACCTGTCTCTATACTCAAGGTTCCTGATACCCGGGATTAGTCTTGTCATTCTCCTCTGGATTCTTTCCAAGGATTCTATATCCATTCTGTAATACGGTGACCAGAACTGGACTGCGTAATCCAGGTGTGGTCTCACAAGAGCAAGATACAGTTTTAGGATGACCTCGCTAGTCTTGTAACTAACACTCCTTTGTATGAACCCAAGTACTTTATTAGCCTTGTTACGAGCAAAAACACATTGTTTACTTGGCTTAAGGTTCCTACTTATCATTACTCCTAAATCTCTCTCGCAGTCGGATTTCTCTATGGCATCGTTGTTCATCTGGTATCTGGTTTCCCTGTTTACATTCCCTATACTGAGTACTTTACATTTGTCAATGTTGAATTTCATCTGCCATTTTTCAGACCATTCGAAAAATTTGTTTAGATCCTCCTGTAGTTTTGCCGAGTCCTCGTCAGATTTGATAACACGTCCTATTTTAGTATCATCAGCAAATTTACTTATGTTGCTGTCTATGCCGATATCTATGTCGTTTATGTATATAATAAACAATAATGGTCCAAGTACTGAGCCTTGGGGAACTCCACTTGTGACGTTGCTCCAATGGGACTTAGTGCCGTTAATGCTCACTCGCTGTTTCCTGTCCTGTAACCACGCCCTAATCCATTTAAGGATGTCACCTTTGATGCCATGAGCTTCTACCTTTCTAATTAGTCTTTCGTGGGGTACTCTGTCGAAGGCTTTGCTAAAGTCGAGATATACCACATCATAATTGTGCCCCTCGTCCACTGATTCGAAAACTGATGAAAAGAATGTTAATAGATTAGTTAGGCAAGAACGTCCGCTTGTGAAGCCATGCTGGGAATCATTGATCAATCTGTGCTTCTCCAGGTGATTTCGAATAGAGTTTGAAATGATTGCTTCCAGTAATTTGCCTACTATTGATGTTAGACTGATTGGGCGGTAGTTAGAGGATAGTGATCTATCCCCCTTCTTGAAGATCGGTATTACATTCGCTATCCTCCAGGATTCTGGTACTACACCTGTTTTTAAGGACATGTTAAACAACTTTGCTAAGGGCATACTAAGCTCTTCCTTACATTCCTTTAATACTCTGGCAAATATCTCATCGGGACCAGGTGACTTATTAGGCTTTAGTTTGTCTATTTGCTTACTAACATCGTTACTAGTCACTACTATCTCACTTAATTTGTTTTCTTCACTATCTCTGAATAGAGTCGGTGCCTCGGGTATCATGTTTAAATTTTCGCTGGTGAAAACTGTTGAAAAATATTTATTCAAATTATTGCTCATTTCTCCGTCGTTATCAGTGAGCTCGCCGGAGTCTGACCGTATTGGTCCAATCTTTTCTCGTGTTTTAGTTTGGTACATTTGGTAGAATCCTTTGGGGTTTGTCTTTGCCTCCCTTGCTATCCTTACCTCATTATTCCTCTTTGCTTTCCTTATCTCGGTTTTAACCCTACTCGCCAATACCCTATAATAGTCCCGGAGGTGAATTTCGCCACGATTTATCCTTCTACCTATAGCCTTCCTTTGGCCAATGATGTTCTTTAAATAATTATTTATCCATTTAGGGTCATTGTTGTTTGATCTGAGTTTTTTGTATGGTATGTTCTGCCTTTGTGCATTAAGTAACTCACTATTTAAATTGTCGTGGAACTCGGCAATCTCAGATCTCGTTATCAGGTCGGTGTCATCTGTCAGGTTCACGGCCAAGCGCGACACCCCCTCTCTTAGCTGCCTCTTTAAACTGTCAAAGTTTGCCCTTCTGAAATCTGGTACTTTAGTGGAATTTTCCTTACGTCTGCCCTGAAAATCTAACTGGAATCGAATTTCTTTGTGATCGCTGTTTGCAAGTTCGTTCCCTACCTCGACATTGCTAATGAGGTTTTCTCTGTTTGACAAAACTAAATCCAATATATTATTACCCCGTGTGGGTTCGGTTATATGTTGACTTAGGAAACAGTCCTGGATCGTCTCGAGAAAATCCTCTGATTCTGAGTTTCCCGTAAGGTCGGTCCAATCTATTTGGCCAAGGTTAAAGTCGCCTACTATACAGACTTTGTTGTGTATGGAAGCCCTGCGCATTTCATCCCAGATAAGTCGCTCATTGACTCTGTCAAGATTGGGGGGTCTATATATTACTCCTGTGATTAATTTTTCCCGACCGTCGCTTAATTCTATCCAAATTGTTTCTGTATTCCTCTCAGTTTTTATTTCCTTATTTATTTCACACTTCAGATTATCCCTAACATAGATTGCTACTCCGCCTCCTTTCCTGGTCTGCCTATCGGTATGGAACAGTTTGTAACCCGCAATTTGGTATTCGACTGGTAATTCACGTGTGTCTAGGTTGATCCATGTTTCAGTGAATGCAATTATATCGATTTCTTCTGTACATACCAAGGCCCTAATATCATCCATTTTGTTTCTCATACTTCTACTGTTCGCGTAATATACATTTAAGTTAGTCGTGTTCTGAGTCCTTCCCTTACCGCGTTTAGTTTTAAACTCCCTGTCTAATTTAGTTATGTCATCATTCCTAACACTATTTCCCTGTAATCTTTCGCCTTGTTTACCCGCTCCCACTGCAGTCTCCTCCACCCCCGTGCCCCTATGTTCTCTTAGCAGTTTAAAGACTTCGATATCTTTTGAACTGCCCCCTCTAGAGCCCCAGCCAGGGTTGCTACTCCATCCCTAGACAGGTGCACCCCATCCCTAGCATAAAGGTCCCTTCTGCCATAGAAGTTGTCCCAGTTGTCAATGAATGGGACTGATATTGACTTGCAATATCTGTCAAGACGGTCGTTAACACCAACCGCCCTTGACAACCATTCACTGCCAACTCTCCTTCTAGGCAGGACACCGCATATGATAGGGATCCCTCCCTTAGTCCTAATACGATCTATGGCTGCCTTGAACTTATCAAGAAGCTCCTCGCTCCTACACCGGCCAATATCATTGCCTCCTGCACTGAGGCAGATAATGGGTTTGTTCCCATTACCAGACAAGATATTGTCCATCCTGTCAATTATATCCCCCACCCCAGCTCCTGGCAAACACACCCTCATCCTATTTTTGTTTTTACCACAAAAGGCCCTGTCCATGTACCTTACCTGTGAGTCACCAACAATTAAAGTTTTTATACCTTCCTTGTCATCCCTGTCCCTGACTGTACTAACGTCCAATTCGTCTATCAAGGGACTGAACGGGTTGGTACACTTAGCTGTTGTTGTCGTTGTTGTCGTATCCTTGGTGTGCTTCTTCACCAAAAGCTTTGTCTTCCCACTACTCACAATTTTCCACTCGCTTGATTTTTCGTCAGCCACTGGCTTTACTCGTCCAGCCTCTCCTTTTAACATCGCCAGCTCTTCCCTTAATTTCAAGTTCTCCAACTTGACCTTCGCCAATTCTTCAGTGGACCACTCCAGTTTGGTCACCAAACTCTCATACCCAAGACCGCACCTTGCTCTGGCCATATCTGATAATTATCCCTCCGGAGCTAACCCTGCCGTGACCTTTCCCCTAGTGAGGTCAGAACACAACATACCCGCAGAGAGTGTCCATACACCGGAATGCGTTGCTACGCATGTGCCGAGTGGGGACACATTCGCAGGTTATATCCCTACTACTAAAGGCAAGGGCGAGGCGTTGATGGTTGTTAGGAAAGACAGGCCAATTATTAAGTTGAAAATGGGAGGGAAACGGGTTGAAGCTTTCATTGACACAGGCTCTTCGGTGTCCTAGGTGAAACAGAACGTGGCCTCCAAGATGAGCCTTGGGGGAAAGCATAAAGTTCCTGAGTTACGTGGCGTCACGGGGAACCGCCTCTCAACATTGGATTCCAAAGATATAACTGTAGACTTAGGAGATAAGATAGTTGTTCACGCGCTGGTTGTGGTAAGCGGTGATCTTTTCCCAGGGGATGTTCTTATTGGGTCAGATTTCTTGTGTAGGTTTAAGTATGGAATCCAGTTTGATGGGAGCCGGTATACCGTGACACTAGATGGTAGAGATTATGCAGGTACTCCTATTAGGAATAGGCCTGGTCTGCCCGTCCACCTCATTAAGCCTAAACGCCCCCAGCCCCCCCCCCCCCCCCGCACCCCAAGCCCCCCAGCTACACCCGACGCGTGCCACTGTCATCCCTCCCCACTCTAGTGTTGTTCTGCCCGTTCGATGGTCAAGGTCGTTCGACAGTTCCACGGAGGATCAGGAGTATGTATTTGTTGAAGCCCCTCATAAAATGTCCCCATACATGCAGTCGGGGCTCATTAACACTCAGCAGCCTAGCGTCCCAGTCATAAACCCCACCCCCAGGGAATTTAAACTTACTCCCGGTCATTCAGTGGGAACAGTCTGTGCGGTCGATAAAGTAGAGGATCTGGAGCATTTCGATTCTACGAGATATAACATTAGGAGTGACACAGAATTCGTAGAGTCACAGCAAATGTTCGCCACAGCAATAGAATCCCTTGACATAGATCACCTACCCACCCTTATTAGAGGACGTCTACGCTCTATAATAAAGCAGCATGAAGATCTGTTTGCAACTTCAGATCAGGACCTCGGCCTGGTGTCAGCTTCACACAAAATTAATACAGGCTCCGCTCCCCCCACCAGAGTACGGCAGTGGAGGCTTCCTGAGGCGGCTAAAACTCAAATTAGGGACTTATGTCGCCAAATGGAGAAACGTGGTGTTATCTCCCCTTGCACTAGCCCCTATTGCTCCCCGGTCGTATTAGTCAGAAAAAAGGACGGGTCAACTAGATTCTGCGTAGACTATAGGGAACTTAATAAGGACACCATTGCTGATAGCTATCCCTTGCCCAGAATTGACGAGACACTGGACCAATTGAACGGAGCTTCTATATTCACAGTTCTAGACTGTAAGGATGCGTACTGGAGTATGCCAGCTGACCCGGCTGACCGCCCCAAAATTGCTTTCGCGGACGGCAGCCGTCTGTTTTGTTTCAACAGGTTACCTTTCGGGTTAAAGGGAGCACCGGCCACGTTCATGAGGGCTGTGAACCACAGTCTCACACCCGTGCTGGGGCGGAACGCTATGGCTTACCTGGACGATGTTATCGTCTATAGTAATAACATGGATTCGCACATGCGGGATGTGGATGAGGTTCTCTCGGTCATGAAAGCGGCCGGACTGAAAGTGTCCCTTAGGAAATGCGCGTTCGCGCGCCAGGAAGTTAAATTCCTGGGATTCATCGTAGGTCATGGCGGCGCTAGGCCCGACCCGGTGAAAGTGAAAGCGATAGCAGAGATGCCACCTCCCACCACAGCCAGGGGTGTGAAACAGTTCCTCGGCACCGCCAATTTTTTCAGACGTCACATCCCTCACTTTTCAGAGGCGGCCCTCCCCCTTACGAAACTTACAAAGAAGTCGGTTCAGTTTCGGTGGTCGGGGGAGGCAGATAAAGCTTTTAACCATCTTAAGGACTTACTGAAGTCGACAACAATGTTAGCACTGCCGGACTTCACGCAGCCGTTTTACGTGCACACTGACGCTTCCGACGAAGCACTGGGAGCCTGTCTCATGCAAGGTGGTGAAGATAACCCCATCCCTATTGCTTATTTTTCCCAGAAATTGAGCGGAGCTGCCCTCCGCTACTCCACAACTGAGAAAGAAGCCTTGGCTATTGTCAAGGCCGTAACTTCCTTTGATGCTTACCTATTTGGTAGACACTTTTATGTAATCACTGATCACTGTCCTTTAATATATATCTTCCAAGGTAAAACTCCTAATGCACGGGTAGCACGCTGAGCAGTCTTTCTAAATGCGTATAACTTCTCCATTTTGCATAAGTCAGGCAAGAACCACGTAGTACCAGACGCACTGAGCCGTAATGTATTACCTATAAATAATGTCGGGAATCCTAGCAGCATGACTCAGCCCATTTTTGGGGACCTACAGTTGTGTTCTGACCTCACTAGGGGAAAGGTCACGGCAGGGTTAGCTCCGGAGGGATAATTATCAGATATGGCCAGAGCTAGGTGCGGTCTTGGGTATGAGAGTTTGTTGACCAAACTGGAGTGGTCCACTGAAGAATTGGCGAAGGCCAAGTTAGAAATTGAGAGGGCCACGTTGGAGAACTTGAAATTAAGGGAAGAGCTGGAGATGTTAAAAGGAGAGGCTGGACGAGTAAAGCCAGTGGCTGACGAAAAATCAAGCGAGTGGAAAATTGTGAGTAGTGTGAAGACCAAGCTGGTGGTAAAGAAGCACACGAAGGATACGGCAACAACAGCTAAGTGTACCAACCCGTTCAGTCCCTTGATAGACGAATTGGACGTTAGTACAGTCAGGGGCAGGGATGACAAGGAAGGTATAAAAACTTTAATTGTTGGTGACTCACAGGTAAGGTACATGGACAGGGCCTTTTGTGGTAAAAACAAAAATAGGATGAGGGTGTGTTTGCCAGGAGCTGGGGTGGGGGATATAATTGACAGGATGGACAATATCTTGTCTGGTAATGGGAACAAACCCATTATCTGCCTCAGTGCAGGAGGCAATGATATTGGCCGGTGTAGGAGCGAGGAGCTTCTCGATAAGTTCAAGGCAGCCATAGATCGTATTAGGACTAAGGGAGGGATCCCTATCATATGCAGTGTCCTGCCTAGAAGGAGAGTTGGCAGTGAATGGTTGTCAAGGGCAGTTGGTGTTAATGACCGTCTTGACAGATATTGCAAGTCAATATCAGTCCCATTCATTGACAACTGGGACAACTTCTATGGCAGAAGGGACCTTTATGCTAGGGATGGGGTGCACCTGTCTAGGGATGGAGTAGCAACCCTGGGTGGGGCTCTAGAGGGGGCAGTTCAAAAGATATCGAAGTCTTTAAACTGCTAAGAGAACATAGGGGCACGGGGGTGGAGGAGACTGCAGTGGGAGCGGGTAAACAAGGCGAAAGATTACAGGGAAATAGTGTTAGGAATGATGACATAACTAAATTAGACAGGGAGTTTAAAACTAAACGCGGTAAGGGGAGGACTCAGAACACGACTAACTTAAATGTATATTACGCGAACAGTAGAAGTATGAGAAACAAAATGGATGATATTAGGGCCTTGGTATGTACAGAAGAAATCGATATAATTGCATTCACTGAAACATGGATCAACCTAGACACACGTGAATTACCAGTCGAATACCAAATTGCGGGTTACAAACTGTTCCATACCGATAGGCAGACCAGGAAAGGAGGCGGAGTAGCAATCTATGTTAGGGATAATCTGAAGTGTGAAATAAATAAGGAAATAAAAACTGAGAGGAATACAGAAACAATTTGGATAGAATTAAGCGACGGTCGGGAAAAATTAATCACAGGAGTAATATATAGACCCCCCAATCTTGATAGCGTCAATGAGCGACTTATCTGGGATGAAATGCGCAGGGCTTCCATACACAACAAAGTCTGTATAGTAGGCGACTTTAACCTTGGCCAAATAGATTGGACCGACCTTACGGGTAACTCAGAATCAGAGGATTTTCTCGAGACGATCCAGGACTGTTTCCTAAGTCAACATATAACCGAACCCACACGGGGTAATAATATATTGGATTTAATTTTGTCAAACAGAGAAAACCTCATTAGCAATGTCGAGGTAGGGAACGAACTTGCAAACAGAGATCACAAAGAAATTCGATTCCAGTTAGATTTTCAGGGCAGACGTAAGGAAAATTCCACTAAAGTACCAGATTTCAGAAGGGCAAACTTTGACAATTTAAAGAGGCAGCTGAGAGAGGGGGGTGTCGCGCTTGGCCGTGAACCTGACAGATGACACCGACCTGATAACGAGATCTGAGATTGCCGAGTTCCACGACAATTTAAATAGTGAGTTGCTTAATGCACAAAGGCAGAACATACCATACAAAAACTCAGAACAAAAAACAATGACCCTAAATGGATAAATACTTATTTAAAGAACATCATTGGCCAAAGGAAGGCTATAGGTAGAAGGATAAATCGTGGCGAAATTCACCTCCGGGACTATTATAGGGTATTGGCGAGTAGGGTTAAAACCGAGATAAGGAAAGCAAAGAGGAATAATGAGGTAAGGATAGCAAGGGAGGCAAAAACAAACCCCAAAGGATTCTACCAAATGTATCAAACTAAAACACGAGAAAAGATTGGACCAATACGGTCAGACTCCGGCGAGCTCACTGATAACGACGGAGAAATGAGCAATAATTTGAATAAATATTTTTCAACAGTTTTCACCACCGAAATTTTAAACATGATACCCGAGGCACCGACTCTATTCAGAGATAGTGAAGAAAACAAATTAAGTGAGATAGTAGTGACTAGTAACGATGTTAGTAAGCAAATAGACAAACTAAAGCCTAATAAGTCACCTGGTCCCGATGAGATATTTGCCAGAGTATTAAAGGAATGTAAGGAAGAGCTTAGTATGCCCTTAGCAAAGTTGTTTAACATGTCCTTAAAAACAGGTGTAGTACCAGAATCCTGGAGGATAGCGAATGTAGTACCGATCTTTAAGAAGGGGGATAGATCACTATCCTCTAACTACCGCCCAATCAGTCTAACATCAATAGTAGGCAAATTACTGGAAGCAATCATTTCAAACTCTATTCGAAATCACCTGGAGAAGCACAGATTGATCAATGATTCCCAGCATGGCTTCACAAGCGGACGTTCTTGCCTAACTAATCTATTAACATTCTTTTCATCAGTTTTCGAATCAGTGGACGAGGGGCACAATTATGATGTGGTATATCTCGACTTTAGCAAAGCCTTCGACAGAGTACCCCACGAAAGACTAATTAGAAAGGTAGAAGCTCATGGCATCAAAGGTGACATCCTTAAATGGATTAGGGCGTGGTTACAGGACAGGAAACAGCGAGTGAGCATTAACGGCACTAAGTCCCATTGGAGCAACGTCACAAGTGGAGTTCCCCAAGGCTCAGTACTTGGACCATTATTGTTTATTATATACATAAACGACATAGATATCGGCATAGACAGCAACATAAGTAAATTTGCTGATGATACTAAAATAGGACGTGTAATCAAATCTGACGAGGACTCGGCAAAACTACAGGAGGATCTAAACAAATTTTTCGAATGGTCTGAAAAATGGCAGATGAAATTCAACATCGACAAATGTAAAGTACTCAGTGTAGGAAATGTAAACAGGGAAACCAGATACCAGATGAACAACGATGCCATAGAGAAATCCGACTGCGAGAGAGATTTAGGAGTAATGATAAGTAGGAACCTTAAGCCAAGTAAACAAGGCTAATAAAGTACTTGGGTTCATACAAAGGAGTGTTAGTTACAAGACTAGCGAGGTCATCCTAAAACTGTATCTTGCTCTTGTGAGACCACACCTGGATTACGCAGTCCAGTTCTGGTCACCGTATTACAGAATGGATATAGAATCCTTGGAAAGAATTCAGAGGAGAATGACAAGACTAATCCCGGGTATTAGGAACCTTGAGTATAGAGACAGGTTAAAGCATCTTAATTTGCACTCCCTTGAGAGACGTAGAGCGAGGGGCGACCTGATAGAGGTGTATAAGTGGAAGGCAGGGCTAAACAAAGGGGACATTACAAAGGTACTCAAATTATCCAACCAGGAGCGAACTCGTAACAATGGTTTTAAATTGGACAAATTTAGATTTAGGCGTGAAATAGGTAAACACTGGTTTGGAAACAGAGTAGTGGATGAATGGAACAAGTTACCAAATATCATCATTAACTCGAATACGCTGAATTGCTTCACACATAGGTTGGATGCTTATATGAGCAATAGGGGTTGGGTGTAAACGGGACTGCCCAGTATGGGCCAATAGGCCCGCTGCAGTTTCCTCCATTCTTATGTTCTTATGTTCTTACGAGGTGCGCCAACACCAACTCGAAGACCCACAGTGGGGTCCTGTCATTGAGTTCCTTGAGGGGGGTCCGCTCCCCAAGAAGGTCAACAAAGCCTCACTTTGTGATTTCAGTCTTTTAAGCGGAGTCCTGTATCTGGTTACTATGAAACAGGATGATGAGCAACCCACAGAACTCGTAGTCATCCCCGCATCCTTGGAAAACTCGGCCCCAGAAGTAGCTCACTGATCCCAATTCGCAGCCCACCCGGGTGAATGTCGCACATATGCACGTGTACGCTCTATGTTTTTCATGCCCAATCTAGCGCGGAAGGTTGGGGCATTTGTCAAAGGATGTCTGCCGTGTCAGTTAAGGAAGGGTACCCCAAAGAGACAGGGAGAGCTGCAGGAGTTTCCACCAGCCTTTCAGCCCTTGGAAGGGGTATCGATCGATCTAACTGACATGTCAATACGTTCACACCGGGGAAACAGATACGTTGTTTCCATCGTCGATCACTATTCACGTTTTGCAACCTATATATCCATCCCCGATATGCGCGCAGAGACAGTTTGTGAAGCCCTGTTACAATACGTTGGTACTCATGGATGTCCCCGGGTCATTGTAAGTGATCAAGGGACAGAGTTTACCTCGGGCATCTTTCAGAAGGCGTGCGACTTGCTGCGGGCTAAGTCAAATCTAACCACTAGTTACCACCCACAGGCTAATGCCATGGTTGAGCGTTCCCACCGCAAGTTGAAAGATCACTTGTCGTTTTTGGTTAATAATCAGTACGGCGGTTGGGACGATCAGCTACCTCTTGCACAACTGGCCATGAACACCGCAATTAATACCACCCTGCATAACACTCCTTACTTCCTTCACTTTGGTAGGGATCCAAACCTTCCTGCTGGTGCAATCAACCCCCCACCCCTATCCTATGGCGAGGACTACCCTTCTGTCTTGCAAAACAGGTTACAAACTGTCTTTACTCGGGTGCAGGAACTAAACAAGAAAGGTCACTTACACAACGCCACCTACTATAACCTCAGGGTCACCCCTTCCAATATTACCGTAGGTACCCTGGTCTTCCAAACTAACGAATCATCCTCCCCCGATATCCCCTCTAAGTTGCAACAGAGATGGAAGGGCCCATATAGAGTAACCGCCCAACCCAGCAAAGTAAACTTCACTATTTCCCCGCTTTGCCAGGGGGGACGTAAGGAAACTATGCATGTGAATCGATTGAAGCTGGCAACTGTCGACGATGACATCTTGAACAAATCAGGCCTCACCAACCATCCCCCTCTAGGGGTAACATTCCCTTCCCAACACCCTATCCCTCCACCAGCAGCTGACCACCCCCCTCAGAACAATCAGGTACCTCACACCCCAAGTAATAATCAGAGAACTCCCCGAGCTACTGCCCCACTTGTACCAGTAAGACCTGATCAGATTAGGGCTCATAGATATAACACCAGGTCAGAGAACATAGATTAAAGTAACGAGTCTAGGGGCACTTCTAATTGTTGATTATCCACCCCGGGATCTTATCTTTCTACTAGGCTACAGAGTCAGCACTGCCCTTGCTCTTCACGGGCCTGGGCGAGGTCTCCCTGACTCCACACAAAAGTCGGAGATGACACCACCACAGCTGCAGCCGACCCCCTACCAGATGAGCTGAGACCAACGCATCCTGACTCATAATGGATGCCCGACACGAGCGGGACACGCAGCGGGCAACCCCGCGGCGAATGGGTGACGCCTTCACGTCGACACTGCAAGCCCCAAGCTCCAGAAACGGGCTTGCATAATGCTGGCCCTCGATCTGGTTGAAGACACTGGGCTGTGTCTCGTCGCTCGCCTGCTGAACGACGAGACACGCACCGAGGCTACGGTCTCACAGCCCACAATACTGACAGACAACATCTATGGGTACCATCAGCCTGAGCAAGCTACGCCATGCAGGACCAGCGCAGCACCTAGCTCCAGGCAGGGAATCAGGTCGTCCCCTTGGAACCCAGGAGAAAATCCCGAAGACCCGACCTGCAACTTCAGTAGCAGCAAGCAGCAGGCAACAAACAACTTGAGGTCCCAGTGGCGATGCAGACGACAGCTCCCTACGTTTCAGGACCTGTCAACTGGTCCCACGCACTTCCACTCCGGGAATGGAACCACCAGGTACCAGACAAGTAATGGCTGACCTCGGCCCACCCGGGATCTGCCTCGCCGGTGTTTACCACACCATCGGGGACGAAACAGAAGTGACCTGACTACAAGTAGAGCAAGAAAACAAGCAAACCCTGGGGGGCCCACCCAGGGAGGGATTCACCACTGTGAGGGTGTGGGACAGGACGGTCAGGGGTCTCGCCGTCACTCACGTACAGAGGGCGAACTCTTGTCCGTGGACCCTGCCCTACACGCCATCCAAAGTGATGACACCCCAAGCAGTGGACCGGCTTTGATCCCGGCCGGGAAGGGCGGAAACTCAGATGGAACTAGAAAAATCCATCTGGACCACGACAGAAAATGAGACTCTACAGAGGAAACACAGATGGGACTAGAAAAATCCATCTGGAATGCGTCAGGAACTGCCGCTCCACACAGAAGTTCAAGTGGAGGAAGTGAGGCACGCGACACACCGCAGCAGACCGCAGGACGGGACAGGAAACGCCAACCACCACATCTACTGCGTCGTCCACCCTGATGCTGGACACCGATTGGTGGAGGTGGTGACGGACCACCCGCCACCCGGGATCTCGACGAATGCTGACGAGTTTTTGTTTTTGCCATTGTATCTTGTTAATAATTTCTGCTGCCTTTTTAGTATGTACAAATATTTCTTTTTGTTCACAAGTTGTATTTTGCCCCAACCTTCCCCCTCCCCCCCTTTTTTTTTAAGCGGCCATGTATCTTATTATTATATATGTTGTATGTGCTGCCCTGCGCAAGAGTTTAACAGTTGAAGCAACAAGTATGTAAATCTATTCCAGGCTTGAAGATGCTAACATTAGGGAACCTAAGCAGAAATAAGCCAGGGCAAGCAACACCATTGCATAACCTTTCAAACCTCCGACTGTGTACCCTCATTTAACTTCCTAAAGTGACGCTCTCCGACAAGCACCTGCCTAGGCGCTCTCTTTCCCCTTCATATCTACATCCATCTTTCCTTTTCCGTATATTTAGCTAGCCGCTTAAATTTTTAAATATTATCAGACTATGGTAGGATGTGAGGTGTATACTTTGCATCTCAGTAGCTATTTTCGCAGGATGTGCACGCTCTTTGTCATCCACTGTAAACATCCACTGTCTGGCATAGAAGCTTTGATCTTGGCGGGAGGTATAGTGAGCTTTGTCAGATCAAACTAGCGCCAGTAGAAAAACATACACCTATGAGATTGTTGTTTGTAAATGTGAGACTATGTTATCGCCCCAGGGATTATCTCTGATACCACACGTGATGTTGATGTCTATATGTGACATCAGTCTCTGTGACGAAGCTTTGGTCTTGGCGGGAGGTGTAATGATTGTTTGTCAGACCAAAGCTTACAGCCCAGAATTATGTCACATGTAACAGCAAGCACACTACAGACCTCGTGGCACCACCACATCCCGGGTTGACACACCTCAGGTCGACCCTAGGGACTTGACCTCGTCCGCTAATGACTTGAGTTAGCCGGGTGACCTACAACCGCACCTAACCAAGACACCTGGGCAGGACGACACCTGCGCACAGCCGTCCAGACCTGACACTAGGGAACCAGAATTCTCACCACCACTGGATCAGCTCTACCCGGCGTCATGACCTTAGTAATTCAAGGACCCCCTACTTAGCCAGCACTCCTGTTGACCCAACAACCCCGTCAAGACACACCCAGTTCAGTAGGAGAGGTCACCCCCACGGCTAGACCAATATATAGGGGCTGGAGCTCCTCTCACGCAGAGAGTGTCTGTAACCAGGAAGGGCCAGCTACCAGGTCCCCAGTCCCGCTCGAGAGAGGCCCGCCACTAAGTGTAACGAAGTCTCAGAAGTCTCAGCCCGGTCCATCGACAAAGTGCTGTCAACTCCACGTGTAACAGTAAGTGCTGGCTGTGTAGTCTGGGGAAGTGCAGTGATCCCGAACCTCCCCAACGATCGACTTAGTGAAGTGCCCATTCTAATTGTGAGGTTAGGTTATACGAGAATACCATAGTCTATCATAAATTGTGTACGAACCCCCCCTATTAATCCCCCTATTGAACTAGTAAAATAAAGCTGTAACACGCATTGGTGTTTTATATACTACACTTGTACTGTGCCTGTGTTAATATACAGTGTTGACATCACACACTCGAGACACGCTACCATTTCCTCCCACTATAATACTCTACGACTATAAACTCCTGACTTACCTCTTCATGTGAGATTTTGTCTCATTACAATAACAACCACGACCATGATTATAACACCTACGACTAAGATCATAACAACCACGACTATGATTATAACAACCAAGATCATGATTATAACAACTACGACTATGATTATAACAATCAGAACCATGATTATAACAACCACGACTATGATTATTACAACCACGACCATGATTATAACAACCACAACTATGGTTACATAACCCAACCAAGATTATAAGAACCAAGACTATGATTATAACAACCAGAACCATGATAATAACAACCACGACTATGATTATAACAACCACGACCATGATTATAACAACCACGACGATGATTACATAACCCAACCAAGATTATAACAACCAAGACTATGATTATAACAACCACAACCATGATTATGACAATCACGACCATGATTATAACAACCACGACCATGATGAGAACAACCACGAACATGATCATAACACCTACGACTAAGATCATAGCAACCACGACAACGATTATAACAACCACGACCATGATTATAACAACCACGACAATGATTATAACAACCACGACCATAATTATAACAACCACGACTAAGATCATAACAACCAAGACTATGATTATAACAACCACGACCATGATTATAACACCTACAACTAAGATCATAACACCCACGACTACGATTATAACAACCACGACCATGATTATAACAACCACGACTATAATTATTACAACCACGACCATGATTATAACAACCACAACCATGATTATAACAACCACGACCATGATTAAAACAACCACGACTATGATTACATCACCCAACCATGATTATAACAACCACGAGTATGATTATAATAACCAGACCCATGATTATAACAACCACGACCATGATTATAATAACCACGACCATGATTATAACAACCACGACAAAGATCATAACAAAAAAAGACTATGATTATAACAACCACGACTATGATTATAAGAACCACGACTTTGATTATAACAACCACGACCATGATCATAAAACCACAACTATGATTATAACAACCACGACTATGGTCATAAAACCACGACTATGATTATAACAACCACGACCATGACTCAAACAAGCACGTCCATGATTATAACAACCACGATTATGATTATAACAACCACGTTTAAGATTATAACAACCACGAATATGATCATAACAACCACGACTATGATAACAACAACCACGATCATGATTATAACAACCACGACTATGATTATAACAACCACGACCATGATTATAACAAGCACGACCATGATTATAACACCTACGACTAAGATCATAACAACCGCGACTATGATTATAACAACCACGACCATGATTATAACAACCACGACTATGATTATAACAACCACGACCATGATAATAACAAGCACGGCTATGATTATAACAATCACGATCATGATCATAAAACCACGACTATGATTATAACAACCACGACCAGGATTATAACAACCTCGACTATGATTATAACAACCAGAACCATGACTATAACAACCACGACCATGATTATAACAATCACGACCATGATTATAACAACCACGACCATGATCATAAAACCACGACTTTGATTATAACAACCACGACCATGATTATAACAACGACGACCATGATTATAACAATCACGTCTAAGATCATAGCAACCACGACTATGATTATAACAACCACGACCATGATTATAATACCACGACTATGATTATAGCAACCACGACCATGACTCTAACAAGCACGACTATGATTATAAAAACCACAAATATGATTATAACAACCACGACCATGATTATAATAACCACGACCATGAATATAACAACCACGACCATGATTATAACAACCACAAATAAGATCATAACAACCAATACTATGATTACAACAACCACGTCCATGATTATAACACCTACAACTAAGATCATAACATCCACGACTAAGATTATAACAACCACGACCATGATTATAACAACGACGAATAAGATCATAACAACCAAGACTATGATTATAACAACCAGAACCATGATTTTAACAACCACGACTATGATTATAACAACCACGTCCATGATTATAGCAACCACGACTATGATTATAACAACCACGACCATGATTATAAAACCACGACTATGATTATAACAACTACGACCATGACTCTAACAAGCACGACCATGATTATAACAACCACAAATATGATTATAACAACCACGACTAAGATTATAACAACCACGAATATGATTATAACAACAACGACTATGATTATAACAACCACAACGATGATTATAACACCTACGACTATGATCATAACAACCACGACTATGATTATAACAACCACGACCATGACTATAACAACCACGAACATGATTATAACAACCACGATCATGATTATAACACCTACATCTATGATCATAGCAACCACGACTATGATTACATCACCCAACCACGATTATGATAATAACAACCACGAACATGATTATAACAAGCACGACTATGATTATAACAACCACGACCATTTCATAAAACCACAACTATGATTATAACAACCACGACCATGACTCTAACAAGCACGACCATGATTATAACAACCACGATTATGATTGTAACAACCACGATTAAGATTATAACAACCAAGACTATGATTATAACAACCACGACCATGACTCTAACAAGCACGACCATGATTATAACAACCACGATTATGATTGTAACAACCA
Organism: Homarus gammarus; assembly: GCA_958450375.1. Taxonomy (NCBI): domain Eukaryota; kingdom Metazoa; phylum Arthropoda; class Malacostraca; order Decapoda; family Nephropidae; genus Homarus; species Homarus gammarus. The sequence continues at coordinate 29,334 of CAUDMG010002156.1, forward strand.
CGCTTAAGATTATAACAACCACGACTATGATTATAACAACCACGACCATGACTCTAACAAGCACGACCATGATTATAACAACCACGATTATGATTGCAACAACCACGCTTAAGATTATAACAACCACGACTATGATTATAACAACCACGGCCATGACTCTAATAAGCATGAACAAGATTATAACAACCACAATTATGATTATAACATACACGTTTATGATTATAACAACCACGACTATGATCATAACAACCACGACTATGATTAGAACAACCACGATCATGATTATAACAACCACGACTATGATTATAACAACCACGACCATTATTATAACAAGCACGACCATGATTATAACACCTACGACGAAGATCATAACAACCACGACTATGATTATAACAACCACGACACTGATTATAACAACCACGACTACGATTACATCACCCAACCATGATTATAACAACCACGACTATGATTATAACAACCAGACCCATTACTATAACAACCACGTCCATGATTATATCAACCACGACCATGATTATAACAACCACGACAAAGATCATAACAACCAAGACCATGATTATAACGACCAGAAACATGATTATAATAACCACGACTATGATTATAACAACCAAGACTATGATTATAACAACCACGACCATGATTATAACAACCACGACCATGATTATAACAACCACGACTAAGATCATAACAACCAAGACTATGATTAAAACAACCACGACCATGATTTTAACAACCACGACTAGGATTATAAGAACCACGACCATAATTATAGCAACCCCGACTATGATTATAAGAACCACGACTATGATTATAATAACCACGACCATGCTTATAACAACCACGACTACGATTATAACAACCACGACCATGATTATGACAACCACGACTATGATTATAACAACCACGACCATGATTATAACAACCACAACCATGATTATAACAACCACGACCATGATTATAACCTAGCACGACTATAATTATAACAACCACGACCATGATCCAAAAACCACGACTATGATTATAACAACAACGACCATGATTATAACAATCACCTTCATGATTATAGCAACCACGACTAAGATCATAAATACCAAGACTATGATTATAACAGCCAGAACCATGATTATAACAACCACGACTATGATTATAACAACCACGACCATGATTATAACAAGCATGACTATGATTATACCAACCACGACCATGATCATAAAACCACGACTATGATTATATCAACCACGACCATGATTATAACAACCACGACCATGATTTTAACAACCACGGCTAAGATCATAACAACCAAGACCATGATTATAACACCTACAACTAAGATCATAACATCCACGACTACGATTGTAACAACCACGAACATGATTATAACAACCACGACTAAGATCATAACAACCAAGACTATGATTATAACAACCACGTCCATGATTATAACACCTACAACTAAGATCATAACATCCACGACTACGATTATAACAACCACGAACATGATTTTTAACAACCACGACTATGATTATAACAACCACGTCCATGATTATAGGAACCACGACTATGATTATAACAACCACGACCATGATTATAAAACCACGACTATGATTATAACAACCACGACCATGACTCTAACAAGCACGACCATGATTATAACAACCACAAATATGATTATAACAACCACGACTAAGATTATAACAGCCACGAATATGTTTATAACAACAACGACTATGATTATAACAACCAGAACCATGATTATAACACCTACGACTATGATCATAACAACCACGACAATGATTATAACAACCACGACCATGATTATAACAACCACGACCATGATTATAACACCTACAACTAAGATCATAGCAACCACGACTATGATTATAACAACCACGACCATGATTATAACAACCACGACCATGATTATAGCAACCACGACAATGATTACAACACCTACAACAAAGATCATAGCCACCACGACTATGATTATAACAACGAAGATCATGATTATAACAACTACGACTATGATTATAACAACCAGAACCATGAATATAACAACCACGACTATGATTATAACAACCACGACTATGATTATAACAACCACAACCATAATTATAACAACCACAACCATGATTATAACATTATAACAATCACGACTATGATAATTGCAACCACGACCATGATTATAACAAGCACGACTATGATTATAACAACCACGACCATGATCATTAAACCACAACTATGATTATAACAACCAGGACCATGACTCTAACAAGCACGACCATGATTTTAACAACCACGATTATGATTGTAACAACCACGCATAAGATTATAACAACCACGACTATGATTATAACGACCACGACCATGAACATAAAACGATGACTATGATTATAACAACCACGGCCATGACTCTAATAAGCACCACCAAGATTACAACAACCACAATTATGAGTATAACAACCGCGTTTAAGATTATAACAACCACGACTATGATCATGACAACCACGACTATGATTAGAACAACCACGATCATGATTATAACAACCACGACTATGATTATAACAACCACGACCATTATTATAACAAGCACGACCATGATTATAACACTTACGACTAAGATCATAACAACCACGACTATGATTATAAGAACCACGACCATGAACATAAAACCACGACAATGATTATAACAACCACGGCCATGACTCTAATAAGCACGACCAGGAATATAACAACCACAATTATGATTATAACAACCACGTTTAAGATTAAAACAACCACGAATATGATCATAACAACCAAGACTATGATTAGAACAACCACGATCATGATTATAACAACCACGACTATGATTATAACAACCACGACCATTATTATAACAAGCACGGCCATGATTATAACACCTACGACTAAGATCATAACAACCACGACAATGATTATAACAACCACGACCATGATTATAACAACCACGACTATGCTTATAACAACCAGAACCATGACTATAACAACCACGACCACGATTATATCAACCACGACCATGATTATAACAACCACGACTAAAATCATAACAACCAAGACTATGATTATAACAACCAGAACCATGACTATAACAACCACGACCATGATCATAAAACCATAACTATTATTATAACAACCACGACCATAACTCTAACAAGCACGACCATGATTATAACAACCACGGTTATGATTGTAACAACCATGCTTAAGATTATAACAACCACGACTATAATTAATACAACCACGACCATGAACATAAAACCACGACTATGATTATAACAACGACGGCCATGACTCTAATAAGCACGACCATGATTATAACAACCACGACCATGATTTTAACAACCACGACTATGATTATAAGAACCACGACCATGATTATAGCAGCCCGGACGATGAATATAAGAACCACGACTATGATTATAACAACCACGACTATGATTATAACAACCACAACTATGATTATTACAACCACGACTATGATTATAACAACCACAACCATGATTATAACAACCACGACCATAATTATAGCAACCACGACCATGCCATAACAACCACGACTAAGATCATAACAACCAAGACTATGATTATAACAAACACGGCCATGATCATAAAACCTACAACTAAGATTATAACAACCACAACTACGATTATAACAACGACGACCATGATTAAAACAACCACGACTATGATTATAACAAGCACGACTATGATTATAACAACAAGAACCATGATTATAAGAACCACGACCATGATTATAAAAACCACGACCATGATTATAACAACCACCCCTAAGAACATAACAAAGAAAGAATCTGATTATAACAACCACGACCATGATTATAATAACCTCGACCATGATTATAACAACCTCGACTATGATTATAACAACCAGAGCCATGATTATAACATCCACGACTAAGATCACAGTAACCAAGACTATGATTATAACAACTACGATCATGAGTATAACAACCACGACTATGATTTTAACAACCACGACCATGATTATAACAAGCACGACTATGATTATAACAACCACGACTATGATTATGACAACCACGACTATGATTATAACAACCACGACATGATTATAACACCTACGACTATGATCATAACAACCACGACTATGATTATAACAACCACGACCATGATAATAACAACCACGACCATAATTATAACAACCACGACCATGATTATAACACCTACGAGTAAGATCATAACAACCACGATTATTATTATAGCAACCAAGATCATGATTATAACATCCACGACTATGATTACATCACCCAACCATGATTATAACAACCACGACCATGAGTATAACAACCACGACCATGATTATAACAACCACGAACATGATTATAACAACCACGAATATGATTATAACAACCACGAACATGATTAAAACAACCACAACCATGATTATAACAATGACGACTATGATTATAACAACTACGACCATGATTATAACAACCAAGACTATGATTATAACAACCACAACCATGATTATAACAACCACGAACATGATTATAACAACCACGACCATGATTATAACAACCACGACTATGATTATAACAACCAGAACCATGATTATAACAACCACGAATATGATTATAACAACCACGACCATGATTATAACAACCACGACTATGATTACACAACCCAACCATGATTATAACAACCACTACTATGATTATAACAACCAATAACATGATTATAACAACCACAAATATGATTATAACAACCACGACCATAATTATAACAACCACGACTATTATTATAACAACCACGACCGTGATTATAACAACCACGACTATGATTATACCAACCAGAACCATGATTATAACAACCACGACCATGATTATAATAACCTCGACCATGATTATAACAACCACGACCATGATTAGAACAACCACGAACATGATTATAACACCTACAACTAAGATGATAACAACCACGACTCTGATTATAACAACCACGACCATGATTATAACAACCATGACTGAGATCATAACAACCACGACTACGATTCTAACAACCACGACCATGATTATAACAACCACGACTATGATTATAGCAACCACGACCATGATTATAACAACCACAACCATGATTATAACAACCACGACTATGATTACGTCACCCAACCATGATTATAACAACCACGACCATGATTATAGCAACCACGACTATGATTATAACAACCACGACCATGATCATAAAACCACGACTATGATTATAACAACCACGACCATGCCTCTAACAAGCACGACCATGATTATAACAACCACGATTATGATTATAACAACCATGTTTAAGATTATAACAACCACGACTATGATTATAACAACCACGACTATGATTATAACAACCTCGACCATGATTATAACACCTACGACTATGATTATAACAACAACAAATAACATGATTATAACAACCACGACTATGATTACATCACCCAACCATGATTATAACAACCACGATTATGATTACAACAACCAGAACCATGAGTATAACAACCACGACCATGATTATAACAACCAAGACCATGATTATAACAACAACGACTAAGATCATAACAACCAAGACTATGATTATAACAACAACATATAAAATGATTATAACAACCACGACTATGATTATAACAACCACGACCATGATTATAACAACCACGACCATGATTATAACAACCACGACCATGATGAGAACAACCACGACCACAATTATAATAACCACGACAACGATCATAATAACCACGACCATGATTATAACAACCAAGACTATGATTATAACAACCACTACCATGGTTATAACAACCACGACCATGATTATAACATCCACGACCATGATTATATCAACCACGACTAAGATCATAACAACCACGACTATGATTATGAGAACCACGACTATGATTATACCAACCACGACTATGATCATAACAACCACGACCATGGTTATATCACCTACGACTATGATCATAACAAATACGATTATGATTATAACTACCACGACCTTGAATATAATAACCTCGACTATGATTATAAGAACTACGACCATGATTATAACAACCACGACTATGATTATAACAACCACGACCATGATTATAACAACCACGACCATGATTATAACAACCACGAGTATGATTATAACAACCAGAACCATCATTATAACAACCACGACCTTGATTATAACAACCACGACCATGATTATAACATCCACGACTAAGCTCATAGCAACCAAGACTATGATTTTAACAACCACGACCATGATTATAACAAGCACGACTATGATAATAACAACCACGATTATGATTATAACAACCACGACTATGATTATATCAACCTCGACCATGATTATGTAGTGAGGGGTTGTCAGACCACAGCTTACATCGGGAGGAAAGCCAGACTTGACCCGACATTAGCCAGGTCAAAAGTGTAGGGTGGCTCTCACGGTGGACCGGGGGTTACAAATCAACTAGCTCCCCTCCCATGTGACATGTCACCAAAACAGACATGTAAGAAGGCACCAGCCGACTCTCTTCCAAGATACAATAACCTACTCTCTGAACAAAGGCCGGACCTGACCTCACATTAGCCAGGTCAAATGTAACCCTCGGAGCCCAACTCAAGGGGCCACAAATCAACCAGGGCCTCTAGCGTCACACGGCCCCACCTGATGACTTCTCCTTACATCTCAGAAACTCCAGTCTGACCCGACATTAGGGAGGTCAAGTTTAGGGGAATTCTCACGGTTGCTCTCCCAATATACACACGGCCCCACCTGATGACTTTCCCAGATAGTTCTGAAAAGTCCAGACCTGACCTCACATTGGCGAGGTCAAATGTAAGGAGACCCTTCGCCGCCGCCCCCCCCCCCCCCCCCGGCCAGCTGAACCTGACGGCTCGCATCCCAATATATAGGACATCCCGGTCCTCCCTCGGCGATACGCAGAGAGGGAGTTGTCTTGTAACCAGGGAGAGCCAGCTACGACGTCCCCAGTCCCACTCCAGAGAAGCCCGGCCACTAAGTGTAACGAAGTCTCAGCGGGGTCCATCGACAAAGTGCTGTCAACTCCACGTGTAACAGTAAGTGCTGGCTGTGTTGTCTGTGGAAGTGCAGTGATCCAGAACCTCCCCAACGATCGACTTAGTGAAGTGCCCATTCTAATTGTGAGGTTAGGTTATACGAGAATACCATAGTCTATCATAAATTGTGTACGAACCCCCCCCCCCTATTAATCCCCCCTATTGAACTAGTAAAATAAAGCTGTAACACGCATTGGTGTTTTATATACTACACTTATACTGTGCCTGTGTTAATACAGTGTTGACATCACACCCTCGAGACACGCTACCATTTCCTCCCACTATAATACTCTACTACTATAACCTCCTAGCTTACCTCTTCATGTGAGATTTTGTCTCATTACAATGGTGGCAGCGCACTTAACGTAATACTCACGCTTCTTCCCCTTAGTGTTCAGTACAGTGATTGTTAGAACCTTTTAAAGTAAACTCTTAACTATCTTGACGAAGCAGGCAGTACAAGGGTGGTAACATTTGTAATATAATTCCTGTCCCACAGTGTGGTACAAGTGGTGACAGTATCCACTCCCCCCTCCCTAGTTCACATATTGTTGGGTAACGGGGAACAATGGTCGAGAACTCAACCAGGGCAAGTGTCAGTAAAACCCCCTCCTCGTCCCACCCACAGACGTCATCGTCTACATTGATAATTTCGACTTCCACGATCAGTACTTCCCAACCCTCCTCGCAAGCTAATATGACTTCTGTTAACATTACACCAACGACTTCCGTTTTATTCCCGTTCCCTGAACAATCCACTAGTACCTACTCTCCCCCCCTACCCCTTAACCACCCTGCACCCTCTCTCACCGCTTCCCCCCCCCCCACGCTCACGTACACCTTAGCACCTCCCAACCCCTACAGCATGCCAGACCCCTTCCTTACGTCTGTCTCAGCGAGTAGTGCGGCACAAGTAATCAGTCAGATACCCATGTTTGAGGGCGATGGCCGTGACCCGGCGACATCAGCCGATAGGCTGGAACAGTGGTTAGGAAACATTGAAAGTGCGTTCCCGGATACCCTTCAGGAATACGAGGAATGCCGCCTTAGGACGGCACGTATGCGATTGGGCGGTGACGCGAAAGGCGTGCTAGAATTTAATCCGACAGTAAAGAATGCTACCACGTGGGACACGTTCGCGAACGGATTACGGGAAATTTACAGCCAGGGTGACTCATTACAAGATCACACGACACGTTTAGCTAATATCAAGCTAGAGGAGTGTTCATCACTAAATGTTTACCTATCATGCATAGGGAGTGCTGTGAAGATGGCGAGAGTGAATCACCCACAATTCTTCCCACCTGAGCTAGTACTCCCTTCTGTCTGGGAGGATGAATTCTTGAGACTGATGGTGGAGAATCTCGGCCGGGACGAAAGGAAGCGACAGGAACAGTCATCGTTCCACGAGGAAGGGCGGGAGCAATCAGGATTAGATACAGTAGGTATAAACACGTTGGGTAATGCGCCACGGGGCGGCGCGGCCGTCCGGGGCAGGGACCCGCGGGGCGCGGGCTGGGATTGACCCCCGCCCCCGGGCAGTCACAAGTGCGCGCCCGGGCCCGCCCATGCGGGATAGCTGGTATAGAGCTCCGAAGCCTTTTCGCTGCTCCTCCTGTGGGGCATGGTCCCACGCGGTGCACGGATGTCCCTTTCAATGTGAGGGAAACCAGTGCGATGGGTGTGGCGACCAGGGACATACCCGCAGAGAGTGTCCATACACCGGAATGCGTTGTTACGCATGTGCCGAGTGGGGACACATTCTCAGGTTATGTCCCTACTACTAAAGACAAGGGCGAGGCGTTGATGGTGACTAGGGAAGACAGGCCAATTATTAAGTTGAAAATGGGAGGGAAACGGGTTGAAGCTTTCATTGACACAGGCTCTTCGGTGTCCTTGGTGAAACAGAACGTGGCCTCCAAGATGAGCCAAGGGGGAAAGCATAAAGTTCCTGAGTTACGTGGCGTCACGGGGAACCGCCTCTCAACATTGGATTCCAGAGATATAACTGTAGACTTAGGAGATAAGATAGTTGTTCACGCGCTGGTTGTGGTAAGCGGTGATCTTTTCCCAGGGGATGTTCTTATTGGGTCAGATTTCTTGTGTAGGTTTAAGTATGGAATCCAGTTTGATGGGAGCCGGTATACCGTGACACTAGATGGTAGAGATTATGCAGGTACTCCTATTAGGAATAGGTCTGGTCTGCCCGTCCACCTCATTAAGCCTAAAACCCCCCAGCCCCCCGCACCCCAAGCCCCCCAGCTACACCCGACGCGTGCCACTGTCATCCCTCCCCACTCTAGTGTTGTTCTGCCCGTTCGATGGTTAAGGTCGTTCGACAGTTCCACGGAGGATCAGGAGTATGTATTTGTTGAAGCCCCTCATAAAATGTCCCCATACGTGCAGTCGGGGCTCATTAACACTCAGGAGCCTTGTGTCCCAGTCATAAACCCCACCCCCAGGGAATTTAAACTTACTCCTGGTCATTCAGTGGGAACAGTCTGTGCGGTCGATAAAGTAGAGGATCTGGAGCATTTTGATCCTACGAGATATAACATTAAGAGTGACACAGAATTCGTAGAGTCACAGCAAATGTTCGCCACTGCAATAGAATCCCTTGACATAGATCACCTACCCACCCTTATTAGAGGACGTCTACGCGCTATAATAAAACAGCATGAAGATCTGTTTGCAACCTCAGATCAGGACCTCGGCCTGATGTCAGCTTCACACAAAATTGATACCGGCTCCGCTCCCCCCACCAGAGTACGGCAGTGGAGGCTTCCTGAGGCGGCTAAAACTCAAATTAGGGACTTATGTCGCCAAATGGAGGAACGTGGTGTCATCTCCCCTTGCACTAGCCCCTATTGCTCCCCGGTCGTATTAGTCAGAAAAAAGGACGGGTCAACTAGATTCTGCGTAGACTATAGGGAACTTAATAAGGACACCATTGCTGATAGCTATCCCTTGCCCAGAATTGACGAGACACTGGACCAATTGAACGGAGCTTCTATATTCACAGTTCTAGACTGTAAGGATGCGAACTGGAGTATACCAGTTGACCCGGCTGACCGCCCCAAAAACTGCTTTCGCGGACGGCAGCCGTCTATTTTGTTTCAACAGGTTACCTTTCGGGTTAAAGGGAGCACCGGCCACGTTCATGAGGGCTGTGAACCACAGTCTCACACCCGTGCTGGGGCGGAACGCTATGGCTTACCTGGACGATGTTATGGTCTATAGTAAAAACATTGATTCGCACATGCGGGATGTAGATGAGGTTCTCTCGGTCATGAAAGCGGCCGGACTGAAAGTGTCCCTTAGGAAATGCGCGTTCGCGCGCCAGGAAGTTAAATTCCTGGGATTCATCGTAGGTCATGGCGGCGTTAGGCCCGACCCGGTGAAAGTGAAAGCGATAGCAGAGATGCCACCTCCCACCACAGCCAGGGGTGTGAAACAGTTCCTCGGCACCGCCAATTTTTTTAGACGTCACATCCCTCACTTTTCAGAGGCGGCCCTCCCCCTTACGAAACTTACAAAGAAGTCGGTTCAGTTTCGGTGGTCGGGGGAGGCAGATAAAGCTTTTAACCATCTTAAGGACTTACTGAAGTCGGCAACAATGTTAGCACTGCCGGACTTCACGCAGCCGTTTTACGTGCACACTGACGCTTCCGACGAAGCACTGGGAGCCTGTCTCATGCAAGGTGGTGAAGATAGCCCCATCCCTATTGCTTATTTTTCCCAGAAATTGAGCGGAGCTGCCCTCCGCTACTCCACAACTGAGAAAGAAGCCTTGGCTATTGTCAAGGCCGTAACTTCCTTTGATGCTTACCTATTTGGTAGACACTTTTATGTAATCACTGATCACCGTCCTTTAACATATATCTTCCAAGGTAAAACTCCTAATGCACGGGTAGCACGCTGGGCAGTCTTTCTTAATGCGTATAACTTCTCCATTTTGCATAAGCCAGGCAAGAACCACGTAGTACCAGACGCACTGAGCCGTAATGTATTTCCTATAAATAATGTCGGGAATCCTAGCAGCATGACTCAGCCCATTTTTTGGGACCTATCACCTAACGAGGTGCGCCAACACCAACTCGAAGACCCTCAGTGGGGTCCTGTCATTGAGTTCCTTGAGGGGGGTCCGCTCCCCAAGAAGGTCAACAAAGCCTCACTTTGTGATTTCAGTCTTTTAAGCGGAGTCCTGTATCTTGTTACTATGAAACAGGATGATGAGCAACCCACAGAGCTCGTAGTCATCCCCGCATCCTTGGAAAACTCGGCCCTAGAAGTAGCTCACTCTTCCCAATTCGCAGCCCACCCGGGTGAATGTCGCACATATGCACGTGCACGCTCCATGTTTTTCATGCCCAATCTAGCGCGGAAGGTTGGGGCATTTGTCAAAGGATGTCTGCCGTGTCAGTTAAGGAAGGGTACCCCAAAGAGACAGGGAGAGCTGCAGGAGTTCCCACCAGCCTCTCAGCCCTTGGAACGGGTATCGATCGATCTAACTGACATGTCAATACGTTCACACCGGGGAAACAGATACGTTGTTTCCATCGTCGATCACTATTCACGTTTTGCAACCTATATACCCATCCCCGATAAACGCGCAGAGACAGTTTGTGAAGCCCTGTTACAATACGTTGGTACTCATGGATGTCCCCTGGTCATTGTAAGTGATCAAGGGACAGAGTTTACCTCGGGCATCTTTCAGAAGGCGTGCGACTTGCTGCGGGCTAAGTCAAATCTAACCACTAGTTACCACCCACAGGCTAATGCCATGGTTGAGCGTTCCCACCGCAAGTTGAAAGATCACTTGTCGTTTTTGGTTAATAATCAGTACGGCGGTTGGGACGATCAGCTACCTCTTGCACAACTGGCCATGAACACCGCAATTAATACCACCCTGCATAACACTCCTTACTTCCTTCACTTTGGTAGGGATCCAAACCTTTCTGCTGGTGTAATCAACCCCCCATCCCTATCCTATGGCGAGGACTACCCTTCTGTCTTGCAAAACAGGTTACAAACGGTCTTTACTCGGGTGCAGGAACTAAACAAGAAAGGTCACTTACACAACGCCACCTACTATAACCTCAGGGTCACCCCTTCCAATATTACCGTAGGTACCCTGGTCTTCCAAACTAACGAATCATCCTCCCCCGATATCCCCTCTAAGTTGCAACAGAGATGGAAGGGCCCATATAGAGTAACCGCCCAACCCAGCAAAGTAAACTTCACTATTTCCCCGCTTTGCCAGGGGGGACGTAAGGAAACTATGCATGTGAATCGATTGAAGCTGGCAACTGTCGACGATGACATCTTGAACAAATCAGGCCTCACCAACCAGCCCCCTCTAGGGGTAACATTTCCTTCCCAACACCCTATCCCTCCACCAGCAGCTGACCACCCCCCTCAGAACAATCAGGTACCTCACACCCCAAGTAATAATCAGAGAACTCCCCGAGCTACTGCCCCACTTGTACCAGTAAGACCTGATCAGATTAGGGCTCATAGATATAACACCAGGTCAGAGAACATAGATTAAAGTAACGAGTCTAGGGGCACTTCTAATTGTTGATTATCCACCCCGGGATCTTATCTTTCTACTAGGCTACAGAGTCAGCACTGCCCTTGCTCTTCACGGGCCTGGGCGAGGTCTCCCTGACTCCACACAAAAGTCGGAGATGACACCACCACAGCTGCAGCCGACCCCCTACCAGATGAGCTGAGACCAACGCATCCTGACTCATAATGGATGCCCGACACGAGCGGGACACGCAGCGGGCAACCCCGCGGCGAATGGGTGACGCCTTCACGTCGACACTGCAAGCCCCAAGCTCCAGAAACGGGCTTGCATAATGCTGGCCCTCGATCTGGTTGAAGACACTGGGCTGTGTCTCGTCGCTCGCCTGCTGAACGACGAGACACGCACCGAGGCTACGGTCTCACAGCCCACAATACTGACAGACAACATCTACGGGTACCATCAGCCTGAGCAAGCTACGCCATGCAGGACCAGCGCAGCACCTAGCTCCAGGCAGGGAATCAGGTCGTCCCCTTGGAACCCAGGAGAAAATCCCGAAGACCCGACCTGCAACTTCAGTAGCAGCAAGCAGCAGGCAACAAACAACTAGAGGTCCCAGTGGCGATGCAGTCGACAGCTCCCTACGTTTCAGGACCTGTCAACTGGTCCCATGCACTTCCACTCCGGGAATGGATCCACCAGGTACCAGACAAGTAATGGCTGACCTCGACCCACCCGGGATCTGCCTCGCCGGTGTTTACCACACCATGGGGGACGAAACAGAAGTGACCTGACTACAAGTAGAGGAAGAAACAAGCAAACCCTGGGGGGCCCACCCAGGGAGGGATTCACCACTGTGAGGGTGTGGGACAGGACGGTCAGGGGTCTCGCCGATTCTCACGTACAGAGGGCGAACTCTTGTCCGTGGACCCTGCCCTACACGCCATCGAAAGTGATGACACCCCAAGCAGTGGACCGGCTTTGATCCCGGCCGGGAAGGGCGGAAACTCAGATGGAACTAGAAAAATCCATCTGGACCACGACAGAAAATGAGACTCTACAGAGGAAACTCAGATGGGACTAGAAAAATCCATCTGGAATGCGTCAGGAGCTGCCGCTCCACACAGAAGTTCAAGTGGAGGAAGTGAGGCACGCGACACACCGCGGCAGACCGCAGGATGGGACAGGAAACGCCAACCACCACATCTACTGCGTCGTCCACCCTGATGCTGGACACCGATTGGTGGAGGTGGTGATGGACCACCCGCCACCCGGGATCTCGACGAATGCTGACGAGTTTTTGTTTTTGCCATTGTATCTTGTTAATAATTTCTGCTGCCTTTTTAGTATGTACAAATATTTCTTTTTGTTCGCAAGTTGTATTTTTCCCCAACTTCCCCCCCCCCCCTTTTTTTTAGCGGCCATGTATCTTATTATTATATGTTGTATGTGCTGCCCTGCGCAAGAGTTTAACAGTTGAAGCACCAAGTATGTAAATCTATTCCAGGCTTGAAGATACTAACACTAGGGAACCTAAGGAGAAATAAGCCAGGGCAAGCAACACCATTGCATAATCTTTCAAACCTCCGACTGTGTACCCTCATCTAACTCCCTAAACTGACGCTCTCCGACAAGCTCCTGCTAAGGCGCGCTCTCTCTCCTTCATATCTACATTCACCTTTCCGTTTCCGTATCCTTAGATAGCCGCTTAGATATTATAAATATTACCAGACTATGGTAGGATGTGAGGTGCATACTTTACACCGCAGTAGCTATTTTTCTCAGGTTGGGCACTCGCTATTGTTATCCACTGTGAACAATTGTGTATGGCATGGAAGCTTTGGTCTTGGCGGGAGGTGTAGTGAGGGGTTGTCAGACCACAGCTTACATCCCGAGGAAAACCAGACTTGACCCGACATTAGCCAGGTCAAAAGTGTAGGGTGGCTCTCACGGTGGACCGGGGGTTACAAATCAACTAGCTCCACTCCCATGTGACATGTCACCACAACAGACATGTAAGAAGGCACCAGCCGACTCTCTTCCAAGATACAATAACCTACTCTCTGAACAAAGGCCGGACCTGACCTCACATTAGCCAGGTCAAATGTAACCCTCGGAGCCCAACTCAAGGGGCCACAAATCAACCAGGGCCTCTCGTGTCTCACGGCCCCACCTGATGACTTCTCCTTACATCTCAGAAACTCCAGTCTGACCCGACATTAGGGAGGTCAAGTTTAGGGGAATTCTCACGGTTGCTCTCCCAATATACACACGGCCCCACCTGATGACTTTCCCAGATAGTTCTGAAAAGTCCAGACCTGACCTCACATTGGCGAGGTCAAATGTAAGGAGACCCTTCGCCGCCGCCCCCCCCCCCCCCCCGGCCAGCTGAACCTGACGGCTCGCATCCCAATATATAGGACATCCCGGTCCTCCCTCGGCGATACGCAGAGAGGGAGTTGTCTTGTAACCAGGGAGAGCCAGCTACGACGTCCCCAGTCCCGCTCCAGAGAAGCCCGGCCACTAAGTGTAACGAAGTCTAAGCGGGGTCCATCGACAAAGTGCTGTCAACTCCACGTGTAACAGTAAGTGCTGGCTGTGTAGTCTGTGGAAGTGCAGTGATCCCGAACCTCCCCAACGATCGACTTAGTGAAGTGTCCATTCTAATTGTGAGGTTAGGTTATACGAGAATACCATAGTCTATCATAAATTGTGTACGAACCCCCCCTATTAATCCCCCCTATTGAACTAGTAAAATAAAGCTGTAACACGCATTGGTGTTTTATATACTACACTTGTACTGTGCCTGTGTTAATACAGTGTTGACATCACACCCTCGAGACACGCTACCATTTCCTCCCACTATAATACTCTACTACTATAACCTCCTAGCTTACCTCTTCATGTGAGATTTTGTCTCATTACAATTATAACACCTACGACTATGATCATAACAACCACGACTATGATTATAACTACCACGACCATGATTATAACAACTACGACTATGATTACATCACCCAACCATGATTATAACAACCACGACTATGATTATAGCAACAAGAACCATGATTATAACAACCACGACCACTATTATAAAAACCAAAACCATGATTATAACAACCACGACTAAGATCATAACAACCAAGACTATGATTATAACAACAACGAACATGATTATAACAAC
Source organism: Homarus gammarus (assembly GCA_958450375.1). Lineage (NCBI taxonomy): Eukaryota > Metazoa > Arthropoda > Malacostraca > Decapoda > Nephropidae > Homarus > Homarus gammarus. Next base: position 45,172 of record CAUDMG010002156.1, read on the forward strand.
CACGACTATGATTATAACAACCACGACCATGATTATAACAACCACGACCATGATTATAACAACCACGACCATGATGAGAACAACCACGACCATAATTATAACAACCACGACTACGATCATAATAACCACGACCATGATTATAACAACCACGACTATGATTATAACAACCACGATTATAACCACCACGACCATGATTATAACAACCACGACCATAATTATATCAACCACGACTAAGATCATAACAACCACGACTATGATTATACCAACCACGACTATGATTATAACAACCACGACCATGATTATATCACCTACGACCATGATCATAACAAATACGATTATGATTATAACTACCACGACCTTGATTATAATAACCTCGACTATGATTATAACAACCACGACTATGATTATAACAACCACGACCATGATTATAACAACCACGACCATGATTATAACAACCACGACTATGATTATAACAACCAGAACCATGATTATAGCAACCACGACCTTGATTATAACAACCACGACCATGATTATAACATCCACGACTAAGCTCATAGCAACCAAGACTATGATTATAACAACCACGACCATGATTGTAACAACCACGACTATGATTTTAACAACAACGACCATGATTATAACAAGCACGACTATGATTATAACAACCACGATTATGATTATAACAACCACGACTATGATTATAACAACCACGACCATGATTATAACACCTACGACTATGATCATAACAACCACGGCTATGATTATAACAACCACGACCATGATCATAACAACCACGTCCATAATTATAGCAACCACGACCATGATTATAACACCTACGACTAAGATCATAACAACCACGACTATGATTATAACAACCAAGATCATGATTATAACAACCACGACTATGAGTACATCACCCAACCATGATTATAACAACCACTACTATGATTATAACAACCAGAACCATGATTATAACAACCACGACCATGATTATAACAAACCACGTCCCTGATTATAACAACCACGAACATGATTATAACAACCACGAATATGATTATAACAACCATGACCATGATTATAAGAACCTCGACTATGATTATAACAACTACGACCATGATTATAACAACCACGAATATGATTATAACAACCACAACCATGATTATAACAATGACGACTATGATTATAACAACCATGACCATGATTATAAGAACCTCGACTATGATTATAACAACTACGACCATGATTATAACAACCACGACTATGATTATAGCAACCACTACCATGATTATAACAACCACGACCAGGATTATACCAACCACGACCATGATTAGAACAACCACGAACATGATTATAACAACCACGAATATGATTATAACAACCACAACCATGATTATAACAACCTAGACCATGATTATCACTACCAGGACTATCTGGAAAACGATGTCGCTGTACGCTGTCAGCCTGACGGCGGTTGCTCGCTAACCAAGCACGAGCATTCGAATTTTCACGTCTCTGTAAACTGTACCACTGGACTCGCCACCGGGCACAAACGGCCCACGATCACTTGTCTAATATACTATAGGACTAGGTGTCTGTCTGTCTGTCTGTTCTGGGCAGCCGAAACAGCACAATCGTTTTTCATCAAACTTGGTGGAAAAATCGCAAAAAATTCGTAGAGAGGAACAAACCTGGTCCCATGTCGATGGTTTATCTAGGAATACATTAACTATTCATTTTATTTAAGATGGAAAACGATGCAAGTCTAGGACCTTGGCACACCCTAATTAACCATGCAAGCCTACGGACTTGGCGCACCCTCATTCACTGTACGCTCGCCAAGTATGAGTGTTCAAACTTTCACTGAGCACGAATTTGCCCGCGATCACTTGTATCCCTCTAAATGCTGTCATGTTCGAGAAAATATCAGGAGAGTTGGTGTGAAAAAACAAACAAAAAACACAGAAGACACAGGAAGGGGCAGGCCCTTCAGGCCTGGATTTCAGGGCAGCTGGAGGGAACCTTTAGGTTTGTGCTGAACACCAGGCGAAGCTGCCATTGACGCCACGAGAAAGACATAATCAACCGCAAGGCTATACTGCACAACATCAAGATCAAGTGTCTAAGCTTTGCAATGTATATTGAAAACATCTACAGGAACCCATCAGACCTCTATATAACAAGCTTCAAGTCCTTAAGAGGAGATACCACCATACAGTCAACTGAGGGAACAATGCAGGGGGACCCTGTCGCCATGGCAATGTAAGCACTAGGCCTATCGGTGCTCCAACATACAATAACAAATGAAACAACCGAAGTCGAGCAAGTGGCCTATGCTTATGACCTAACAGGAGCAGGAAAAGAGGAAGACATAAGAAAGTGGGGGGACCTGGTAACATCACGAGGTCCACAAATAAGGTACCACCCAAAGGCCAGCAAGTCCTTCCTCATTGTGAAGCCAGAACACTATGAATGGGCAATGAAGATGCTCGGCGGAAGTGAGGTAAAAATAACAAAGGATGGCCCAAATCATCTAGGTGCGGTAAATGGCACGAATGACTTCATGACCGAGTACGTACGGGAATGATAAATGAGTGGGTGAATGAAATCAAAACTCTATTTGATATTGCTAATACAAAGTCACATGCTCTTTCTGATATTGCTAAATCAGAGCCACATGTGGCTTTTACGGAATTTACCCATGGAGTCAAGCATCACTGGAATTACTTGATGTGCTCTATCCCTGATATCGGACCCCTCCTCCACCCTCTGGAAGAGGCCATTAGGGTCGCCTTTATCCCAACACTAGTGAAAAACCCTTATTTAACCTCAGCAGAAAGGTCACTCCTTGAACTACCACCGAGACTGGTAGGAATGGGATTGACTAAACCAGTGGAGCTTGCCTCTACAGAACATCAGAACAATGTCAAGCTCACAGCAGCTCTCACTGAGCACATAATAGCTCAGAATGCAGCAAGTCAGGTGGATATCAACGAATTAAACATGATTCGACGGTCCATTACAACAAAACGGCAGCGCACCCAAAATGATGAACTGCAACAACTGCTGTAGCAATTGCCAAAGAACAATAAAAAAAGTAAGTACAGCACAGGAGGTGGGCGCCTCGAACTGGCTAACAACGTTACCGACAAGGGCAAAAGGCTTCATCGTTAATAAACAAGAATTCACAGATGCCATTGCTCTTAGGTATGGTAGGCCAGTAGAAGGTTTGCCCTCACAATGTGTGTGTGTCTCATCTTATGCATGGGGCATGACAAAGTAAGGGATCTCACAGCAAGTTTACTGAAGGAAATCTGCCACGACGTCACGGTGGAACCGCCCATCCTTCCATTGGACGGTGAGAACCTCCGTCACAGGACTTCAACACATCCAACGAACCCTGTGTGGACGTCAGTGCTCGAGGATTCTAGACGCGGGGACAGTGAGCCTTCTTTGACATAAGGATTTTCGATCCCATGGCCGCCTGTCACCGTAATCTAGCTCTCGGTGTTGTACACAGGAGGAACGAGAATGACAAGATCAGGGCATATGGGGAGAGAATTCTGAATGTTTATCAGGGCAGGTTCTCTCCTCTGGTGTTCACAACTTCAGGTGTGATGGGACCAAGTGCAAGATGTTTCTATGCCAGACTCGCAGAGGTTTTATCTGAACGGAAGCAGCAGCCCTAAAGTTACGTAACAGCCTGGTCGAGATGTCGATTATCCTTCTCTCTGCTTAGGTCTACATTGCTTTGCCTCAGGGAATGTGATCTTCCGCCCCAAAGCCGACAACGGTCGCAGATATTGACTATGAGGCAACAGTCACCGAATGCCGCATAGATCTGCGGTTCAACTAACTCAACACAGCTAGGGTAGCTACTTACGCATTAGGATATCTAATTTTAAGGAAATAAAATGGCGTTGATGGTGTGGGTATTGGGGGGAGGCTGGAGGCCACGTTTAAAAAAAGTAGTAGTAGTAGTAGTAGTGGGAGTAGTAGTGATGATAAAAGTTGTATTGGTATCTATACTATCAATATCATTATTACCCAAAAGAAGTAATACTGTTAATAGTTATGATAAAATTAGTAATATTGTTACTTTTATTTAACTTCTTTCAAATAACACACAGTAACAAGGTATTAAAACAATCATCACCATTATTAAAGCGACATCAGTGTAAAACAGTCACATCAGGCGATAAAATAATCAGAACGATCTCATTAGTCCATGACATAACAGGTATTTCACAATGCTATTGAGAAAATAACATAACCCATTCAATTACGTAAGTTAGGAACCTATTCACACAGCAATTTAATCAGCAATTACAGCATTAACAGCTGACACGTACCAATAACAAGGGGTAGCTACAATAACAGAGGATTCCAGCAGTATATACACACACGTCAGCGGTAGGAGGATCTATTCTCTCTGTTTCTCTATCTCCTTCCTCTTACCATATTAATCTAGCCTCCCGGAACGCCCAGCTGTTCTCAGGTCCATGACGTCATATGTAAACAAAGACGTACCGCGCGGACCAACTCGTCGATTCACAAATATTCCTTCTCTCCCGGTGTTTGCTGGCTGTCTGTCTGTCTGTCTGCCGGTCGGTCTGTCTGTTTCTCAACTGTGTTATTAATGTTTTCCTTTTCTTCTTCTGGTAAACTAAAACATGTCTAATCAATTGACTGATTTTTTGTTTTTTGTTTTTGTTAAAATAAAATTTCTTTATTATGTTACAAAGTAAACGGTTAAAAGTGTCTCTGTGTCTATAGACTATTTGTGAAACTCAACTACTGAAAGCTCTTACGTCCTGTTATTTTACCCGAGTATACACGAAAGATGATGTGTGGCACGTATACATGCCTAGTGTGCATAACCATCTCTCATATTTTACAAGTATCTGAGATGAAGTTATACACATTATATCAACAGAGTATCATTACCCTTTAAACACTAGCAAACTTACTTGTGTATACAGTATAGTAAGGAGGAGAGGAAGTGTCTTGGGTGGTTGGTTGTCTTGGCCCTATACAGTACACTTTACAGTACACAGGAGGACACACCGCTCTGTAGTTCACCTTCAAGTGTGGCTGTCTTGTTGGAGCATCGAGGCAGAGCATTATGCTGTATAGGTACTTGGGGGCTTAGTATCTTACAGAAGAGAGAGGTCAGATTAAAATAGGTTAGGTTAAGTTAGGTTAGGTTAGGTAAAGTCAAGTTAGGTTAGGTTAAGCTGGGATTAGGATTAGTTAGTTAGGATTAGGTTAAGTTAGGATAAGATAAGTTAAGTTAGTTTAGGTTAAGATACGTTTAGTTAGGTAAGGTTGAGTGAGATTAGTTCAAATTAAGTTAGGTTGAGTTAGGTTAATTTAGTTTGAGTTACGTTAGGTATGCTAAAGTTATAGTTAAGTTAGTTTATTGTTAGATAATGATAGGTGAAGGTTAGATTAGGTTAGATTAAATTGAAAGGGTGTGGTAGAAGGAGGAAGGCGTGGGAGAAGGAGGGCATGGGAGGAGAGAGTGGTATGAAGAGGGCGCGGAAGAAGGAGGAATGCATAGGAGAAGAAGGAAAGTGTGGGAAAGAGAGAGTGGGAGAAAGGAGGAATGCATAGGAGAAGAAGGAAAGTGTGGGAAAGAGAGAGTGGGAGAAAGGAGAGAGTGTGGGAGAAAGAAGAGAGCGTGGGAGAAAGAGAGTCGGAGAAGGAGGTGGGCGTGGGAGAAGGAACAAAGGCGTGGGAGAAGGGTGGGGGGGGCGTGGAAGAAGGAGTAGAGCGTAGGAGAGAACAAAACACGTAGGAGGAAGGCGGAGGAGAAAGAGGGCACTGAAGGGCGTGTATTATTACTTGTATGGCGCTTCCACTAAAACACAAGAAGGGCTTTGTTACTTTAAACTTCTTTGTATCACACTATTGAGAGTTCTGTCCTTGTTGCATACATACACACACACACGAACACATATACTACTATTACTTTACTATCACTCGGAATCGAGTATGACGATCATCCAGCTATAATACAATGGTATGAGTTATTAAGGGTATTACCTACGTTGGTGAGGTTTGATGTGACTAAAGAAACCGATACGGGACCGACAGGGTCGTTCAAAGAAGTTGTTCAGGTAAGGGGTTACATCTAGTATAGGAGAGGGGCGGCGGAAGCGTCTTTCCCATGTTGGCGCTTGTCTGCCTCGTTATGCAGTCGGGCAAACTCGAAAGTATTGACACATTCTTGGGTGATGCTCCTCCAAGCCTTACAGTGTGGAGTAATCGTCTTCCAGGAGAGGGGGGTCAATTTGGCACTTTCTTTGATTTGTCTTAAGACTATCCTTATAACTTTTCAGTTGCCAGCAAGCTTTACGTTTACTATTCGTTAGATGACTGTAAAGTAGCTGCTTTGGCAGTATATTGTCTTCCATGCGGATAACATGGCCAGTCTAGCGTAGTTGTTCAAGGATAATGGTAACTTCGATGCTCCTACAGTTGGTGAAAACGAGAATACTGGGATTTGTTCTCTTGTCTTCCCAGCGAACTTGGAGGATGGAACGTCGACTACGTTGGTGAAAGTTTTCTAGTGCCTTGAGGTGCATCCTGTACGTGACCCATGTCTCGCTGCCATATAGCAGGATGGGGAGGACCACTGTTCGATATACGTGCAAATTTTTATATAATTTCAGCTCCCAACCACAGAAGACATGACTTCTGAGTATGCCAATGTCTTGAGATGCACATCTGATCCGATGCTGAATCTCTTCATCGATGTCCACTGTGGTGGGTAGGTGGGAGCTGAGATACCGAAGGTGGGCAACATTACAGAGGGTAGTACCGTTAAACTGGATGGATGGTGGAGGTGTGTCCGGACCAGGAGCAGGTTGAAAGAGAATCTGAGTCTTACGTACATTCACCTGAAGGCCGAAATGTGCATACGGATCTGCGTAGGTGTTCAGGATCTACTGTAGGTCGCATTCAGTGTGAGTGACAAGGGTGAGGACGTCTGCATACTAAGTTCAGTAATAGAAGCTGCCGTCACCTTTGTTCCTCACTGGAGTTGTCTTATGTTCAAAATTCCCTTCATATGGTACTCGATGTCCATCCCGCGGGCTGAATTGGCACTGGCACGAGTAAGTAAGGCAGCCAAGAAAATGAAAAAGAGAGTTGGTGCCAGTACATACCCTTGTTTAACCCCCGCTTGGATATGGAAGAACTCAGACTGGGTGCCATTGTGCAGGACAAAGCCATTCAGGCCATCATGGAGCTGCCTCACGATGGCGATGAATTTTGGTGGGCATCCAAAACGGCTGCTGCTCCACCAAAGTGCTTCTCTGTTGGTCAAGTCGAAGGGCTTGGTTAAGTCAATGAAAGCCATGTACAGGTCACGACTCAGTTTTCTGCATTTTTCCAGTATCTGGCGGGCAGCAAACATCATGTCCGAGATGCCACGTGAAGATCTGAAGCCACATTGAGATTCTGGGAGGAAGTTTTCCTCCCCAGGAAGAAGTCTGTAAAGGACTCGGGCGATAATCTTACCAGCTACGGACAGCAGAGAGATCCCGCGGTAGTTGCCACAGTCTGACCAGTCTCCCTAGTTCTTATAAATATTGACGATGTAGGCGCCTTTAAGAGCTTGGGGATTTCCTCATTTTCCCACATACTGTGTTCTCCAGAAGAGAGTGGAGACGGCTGGGATTCCATCAGGCCCTGAGACCTTGCTATTTTTCTTATGTTTGATGGCAGTAACTACCTCATCCAGGGATAGAGAATAGCTGAGGTAGATCAGCTCTGGATGCTGAAGGACCTGCTGGGTTGACATCCACATCGGTGTTTTGGTTGAGCACTGAATGGTAATGCTCCTTCTTGCGCTGAAGGATGCCTTCTTTATGTTTTAATAGAGAGTCTTCGTCCGATGAGCGGAGGGGAGCTGAGCCACGGGTGATTGGCCCATAAAATGTTTAAGTGGAATTAAAAAAATCGCGCACTATGTGCTGATATGCAAATTTTTGTGTTTCACATGCTTGAAGTTTAAACCAGTCTTTCTTTAGAATGCGAAGTTCGCGCTGAGCCACCGCTTTCTTCTTGGGGAAGGTATCTCCTTTGGGCCGAGACTGAGGGTTGCTTTATCATTCATTTGAAGCAGCATGTTTATCACCGATGAGTACATTGATTGCCGGGTCATTTTCATCAAAATAGTCTTGGTGTATTTTTTCGATCTGGTTGAGGGTCTCTCTGCAGGTTTTTGTCTTGACAGTGTCGAGAAAATCTCATTCGGCACTGTGATGTATGTTGTTTGAGGTCAGGGGTGTTTATCAACCCATATTCGAGCTGCTCTCTGAAAGCATGTGCTACCACTGGATCCTCCAGATGCTTAGTGTTGAAACCTCTTCTGAAGGCTTACTGCCTCACCGTTATGGGGCGATAATGAAGTGATAGCTTGGCTCTGACGAGCCGATGATCGGCGTTGCATTGATCTCTCAGCCACGCATCGCTCTGGTGATGAGGATATCTTGGCGATCTGTTTCACTGATAATGATGTAGTGAATGCGATGCTAGTGTTTAGATTGTGGTGTTGCCACGAACGATTTAATTTGTCGGCCTGCCTAAACAAAGTATTGGCGATAGTGAGGTTGTGTGCAGTACACTTGCTGAAGAGGAGTAGGTCGTTGGGGTTACACTTGCCATGTCCATTTCTCCCTATGGTTCCCTGCCAAATGTCAGCATCTCTGCCAACTCTGGCATTGAAGTCACCAAGGAGCACAACTTTATCTTCTCTTTGGATAGACGTTAGCAATCTGTCGAGGTCGGCGTAAAAGGCCTCCCTGATGTCATCTTCTTCATCCAGTCGTGGGCATATGCACTGATAAAAATGGCCCATGTGCAGAGTCGTGACTAGAGTCTCCTGGCAGTCATCTCTGCCTGTCCCCGTCGCCAGTCGTCCGTCGCCACACACACACACACACACACACACACACACACACACATACACACACACACACACACACACATATTTCTGCCAATTAGAGACAATCTTTTCCTTTTTATTGGTATTAGTAATTTCAGTTTAGGTTATTTGAGGTTAGGTTTGATTAATAATTGTACTGTTCCAATATACTGTAGTTTGTATTATGGTATTCGACATAATTGTCACTTTAGATAAATGTACCTCCTGAAGAAGGAAAACTTGGTAGCTACACAGCTAAGACTGGAGAGTGAGTCCTCACCAGCTCCACAAACAACAAAACCTGCCCAGACGACGATTGATCTGTTGAACCAATGAGATAGTTGAGCTGTGAGCTTCTGCTGGATAACAGGATCACCACGCCGGCAGATTATCCTTGTACAAACAAGCAATTAAAGGAGGTTGTTAGTGGAGACAAAAGGCTGGTTGACGGGTCCTGCTTGAGTTTGTGTCTCCGTGTAAATACTATTGTGTGTAGCAACTGGAGACTGTGTAGTGTTGTGGTGTCCCTTGATGTGCCTGAGAGAGAGAGAGAGAGAGAGAGAGGATGCGTGTGTGTGTGTGTGTGTGTGTGTGTGTGTGTGTGACACAGAACATAGGCTGTGACATAGATTATCGGTTGGTCAAAGCCAAACTCTCCCTTCACGTTGCCCCAAAACAGCGAAGGAAACAAGCCTCCAGAAGAGGCTTTATCACCAAGTGGAGTCTGGAGGATTCAGCAGTAGTACATGCTTTCAGAGACCCCCTCGAGGATGGGCTGATAAGCAACCTGACAAAAAGTAATAGTAATCCGAGCACTGAATGGGGAATCCTCGATGCTGTCAGGACAAAGACCTGCAGAGAGACCTTCGGCCAGATCGAAAGAATACACCAGGACTGGTTTGATGAAAATCACCCAGAAATCAACGTCCTCGTTGATGATAAACGTACTGATTTACCTGACTAGCAGAACAACCCTCAGTCTTTGACCAAAGCTGATACCTTTAATGAGAAGAAAGCGGCGGTCCAGTGGGAACTTTGCAATATAAAGAATGAAGGGTTGAAAAATAAAACGTGTGAAACGCAAAAAATTGCAGATTAACACTAGATGAACAAATTTTTTCAGTTCCACTAAAACATTCTATGGGCCATTCGAAGGTAAACTCCCTAATTAAAGACGAAAAAGGCATCTGTCAGGAATGGAAATAGCACTACCATTCTCTGCTCAACCGAAACACAGAGTGGATGTCCTGATTACCAAGCAGGTTCCTCAGAACGCAGAGCTGACCTACCTAAGCTATGCTCCATCCCTGGATGAGGTAGCTGCTGCCATCAAACAGATGAAAAATAACAGGCCCTAAGCCTGATGGAATCCCAGCCGAGGTATATAAAGCAGGAGGACCTCTGCTTACCATCCGTCTCCACTCATTCCTGGAAGATTTGTGGGAGAAGTAGGGAATCCCCTAAGCTCTTAAGGACGCTTCCATCGTCAATATTTATAAGAACAAGGGAGTCCAGTCAGACTGTGGCAACTACCGCTGGATATCGCTGCTCTCCGCAGGTGGAACAATTATCGCAAGAGTCCTTCTAAACAGACTTCTTCTCGAGTCAGAAAATACCTCCTAGAATTCCAATGTGGCTTTAAACCATCACGTGGCACCACTGACTTGATTTTGCTGCCCTCCTGATACAGAAATGTGCAGAGAACAGTGCCGTGACTTGTACATCGCCTTCATCAACCTTACCAAGGCCTTCGACTTAGTCAACACCGAAACCCTCAGTCATTTTGACAGTCCGCCAAAATTCATCACCATTGTGAGGTAACTCCACGATGGCATGAACCATAGGGTCCTGCACGATGGCTTGAACTATAGGGTTCTGCACGATGGCATGAACCATAGGGTCCTGCACGATGGCATGAACCATAGGGTCCTGCACGATGGCATGAACCATAGGGTCCTGCACGATGGCATGAACCATAGGGTCCTGCACGATGGCATGAACTATAGGGTCCTGCACGATGGCATGAACCATAGGGTCCTGCACGATGGCACCCAGTTTGAGTTCTTCCCCATCCAAAAGGGGGTAAAACAAGAATGTGAACTAGCACTAACTCTCTTTTTAATTTTTTGGGTTGCCTTCTTTACTCATGCCAGTGCCAATTTAGTAGGCAGGGTGAACATCCAGTACCAGATGAATGTTCTTTTAAACATAATACGCCTTCAGGCAGGGAAAAAGGTGTCGGCCGCTTTCATTAGTGAACTTCAGTATGCATACAACCTCTCCCACTTCGCTCACACCGAACACGACCTACAGGAGATCCTGAACACCTATGCAGATACGTATGGGCACTTCAGCCTTGAGGTGAATGTATGTAAGACTCAGACTCTCTTTCAGCTTGCCCTTGATTTAACCACACCTCCACCATCCATCCACTTTCAGTACCTTGGCTCCCACCTGTCCACTACCGTGGACATCTATTAAGAGATTTAACATTGGGCCAGATGTGCATCTCAAGCTTTTGACATCTACAAAGTTGCACGTATATCGAGCGGTGGTCCTGCCCACCCTGCTGTATGGCAGCGAAACAAGAGTCTCATATATGTGGCAGTTCAAGGTACCCAGTATAGTCAGGTTTTGCGCTGATATTTTTTACATGGAAGGCCATTTACGTGGCACCTGTCAGAAGAGATAATTATTATTTACACTGTAAATTCCATCATGTACGCAGCAAGCAGCAGGGCGAGGTGCTGGGCGCTGACGTCAGCTCTGACGTCAGACTCGCACTGGTGACGTCGCAGAATGTGATTGGGCCACGTATCCTTAACACCCACGCACCCCCTCCGCTGAGCGCTGTGATTGGTCTAGGCATCCTTGCCACAACTGCCCCCCCCACGCTCTCCGCCACCGCGTCAGTCTCCTGTGTATATTCACTCATGCCCAGGAACCAGTGCTTTTTTCTCTTTCTACACAATGGCTTCCGCTGGACCCCGACCACCCCCGAGAGGCCCTGAACTACCATCATAAAATTAAGATGTTATTTTTACTACAATTTACAGTATTGTGTCGGCGATAGCCAATAGAAGGTGAGTCTGGCTGTCGGCCCACTCTCTATTTCAATTAATCCCATAGGTTCTGTTATTTGATTTACGTGTTTCGCTTTATACGTGGACCTCCATGGGTTTAATTAACCGCATAAAACCAGACTATACTGCCTTGAAAACTTTCACCAGCGTAGTCTATGTTCCATCCTCTGAGTTCGCTGGGAAAGCAAGAGAACAAATGCCACTACTCTAGCTGACACCAACTGTAGGAGCATCGAGGCTACCATTATCCAAGAACAACTAGGTTGGACTGGTCATGTTACCTGCATGGACGAAGATAGACTGCCAAAACAGCTACTTTACAGTTTGCCAACAAATGGTAAACGAAACGTTGGCGACCAACAAACCTGAAAAAATGTCAAATCACCCCCTCACCTGGGAGACGATCATTCCACACCGTAACGGTTGGAGGAGCACTACACGAGACGGTGTCAGTACTTTTGAGTTAGCCCTTCTGCAAACCGAGGCAGACATGCGCCAGAAAGACTCTGACACCGCTCCTCCCGCACTAGATGTAGCTCTCCACATGTGCAATATCTGTGGACGGCACTGCCAGTCCCGTAAAGGCCTCTCGAATCACTTCAAAGCTCACAACGAAGGTGATATCCTTAATAACTCATATCATTGTATCATCGCTGGATGATCGTTATACTCGATTCCGAGTGACATCAAAGTAGTAGTAGTAATAGTGTGTGTGTGTATGTGAGGCAGACAAATAGAAAGAAACACAGAGAGAGAGAGCGAGAAGGACTGACACAAACATACACATATCTACAGAACACCATAACATACGCCTTCTGAATCTTTAAGATGGTTTTTTAAGAAATTGAAATCAGTTCATACCTTTAATACCGTAGATTATTATCAGGCAATTTATACCCCAAAAGCTAATACCCCCAAATATCTGGTCATGAAGGGTGTGGGCGACTGGGCGAGGTCTTCCTAACAGAGGTTAAGTTCTCGTCACACTCATTCAACCTGTAATAGATTTTATATTGTAAACATTAGGTCACAAAAAATCATAATGAATATTGCGTTCGTGGTCTCGTGTGAAGGAGAGAGAAGGACAGAAAGGAGATAAAGAGGGAGAGAAAAATAGACAGTATGAGTGAGATGAAGAGAGGAATAGAGAGAAATGAGAGAAAATGGACGGATATTGAAAGAGTATTAGAGAGAGAGAGAAGACAAGTATAGAGACAGAAAAAGAGAGGCGTAGAGAGATAACACAGCCACTCTCACCTGGGTCGAGAGAGACAATAGACCACAAGAGACGTACGAGATGAAGGAGAGGGAGAGACAACGACCCGAGCCGAGAGTGAGAGACGGATTTCATTATTGTTCAGCCTTCCTCAAGAGGTCTTTTGACCGTCTGAGATGTGATGATGATGATAACAAGTGACTCACACGTAATTAGGTAAGTGGTTCTTTTTAACTGTAAGGCGACTGTGGGTGTTTTATTACTGTTAAAGGTACTGTACCGAGTAGACTGTGCGGAGTGGGGGCGCCAGTGGGTAAAGCGGTACCGCAGTACCGATTCCCGGGCCGGTGGAAAGTTGTTTGGACACACTTCCCAGACTCCCTTGGTCCCTGTTCACCTAGCAGTAACGTAGGTACCTGCTGTAAATCGAAAGTTGCGAGTTCGTATTCAGGGAAAGTTGCTGGAGCTTCCAATAACTTGCTTAGACATAACCCATTGACTCTTCAGGCTTCTACGCCCTTAACGCATGAGACATGAAGGCAAGCATCAACTTAGCATGCTTCCCTGTTGGGCGCTGTAAACGCTTCCGTGCTTCACCTTACACAAGGATGTAGGGGGGTGCCCAATAAATATTAATAAAAAAACCGTGCTGACTTAATTGCTGTAAAAGGTACCTGGAAGCATTTTAATGTAACTCATTCTACTATGAGGTATATGAAACCTCTCAACTATAATCTGGAGTCAATTAAACGTTTTACTTACCTGGTGATGCAGGTGTAAACACAGTATGGTGTTTGTTTATGTTTACTGGGTGTTTTCTGTATTGTTTTTCCTCAACACCACAAAATACCTCCATCATACCTCAACTGTACCTCCACTACTTCCACTGTACCTCCTCTATACCTCCACTCCCTCCATTGTACCTCCACTACCTCCACTGTTCCTCCTCTGAACTTCCTCTACCTCTATTATGCCTCCACTACATGTACTTTACCTCCATTGTACATCTACTACCTTCATTGTGCCTTTACTACTTCCTCTGTACCTCCACTACCTCCATTGAGCCTCCACTACCGCCACTCTACCTCCTCTGCACCTCCACTGCCTCCATTGAGCCTCCACTACCGCCACTCTACCTCCTCTGCACCTTCACTGCCTCCATTGTTTTACCAGTTGTGTTTCAACCCAAGTTTTAAACCAAACGAGTCCTGAGTTACACAGCAGTACTGTCATTAACGGGGTGGTGTTGCGGTAAAATTAACTAATTCCAATAAAATTAATTTATAATATTGAAATTAGTTAATGTCTTCAACACCTGCTTTGTGCAATCAACAGTAATTACCAGAAAAAATCTTTGAAAGGAATTTACTGAGAAAAACTTCCTGGTCCACTTAATAACTGATGTTCACTTAATTATCTTCACTTAATTATCTTCGTTTAGTAATGTTTACTTAATTATATAAATATAACTAGAAAACGTTACTAATTGATAATGTTTTTTTTCAATTAATTTTGATTCAAGAAATATTCAGAAATTCAATAAGCCGAACCAAGACCTATCCAGGGGCAGATTGTGCGTCATTATTGTAAGACTTAGAGGTGACTTTGATGAACAAGGACCAGGACAATAATTTAATAACAACAAAGAAGTAATGTTAGAGTCTAGGGAAAAACGTATAGGACATAGGAGGAAAAAGTCTAAAAGTGAGTAGATGACAAATTAAATTTTAAGGAAACTGGATAGACGAAGAATTATGAGAAAACGAAGTAAGACTTACATAAAAAAAAATCAAAGAGAATGCAGACGGGATAAGAAGGTTGATCTTGAAAGGAAATACAAGGAGATTGAATATGATGACAGACGGCATAATTATAGGTAAACGTACTGAAATAATAAACAAATGAACCAGAAAAAGGGATATAAATGGGATGGCTCCATTAAGGGCAAAGACAATAAGAACCTGTTTAAAGCAGACGTAAAGAAAAAGAGATGGGCAGAGTACGTAGAAGAATTATACAATGATGAGGATAGTGCAGAGGTAAGAAAATGAAAGCGAGTCATCTGAAAAACAAATTGAATTTAGAAAGGGAAAAGGAACTAGAGAAACTATAATTGGTATCAGTGTACAAAATACAGGCAGGTAGATTTTCACCAAGTCACAGAACGCACTTGTTTACTGTGGTCCTCTTTAATAAACACAAATTCTTCACAACACTGCACAAAGGGTAATGGCTCCACAGCTGGACTTCTCACTTCGAATATACAGTCAGCACTACCAGAGTACAATTCCTTAGTCTCTTCACTTTTATATTGCTGACAACAATTCCACAATACTTGCACAACAATTAGCTTCAGTTGTCCTACTCGGCTTGTACTTCGCACTATGAGCAGACACGGTCAACTAACTTCTATGCTGCTCGCCGGTGTTAACATACAGTATGTCTCGTCAGACTCCTAGAGCATTCTAGCGATGTCTAGACGCTGGAGGTCGGATCGAGACACGCCTGGAGAATTCTAGATTGATCAAGGCTTACAATACGTAAGTAAATCACAACAAAAATAAAGCAATACATTCCAGAAAATTCTTACATAGATAATTCATCAATAAATACACGAAAATCTCCCTACGCTTTCCCAAATAGCTGCTGCTTGGAATAGAAAATAATCAAAACACTTTTCTTGTTTTCTTTTTTTACGGGGATTAGCTCACCCGGGCACAGGTCACTGACCCACATCGGGGCCTGGGGGGCAAAAATGTAATAATAATAATAATAATAATAATAATAATAATAATAATAATAAAAATACTACTACTACTACTAATAATAATAATATTAATAATAATAATATTAATAATAATAATATTAATAATAATAATAATACTAATAATAATAATAATAAAAATACTACTACTACTACTAATAATAATATTAATAATAATAATATTAATAATAATAATAATGATAATAATATTAAAGAAACAAATAGAAAATTAAACAATATGTGTACAGTTTTTTTTTTTTTTTTTTTAGGAGATTAGCCAACCCGGGCACAGGTCACTGACCCACATCGGGGCCTGGGGGGCGAAAATTTAATAATAATAATAATAATACAGTAATTCATAGTAAATAAAATTTATAATAAAAAAGTAAAATAAAATAACAGTAACAACACTGTAATAATGATAATAAAAAAAATCAATAGTGAGAAACGCTGTAAGTACAGTATGATGTGTTGTCAGTAGTAACAGAAACAATTGAGACCCTGCAATTGTGTATAAATTTCACCCAGAGTGGACGAATTTATGGAATATAATTCTTACCAAATATTTCACTTGCAACTACACTTTTGTAACATATTCCTCTGATTGTTATTAAGAATTCCATAATACCACTTTCCCTCCCGATTCCCATCTTTTAACAGATACAATGTGAAAAAAAAAATGGAGACCTAAAATTTGGCATGCAAGAGGTATAGAAAGTTCTGAGGAGCTATTAAAAGCTTTAGTACTGTGAGATTTTAATGGGGTGTTATAAGGAGTTGTGTGGTGTTATAAGGTGTTGTGTGGAGTATTTCGGTGTTGTGTGGTGTTATAAGATGTTGTGTGGTGTTATAAGGTGTTGTGTGGTGTTATAAGGTGTTGTGTGGTGTTATAAGGTGTTATGTGGTGTTATAAAGTGGTGTGTGGTATTATAAGGTGTTGTGTGGTGTTATAAGGTGTTGTATGGTGCTATAAGGTGTTGTGTGGTGCTATAAGGAGGTGTGTGGTGTTATAAGGTGCTGAGTGGTGTATTTAGGTTATGGGTGGTGTTACAAAGTGTTGTGTGGTGTTACTAGGGTGTTGTGTGGTGTTATAAGGTGTTGTGTGGTGTATTTAGGTGCTGTGTGGTGTTACTGGAGTGTTGTGTGGTGTTATAAGGTGTTGTGTGGTGTATTTAGGTGTTGGGTAGTGTTATAGGTGTTGTGTGGTGTTATAAGGTGTTGCATGGTGTTATAAGGCTACGGGAGTAAACCCCAAACAAAAATCTGAGGTGGAGCCCAGCATCAGGCAGACATGCTTACAGAGCTCCAACAACACCCCAACGGTGGTATAGGCAGCAGAGGCAACCACCATGGTGCTTGGTTTCTCTTCCCTCATGACGGGGTAAGTAAACACGTACTTGAAGAATTGCTTTGCTGAGAAACTTGTTCAGGTGATGGCAGGATTCAGAATGACTATTGTATATTATTTAACAATCAAGTCAACTACTACAATACATATAAGGAATGGAAACTTTCTCATTCACTATTGTACAATGAAGCATGAGACTATCTCATTCACAACTCATTTGCACGCAGACCACAAGAAGGCAGCACTCGTACAGGAACAATACTGATACACACACGCACACGCACATACACCTAACAGACATCACAGACCTCAAAACAAGACGTCAGGGGTGACGTAGGAATCTCTGCCGTCTGAAGATCCTTCGTCACTGTACGGTTTAAAGTTCCAACGTATCGTCAGGCCCTGTGGCTCCTGTCCCTATCGTCCAGAGCGGCGTGGTCTGGGTGGTGACGCAGGTAACCCGGGACTGTCAGGATGCACTATCTCAGTAGCGCGGAGTTGGCCAGCACCAGATGATGGATGCTCAGCCTCCGTGGGTGGTTGTTGGGAAGCAGTGACACCCACTGGCATCATGTGATGATGAGGGCGCAGAAACCTGCGATTCCTCCACAGGGTGCGGCCACTGCTCATCTTCACCAGATAGTCTCTCCTGGATCCGATGCCGACAATGACACCTAACCGTTTCCACCGTCCTGATGTGTGGTCCTGCATATCCCCATATGACCCGTGCTGCAGTTTAGGGAGTGGTCGAGCTGAAGCATCATGTCGCTCCTTGGCCTGTCGATGCAGATGTACAGCTTCACTGTCACATTCGTTTGCCGCATGTTGCCACTCCGCCGCGAATACTCGATGATGTGCAGGAGCAGATGATCCAAACAAGACATGGGCAGTTGACCTCCCATCAGCATGCAGGGTATTCCTCAATTCCAGTAGCCCACTTGCAAAGTCATCCTCGTCGTCTGCCATTCCTTGTAGTGGTGCAGATTAACTTCTTCACGACCTTAACAGCCACCTCTGCATGCCCATTGGCGCGAGGGTTGCATGGGGACGTGTTCCATCCCCCACCTAGCCAGGAAACGGCGGAGAGTCGACGAAGTGAACTGCGGACCTCCATCTGTCCTCATGGCAACAGGTACGCCAGTATCTGCAAATACAGAACGCAGGACACATACCAAATGGGGTGCAGACGCTGTTCTAGGGCAGGAAGATAAGTACGGCCACCCAGACAGGCAGTCGACATAGACAAGGAAGGTACGGCCGGCCACGTGGAAGTAATCTGCAGACACTGAATCAAACACACGTCTTGAGGGATCGTCATCTTGCCATAACGGTTCATTCTGATGGCTAGGCAAGAGTGGTCGGCACAGGGAACAGGATGAAACTGCATTTTCTATGTCGTGGTCGATCATTGGCACATATACAGTCTGCCGAACACGTCTCTTCGTCCTATCCACTCCTTGGTGCCCGTCATGCAGCCTGTCCAGTGTCTCACGTCGAAGGCTACAAGGAATCAAGAGTCGTGAACCATACACAATGAGGCCGTCGTCCACAGCGAGCATGCTATGAACGCCCCAGTAAGATCATAACTCATGTTCCAAATCCTGAAGGTGATCTGGGAACCCTCTCATGATGACATCATGCAGGGCGGTGTACTCTGCATCCTGGGCGGCAGCAGCGCGCACCTTAACTAGTGTCTGGTCTTGTAACGGCGCCAATCGGGTGCCCTCCTCGCAGACTGCACTGAGCGCAGACACTACAGCAGCGTGTAGAGGGTCCTTTTCTTCTGGCCCCAGGGTGTCGTCTTCCGTGGATGGATCCTGGGTTGGAGCACGAGAGAGATCATCAGGAATGCAATAAAATTTACCCTTTTGCCAACGGGTTGTGAAGCTGTAGATACAGAGCTTCTCACGCATATGCTGCAGCCACGGATTCTTGATTTTGCTGAGGAGCTTCCTGTTTAGAGTAGGCACCAGGGTGGTAGCCCAGTGAGGTAGGTGCCACAATTCCAGACGCCCCACAGTACAGCCGCTAACTCCAGCTCCACCACTGCATGCCTTGATGCTGCGTCAGTGAGAAATCTTGACCTGCATTGCTTGAGCCTCCATTCCTCCCCATGCTGCTGCCGCACGACGAACCCGAGGCCTTACATCTTGGATGTGTTAGTCTCCAGCATGGTGGGTAACGCTGGACCAAAATGCGCCAAGACAGGTGGTGAGACCAACACTCGCCTAACTTCCTCAAAAGCTGCGTCATGTTGAGACGTCCAGCACCAGATATTGTGAGACTTGAGAAGGTCCCTTGGGGGTTGTGCAGTAGCAGCGACAGCAGGGGAAAAACCTCCAAGTTGGTTGGAGAGTCTCATGAACGACAGGAGGTCGGTGATATTCTAGTGTACAGGAAAATTGGAGATCGCTCTTACCTTTTTCTCGTCCATGGTATATCCTTGTCTCGAGATCGAGTAGCCGCAGTAGTCTACACTCGATGCAACAAAGCTGAACTTCTTAGTGTTCAAAGTTATTCCAAAATTGTTGCACCTCTGCAGGAGAGAAATTACATGGGTTAGATGTTCACGGTAAGAGCAGTCGTATGCCAGGATGTAATAGACGAATTTCAAAGTCCGTGGCACACCTCCTGATGAAACGAGCCTCATAACCGTACGCTTGAATTTGAAACGCCCCCAGGATGTGATAAAACAAGTAAGATCCTGGTCCTCCTCTGCTATTCCGATCTGAAAGTATCCCACCTTGGCATCCATCGTTGTAAACCATCTTGCTCCAGAACCCATGGAAGCTTTGGCGTCGTGAGGCGAGCAGACAGGGTAATAGGTCGTAGAACAAACTGGTTAAGCCTAGTGAGGTCGACACACAACCTCACCCCAGATGGCTTTTTTGCAACTGGAACTATGGGATGACACCACTCTGTAGGGTGGTCGACCTTGGCAATGACGTCCTTAGACAACAAGTCGTCCAATTATCCCTTTATTTCCTCCCGCCAGTTGTAAGGAATGGCGCGGGACGTAATTACTGTGAAAGGGTGTGCATCTTCGGTGAGTTGTATATGCACGGGCCCTCCGCTCATTTCCCTGGGAGTTTCCAAAGCACCGAACACTTGAAGGAAATCAGCAATGATCACTGTAGAGTGCTCCGCCCGCTCAGCTGCTGTGGGGTTCTGTGGATGTGGCCACCTAGACAACACCACCGGTGGGCAGTCAGGTGGCCCCAGGGTGACGTCAGATGACACTGGGCCCCCTCGTTCCGCATCTGAAGTTCCTAACTTGACTGGTCGAATCTGTGCCGGGAAGTTATCTGGCAGGAACCCCAAGGCAATTGAGTCAAACCAGCTTAACAGCACGTCTTTCACCTCCTTGATGATGGAAACCGTGGTTGTAGTGCACCGGTCCCCCAGCTCTAGGTTAGCTGAGAACGTCCCTAGACAGTGAGTGGATGTTGCCCTGCAGCCCACAGGTTCATACCACTGGTGGGTTGTAGCACATCCGGACGTATACCAAGGGAGTGTGCAACGTCCATCTCTAACACAGTGGCCTCTGCCCCAGAGTCCGGAGTCCACTTGACCGCTTCACTCCCAACAGGATGAGTTGTGTGAACCCGAACCTTTGGCGCTGGTCGCAACTGAGCACCGTTGAGGCATACGTCTGCTATGAGTTGGTGCACCTTCTGGTTCCTTGGTCTCAGATTTACTTTTTTCGATCGTATTCGAGAAGCCGACCTGCACACCAACGCAAAGCGCCCCTTCTTATTACATAGCAAACATACCCGCTCCAGGGCATTGCAGGCCTTCATGTTAGTGTGACGGTCTTTCCCACATCTGTAACACTGTTCGGTTTTAGCAGGGTCGGGACGTTGTGACCGCCAGTCTAGTTGGTAATGCGACACTTTCGCCAGAGTGGGCTTAGTAGACCCTCGAATCTCAGCGCTGTTTGCGTGAGTGTTTTCTGAAGTTCTACAAATGTCTACTGCCTTCTGTAGGTCTATGTCCTTCACCTCTAACATACGCTTCAGGCCCTCTTCATCACGGGTGCCAATAACCAATCTGTCTCGTATCCTGTTGTCCATACACACAACACAAAGATCATCTGAAGGCCTCTCCTTTCTCCTGAACGCGGGAATAAAAGTCTCTCCTGTCAACAATGACGTTACGCTGGCGTCGTAAGTGGGCCTCCATGGCATCGAGCGTTGTCTCGCGATCCACCCCATCAGCCACAGCAAGTCCATACCTCAGTGCTCTTGTCCAATCGTCGTCCAGCAACGCCACTGAAGTCGATCTCTGCTCGTCAAGAGGTTGATGGTGGATCTTGATGAGCTTCACATATCCCTCGAACTTATGCCGCCAGGCAAGAAACTCCCCCAGGGAGGCGTAAGACGAGAGTTGTGGTGCAGGCGTCGCACTGTGACGTAACTTGACATAGGGGTGTGATGCATCTGCGTCGCCTCTGACAGGCAGTGAAGCGCTCCCACCCACATCAGCACTGTCGTCCACTTGCCTTGAGCTCGCCAGTCCTTTTAAGACTGTGGTCAGGCGTTGCTCTCTCCTGTGTGTGTTCTCCATTTGCCTTGCCATGAGCACTGTCAACTGCTTCAACTGTTCCTCCATTGTGCTGAGTCTTGATGTTGTAGTAGGCCACAGACGGTAGTAGGTGAAGCAACTAGCAGCAGATCCTACTCACTGCGCCATGTTTGGTTTCTCTTCGCTCATGGTGGGGAAAGTAAACACGTACTTGTAGAATTGCTTTGTTGAGGAACTTGTACAGGTTATGGCAGGATTCAGAATGACTACTGTTTATTATTTAACAAACAAGTCAACTACTACAATACATATAAGGAATGTAAACTGTCTCATTCACTATAGTACAATGAAGCATGAAACTATATCATTCACAACTCATTTGCATACAGAAAACAAAAGGGCAGCACTCATACTGGAACAATACTGATACACACACACGCGCGCGTACACATAGCAGACATCACACACTTGGGAACCCAACGACTACACTGGCGGACGAAGGCAATGCATGATGGACAGGCTATTAAGGCGAAACCCAACAAACTGGGCTATCAGAAGTCCATTGTAACTCTCCCTTTACCCAGTCATTGCAACACTCCACCAGTGGATCAGGAAAAGGGAGAGCCAAGATGTGTGATTGCAGCCTGCACTCTTGCCTCACGACATAAATCAACTCACACGCAGCCATCATCTAGATCATCAAACCTCTCACAATCATCAAACTCCTATACCCCCAAAAGTCCTATGCCGATAGGACGAGTGCCGACAGGGACAGGCAGAGATGACTGACAGGAGTCTCTAGTTACAACTCTGCACATGAGCAGCACAGATAAGATGGTCGTTTATGCATTGAGCTCTAGGCAGCAGTGCAATCCGGTCCTGTCTCTGCGACTGAGCAGCCCTTTCGAGGAACCACTCTGCTCATCCCACATGGGGAGGGGGCTAGAAAAGGTGCCCTAAGCATAGCCTGCCTAAAAAAACAACCTAACTGGGCAACAGCACCCAGTAAAGTAATTCTTATTTGGTCGAAAAGACAATCTAATCACAGATAAAAACAAAAACTATACAACCTCTTATGTGCTGCATTGAATGTCAGGAACCTTCTGGATACTGGCACAAATGAGCATCCTGAAAGAAGAACCTCCCTTGTGGCAAAAGAGCTTGGTAGTTATAACATCGAGAGAGCAGCCATTAGTGATTCCCGACTCCCAGAAGAGGGCCAACTCACAGAACCGGGGTCTGGCGATACCTTCTTTTGGGAGGGTAAGCCTGCTGCGGAGAGAAACCACATTTATGGAGTTGGCTTTGCCATCCGCCAACGCATCCTGCACAGGCTAACTCGAATGCCTATTGGAATCAATGAGCGCAAAATGACGCTCCAAATCACACTGAATCCCTCACGTCATGTCTTTTTCATCAGTGCATACACCCCAACACTGTAAGTAGAGGATGGCATCAAGGAGGCCTTTTATGCCAACCTCGACAGAGTGCAAACCTTTATCCCCAGAGAAAAAAAGGTTGTGCTCCTTGTTGATTTCAATGCCATATATGGCAGAGATGCTGACATTTGACAGGGAACCCCGGGAGAAATGGGCTAGGCAAGTATAATCCCAATGACCTACTCCTCACCAAATGTGATGCACATAACCTCACTATCACCAACACCTAGTTTAGGCAGGCCGACAAGTTCAAGTGTTCGTGGCAACACCCACGATCCGAACATTGGCATCTCATTCACTTCATAATTGTCAGAGAAAAGATCGCCGAAATGTGCTTATCACACGTGCCAGGCGTGGCTCAGACCACTTCGTCACTGATCATCGGCTCGTCAGAGCCAAGCTCTCACTTCAGGTCGCCCCAAAAAGGCGAAAGCAGCAAGCCTGCGGAAGAGGTTTTAACACTAAGCGTCTGGAAGATGAAGCAGTAGCACATGCCTTTGAGAGAGCAGCTCGAAATTGGGCTGATAAACAACTTGACAACATACAACCCAAATCCCAGTGCCAAATGGGATATTCTCGACACTGTCATGACAAAAACCTGCAGAGAGACCCTCGGCCAGATCGAAAGAATACACCAGGACTGGTTTGATGAAAATGACACCTCAATCAGTGTACTCGTCGATGATAAACGTGCTGCATTAACTGGCAGGCAGAACAACCCTCAGTCTCAGACCAAAGCTGGTACCTTCTGCAAGAAGAAAGCATGTGAAATAGAAAAATTTGCAGATGAGCACAAGATGCGCGAATTTTTCAATTCCACTAAAACATTTAATGGGCCAATCACTCGTGGCACGGTCCCCCTGCGCTCATCCGACGGTCACTCCCAAATTAAAGATGATGAATGTATTCTTCAGTGCTGGAAAGAGCACTACTATTCACTGCTCAACCGAAACACCGGTGTGGATGTCTTGACTATCCAGCAGGTCACTGAGCATCCAGAGCTGACCCACCTCAGCTATCTTCCATCCCTGGATGAGGTAGCTACTGCCATCAAACTGATGAAAAATAACTAAGCCTCAGGGACTGATGGAATTCCAGTCGAGTTGTATAAAGGAGGAAGTCTTCTGCTTACCACTCGTCACCACTCTCTCCTGGAGAATTTATGGGAAAAGGTGATGACTCCACCGTCAATATGTATAAGAACAAGGGAGACTGGTCAGACTGTGGCAAATACAGCAGGATCTGGATGGTGTCCCTAGCTGGCAAAATTATCGCCCGGGACCTCCTAAGACCTAAACAGACTTCCTTCCTGAGGCGGAAAATTTTATCGCAGAATCTCAGTGTGGCCATCACGTGGCACCACTGACATGATCTTAGCTGCCCGCCAGATACAGGAAAATGCAGAGAAAAGCGTCATGAACTGTACAAGGCTTTCATCGACCTAACCAAGGCTTTCGACTCCCTCAACAGGGAAGTCCTCTGGTGGTCCCTCAGCCGTTTTGGCTGCCCACCAAAATTCATCGTCATTGTGAGGCAACTCCACGATGGCATGAACGGCAGTGTCCTTTACAGTGGCACCCAATATGAGTTCTTCCCCATCCAAACGAGGGTAAGGCAAGCCTGTGTACTGGTACCAACTCTTTCTTATTTTCTTGGCTGCCCTCCTTACTCATGCCAGTGCCAATTTAACCGGCGGGGTGGACATCAAGTACCGATTGAAGGGTCTTTTCAACATAAGACGATTCCAGGCAAAAACAAAGGTGTTAGCAGCTTCGATTACTGAACTTCAGTATGCAGACGACCTCACCCTTGTCGCTCACACTGAACAAGACCAACAAGAGATCCTGAACACCTATGCAGATGCGTATGCATCTGGTTCAGACACATCTCCACCATCCATCCAGCTTAATGGTACTACCTTCTCTAGTGTTGTCCACTTTCGGCATTTCGGCTATCACCTCTCCATCACCGCGGACGTTGATGAAGAGATTCAGCATTGGATCAGATGTGCATTTGAAGCCTTTGGTAGATTCCGAAACCGTGTCTTCAGCTGTAGGGAGCATAAGATATCTACAATGTTGCAGTATATTGAGCAGTGGTCCTCCCCACACTGTTATATGGCAGCGAGACATGCGTCACATATAGGACACACCTCATGGCAGTTTAAAACTTTCACTAACATAGTCTACGTTCCATTCTCCGAGTTCGTTTGGAAGACAAGAGGACAAATAATAGTATTCTTGCTGTCACCAACTGTAGGACATCAAGGCTACCATTATCCATGAACAACTTTACAGGCACCTAACGAAGAGTAAACGGAATGCTGGTATGCAACTGAAGAGGTATAAGGATAGTCTGAAGACAAACCCCAAAAAGTGAGAAATCGACCCTCTCACGAGTGAGATGATTACTCCACACCGTAAGGCTTGGAGGAGCACCTCACGAAAAGTTGTCAATACTTTCGAGTTAGCACGACTGAAAACCGAGGCAGACAAGCGTCAACGCTGGAAAGACGCTGACGCCGCCCCTCCCATACAAGATGTAGCCCTCCACATGTGCAACATCTGTGAACGACTCTGCTTGTCCCGTATTGGTTTCTTTAGTCACCTCAAAACTCACAAATGAAGGTGACATCCCTAATAACTCACATCATTGTATCATAACTGGATGAACGTCATACTCTATCACGAGTGACAGCAAAGTAGTAGTAGTAAGGTGTTGTGTGATGTTATAAGATTTTTTATATGCTGGGTGAACTTTAGTAATTTCAGTTTATCCGGAACGACACCACGAGTAAAAAAGGAGTTACAAATGTGTAGGAGACCAGGTTGTAATAAGTGGGCTACTTTATTAATGATGCTCATTGGTATATTGCCGTTGTCTACTGCTGCATCTTTCGACGCTTTCATGATGGTCTGGGTCTGGGTCTGTGTCTGGGGATAGGAACAGCTCATTTTGCTGTCTGTTTTGCTGGTAGGCTCTAAATTCCTCATGGCGATCAGGGATGCTCTCTGCAAGATTTTTGCCAACATTGATAAAATAATCATTGAAGTGGTTGGTAATGAGGAGGGTTCCGTTACAACTGTATCATTTATCATAATAGCTGAGTGGGGAGCCAAAGGTTGAGTTTTCCTGTTCTGAACAGAATTGATGATACTCCAGCTTTCCTTACGGTTGTCCTATGTTAACTGGAGCTTATTTGTATAATAGCTATGTCTAGCATGTCTTTACTGCTTGAGTCATCTATTTCTGATACTTCGGTAACCATCACCGAAAGTTATGAGTCTTTTTGAAAATTTTCTTTGGCGTTTGTGTTTTTCTTTTGCCATTGCCTTGATTTCACTTATAATATAGTGTTTGGAGAAAGATACAGTTTTTACTAACTTAGTCTTAAGGGGAAGCATTTCTCAAAACATGTATTGAAGATGCAAGAGAAACTGCAGGAGGTCACGTTCAGGTTATCGAAGGCATAGACTAGATCCCACTTAGCATTCATTAAGTTGTTTTCAAACAGGAGCATGTTGTCGCCGCAGTAGTCTCTGTATTTTATTGTGACTTTACTAGACCTTTCAAAGCTTGTGGCTGTTTTGTACATGGCAAAAACTGGGAAGTGATCTGAGATATTGTTATAAATAATTCCACTTGTAAGATTGTTAGAAGTGTTGTTAGTCCAAATATGATTTATCACATTGGCAGAAGTGGCAGTTACTCTAGTGGGTTTGGTTATTGTGATGAAGAAGAGCTTAGAATGGCAGGTAGGCAGAAGGTCTATTACTAAAGTGTCCGTCTCTGATTTTAGTAGATCAAGGTTGAAAGCACCTATAACGTAACAAAGTTTCCTCTTTGAACTTATGATAGAGATAAGCTCCGAAAATTATCAAGAAAGTTCTTTACACTAGTGTGGGGTCTTCTGTATATTACTCCTACTTGGATATTTCGTGTGTCGTTACGCAATTCACTGAAAACACTCTCCATAAACTACTCCTGAACCATTAAATCATCTCACAGGGTAGTGTTATACTTGATATCAACATATAGGGCGACACCACCGCTGTGTTGTGACATATTGACGCAGTGTCTGGTATAATAAGGAATGTTATGCAAAAATTCAATATCGTGAGTGAGTTTGGTCTCACAGAACCCAAGTACATCAAATTTATGGGCAATATAAGATAAAAACTGATTTAAAAAGGTATCTAGTTGAAGGGGAATACTACTGATGTTATGGCTATTTAAGCAGAAGGAATGAGATAGTATAGTAGTAGACTAGAGCTAAATTCAGGAGAGTCAGGAAAGTACTAGTTATTAGGTGTTGTGTGGTGTTATAAGGTGTTATGTTGTGTCATAACGAGTTGTGTGGTGTTATAAGGTGTGGTGTGGTGTTATTAGAAGTTGTGTGGTGTTATAAGGTGTTATGTGGTTTTATAAGGTGTTGTGTGGTGTTATAAGGTGTTGTGTGGAATATTTAGGTGTTGTGTGGTGTTATAAGGTGTTGTGTGGTATTATAAAGTGTTGTGTGGTGTTAAAAGTTGTTGTATGGTGTTATGAGGTGTTATGTTGTGTCATAACGAGTTGTGTGGTGTAATAAGGTGTGGTCTGGTGCTATTAGAAGTTGTGTGTTATTGGTAGGTGTTGTGTGGTGTTATAAGGTGTTGAGTTGTGGTATAAAGTGTTGTGTGATGTTGTTTGGTGTTGTTGTCGTGTTATAATGTGTTGTGTGGTGTTATAAGGTGTTGAGTAGTGGAATAAGGTGTTGTGTGGTGTTGTAAGGCCTTGTGTGGTGTTATGAGGTGTTGTGTGGTGTTATAAGATGTTGAGTTGTGGTATGAGGTGTTGTGTGATGTTATGACGTGTTGTGTAGTGTTATAAGGAGTTGTGTGTTCTTATGAGTGTGTTTTGTGGTGTTTTGGGTGGGTGTTGTAAGGTGTTGTTTGATGGTATAAGAACGACAGGCGACAGCATGTAAAGGATAACAGCAGAAAGCAGGTAATGAAGACAACAAATGCGAGGAAAGGAAGAGACCGGACACCAGGTAAAGAAGGCAGTCGACAGAAGATAGCAAACTATGGGAATAGGTAAAGCAGACATGAGGCAGCAAGTAAACAGACTAACGCAACAGGTATAGAAGACAGTAGATAATAGGTAAGTAGACTATAGCAGCAGGTAAGAATGACAGCAAAAAGCATGAAAACAGAATCTGGCAACAGGTAAAGGAGTCAGTAGCCAACAGGTAGGCAAAACTCCAGCAGCAGGCCGAAAGTCAATAGAGAAGCAGGTAATGGAAAAAAAGGAGAAAGAGTAGGACCGGGTGTGTGTTTGGGGGAGGGGTGGCAGGGGTTTCTCGCTGCCTTGACACCTATACTGTTTTGCCATTTTACTGCTATCTATACATACATACATCCATACATACATAAAGTTTGCTTCTTGTGTAAGGGGGATGGCCGACCCTTTAGGGCCACATAGGCGTGAAGTTGTTTAAGGTGTAGAAGCTGTCGCCAACACAACAACCACACCCAAGGTTAACGAGTTGCATGACCCAGTGTAAAGGAATAGTCCGAGAAGACCGGACAACTCGCCAACTGCACTGGCTGACTATTATCCCAGGACACGACCCACGAATCGATTAACAACAAGGTCCCCAATTACAGCTGCGTAGACAGAGACAAAATGCATAAAGAACCTTGCCCATAGATTCACTGTGCCCTGGGATCGAACCGAGATCAGCTCGCTTGTGAGGCGCTGACCATTACACCACAGGTCGCCACCATACATACATACATACATAAAATATACTACCGATGGATCATTTTTATTTAATTTGTATATACTTATATCCACATATAACGCCAAACCAATATATCACGCGTAATATACTACACTAAAATAACCTGCCCACCTGTTTTAATGACCTCTCAGGTAAAGCCCACGTGGAGCCCAGGTAGAAGGGAAATTGAAAACCTTTAATCTATGACTATATAAGAACAGATTAATTCCCTGTAGCACGACCTGGATTTAAGTATTAAAAATTGTCGATAAGTTTAGGGTTATGGCAGCTTATGTTAGGGGTAGGTTAAGTTAGGCTATGTTAGGCTTAAGGAGGTTTAATAAGCTTACGGTTTGGGTTAGGTTAGACCGGGGTGCGGTTAGATTAGGTTAAATTAGGTTAAGTTTAAGTAGGTTGGGTTAGCTTGGGTTAGGTTAACTTGGGTTACGGTTAGATTAGGCTAAGCTAGGATAGGCCTAAGTAGATTAGTTTAGCTTGGGTTAGGTTAGGTTAGTGTACGTCTCTGTCTTCACCTCACCTCTCCTTATATCACGTCTTCCCACTTCCTTCTCACTAATCTCTCACAAAACCAGTGGAGAATTTTAAAAGTGGATCCCTCGAATACTCTCTCTCTCTCTCTCTCTCTTTCTCATTACAATATTATGTACACCATCTCTCCACTGTCCTTCTCTTTTCTCTTTAATCCCCTCTATCTCCCTGGTTCTAAATTCATCACTCTCATCCCATCCTATCCGTTTAGTCCCTCCTTCCCTAATCTCTACACTCAACCCCTACTCTCTCTCTCTCTCTTCTTGTCCCCCTCGACATCATCCTCAATCCTCAACCAAACATCTCCCCTCTTTGTCTCCTCTACTTCCCCTCTTCGTCTCCTTGACTTTCCATTTTCGTCTTTTCCACTTTCCGTCATCAGTCTCCTCCACTTCCCCTCTTCGTCATGCCACCAATTCTTCCCTGACCAACTCACTTGTTATTGAATTATTGTAATTTCGTCTTCATTATGCCCAACATTATTACCAATTGCTTTTCACCCTCTCTCTCCATCCCCTATCGCTCATTTTTTATATTTCCTCAAAATAAATACATACCTACATACATACATATAATAATACATGCATACATACATACATAGAGATACACACACACACACACACACACACACACACACACACACACATATATACCCACATACTACTACGACTTTTCTGTCACTCGGTTCGAGTAAGACGATCATTCAGCTGTAATACAGTACAATGATCTGAGTTTATTTTTACGGGGTGGGAGGGGCACCGCCCTATATCCTTGTGTAAGGTGAAGCGTAGAAGCGTTTACAGCGCCCAACAGGGATGCATGTTAAGTTCAAGCTTGCCTTATGTCACATGAGTTAAGGGAGTAGAAGCCTGAAGAGTCAATGGCTTATGTCTAAGCAAGTTATTGGAAGCTCCAACAACTTGTCCCTGAATACGAATTCGTAACTTTTTATTTAGGATATCACCTTCGTTGGTGACCTCTGGGGTGACTCGGGAGGCCGATACAGGACCTGCAGGGTCGTCCACAGATGGTATTCATGAGGAGGACTACATCCAGTGACAGCGTTTAAGCGGCGCTGGCACTTGTCTGCCTCTGTATGCAGTCGGGATAACTCGTAAGTAATGACACATTCTCGTGTGGTGGTCCTCCAAGCCTTTACTGTATGGAGTGACTATCCTTATACCTTTTCTTTTGCCCTCCCGTGTTACGTGATCTTAAATTAGCTGCTTTGACAATTTACTGGTTTACTGTAGTCCATGTGGGTAACTAGTTTAATCCAACGAACATGTAGTTGTTCATGGATAATGGTAGCTTCGATGCTCCTATACATTTTTTTGGTGTCAGCGAGAATACTGGCATTTGTTTTCTTGTCTTTCCAGCGAACTCAGAGGATCTAGCGTAGACTACGTTGGTGAAAGTTTTCTAGTGACTTGAGGTGCCCCATTGATGTAACCCATGTCTCACTGTCATATAGCAGGGTGGGGAGGACCACTGGTCGATATGCGTGCATCTTTGTAGAAAAATTTAGCTCCCTACAGCTAAAGACACGGATACAGAGTCGGCCAAAGGCGCATCTGATCCGGTGTTGAATCTCTTCATCGTTGTCCGCGGTGGTGGAAAGGTGAGAGCCTAGGCACTGAAATTGGGTAGCATTAATGAGTGTAGTACAGTACAGTCAACCTGGATGGAGGGTGGAGGTGTGGCTGAACTAGGAGCAGGCTGAAAGAGAATCTGAGTCTTACGTTACATACGTTCTCCTCAAAGCTGAAATGTGAATACACATCTGCATTTGCATTCAGGATCTACTGTAGGTCGCGTTCAGTGTGAGCGACAAGGGTCAGGTCGTGTGCATACAGGAGTCCCATAATGGAAGCGGCCGACACCTTTGTTCTTGGCTGGAATAATATTATGCTGAAAAGTCCCCTCATCTGATCCGGGATGTCCACCCACACGGCTAAATTGGCACTGGTACGAGTAAAGAAGACAGCCACGAAAGTGGAAAAGAGAGTTGATAGCAGTAGATATCCTTGTTTTACCCCCGTTTAGATGGGGAAGAATTCAGATTAGATGCCATTGTGGAGTTGCCCCAGAATGGCGATGAATTTTGGTGGGCTTCCAAAACGTATGAGGGTCCACCAGAGGCCTTCCTTGTTGATCGAGTCGAAGGCCCTAGTAAGTCAATAAAAACCATGTACAAGTCATCGATGCTGTTCTCTGGACTTTTCCTGTATCTGGTGAGCAGCAAAGATCAATCAGCGATACAACGTTGTGGTGTAAAGCCACATAGATATTCTGGGAAGAAGTTTTCCTCCTCAGGGAGAAGTCTGTTTAATAGTACTAGGGCAATAATATTGCCTGCTACGGACAATGGTGAGATTCCGCACTCTGACTGGTATCGCTTGTTCTAACAAATATTGAAGATGGAGGCTACACTATGAGCTTGGGGGATGCCCTACTACTCTCATATATTCTCCAGGAGAGAATGGAGACGGCTGGTAAGCAGAGGTAATCCTGCCTTATACACCTCGGCTAGGATTCCATCAGGCCCAGTGGCTTGCCTATTTTTCATCTGCTTGATGGCAGTAGCTACCTCATCGCGGGATGGAGGATAGCTGAGGTAGGTCAGCTCTGGGTACTGAGGGACCTGCTGGGTAGTCAGGACATCAATATCGGCGTTTCAGTTGACCAGCGAATGGTAGTACTCTTTCCAGCTCTGTTGGATGCCTTCTTCGTCTTTAATTAAAGAGTTACGGTCGGATGAGCAGAGGGGGGCTGCACCATGAGTAATTGGACCATACAACGTTTTAGTGTTATTGAAAAATTCGTGCATTTTGTGTAGATATGCATTTTTTGCGTTTCACACGCTTTATATTTCCACAATACGTTCTTTAGATTGCGAAGTTCGCGCTGGGTTGCCTCTTTCTTCTCGTGAAAGTTATCAGCTTTTTCCGGCTGAAGATGTTTCTGCCAGTCAGTTAAAGAAGCAAGCTACCATTGACGAGTACATTGATTTCATGGTAATTTTCATAAAACCAGTCCTGATGTATTCTTTCGATCTGACCGAGGGTCTTTGCAGATTTTTGTCATGACAGTGTGGAGAATATCCCATTCGGCACTGGGATTTAGGTTGTTTGTTGCCGATTTGTTCATCAGCTCATGTTCGAGCTGCTCTCTGAAAGCATGTACTACTGCTGGATCATCCAGACGCTTAGTACTAAAGCCTCTTCTGGAAGATTGCTGTCTGAGCCACGCATGGCTTGGGTGGTGAGAACATATCGGTGATCTTTTTCTCTGACAATGATGTATTGTAATCAATGAGATACCAATGTTTGCTTCGAACCTAAACAATTTGTTGGTGATTGTGAGGTTAGGTTCAGCACACTTGATGAGGGGGAGTAGGCCGCTGGGATTACACTTGCCCATTCCGTTTCTCCCTATGATTCCTTGCCACGAGTTAGCATCTCTACCAACTATGGCATTGAAGTCACTTAGGAGAAAAAAAACCTTACCTTCTCTGTATCCAGTCTTGGAACGTATATACTGATGAAGAAGGCATAACGTGAGTAATTTCAGTTAGCCTATGTAGGATCGATTTGCTAATGGCAAAGCCAACAAAATAAATGCGGTTTCTCTCAACGCCAAGCTTACCCTTCCTAAAGAAGGTATTGATGGACCCTTGTTCGATAAGTCGACCCATATCTGGGAACCGAGACTCACTAATGGCTGCTATGTCGATGCTATACCTAGACAGCTCTTTTGCCAAAAGGGCGGTTCTTCTTTCAGAACGAACATATCCAGAAGGGTCTTGTCTCCAAAACCAGTGTCCATGTACATAGGGGCAGCAAACTTGTGTGAGTGAGCAAGAAGAAGGATAAACACATCAGCGTCGGGTGATCGAACAATGACAGCTGGGTTTTAATGTGCAGCATCAGCGCAGTGCAGCAGCATGCGAGTGTCAGCTTCTTAATGTACAAAAAATATAATGAAAAGGAAATTGCAAACAGACAGTGTAAACATTAATGTAAACAGACAATTCCTAATGCAGATAATGTAAACATGCAACTCCTTGTTTAAGTTATATTCCTTTATTGCTACCAAAAATGCCCTGCCCTCGAATAACTTTGCCAACCATTTATGTTCATATTTGGAAAGCTGAAATTGCAAAACCTTTAATTTTAAAGTATTCACAAAGTTACCTGATTGCTTGATAGTTCATTGTAGACACGAGAACACAATGTCACGCCATCCCTCTTAAGTCTTGCAGCATAGTGAGGAAATATCCATTCCTTCAAAATGAGTCGAGACAACTGGCTATTGTTCCGATCATTTGATAAGAAGTCCTTGAAGTCACGAGGTGTTTTCTGGAGAAGGTCCCTGAAGGGGACTTTGTGTCTCTCACAAAGTCAGTGCGTGTGGTATTGGGCAAACTGTTCCATAGCTGCTCTGCAAGTTCCCCAAAAGTGCTTGGAATAGATGTCTTAGCTTAAATCAGTGTTTCGGCATTAACAATGCTTGCAGCATCAACAGGCCGGTCACATATTTGGAAGTCCTTCTCAAGGTGATGCAGCAGAGTTGACTTGTCAGTTTTCAATGGACATCCACCACTCCCAGTTGAAATGACAGTTCTTTCTCCAGACTGATGTTGTGCTGTTAACACAGAAGAACCAATTGCCCAAACACATTGCGCTGTGCCTGTATTGATATCGTCTTTTCCTTTGTTTTGACAGCTTTGGTCACAGCTAGATTCTGGAATGTAAGTCGGTTCCTTTTCTTGATGGGTTCGTGAAATTTCACTGCTTCATAGCAAGATTTGTGATATTTTGCTTCATTGGTTGTCCCCATAGTCATGGTCATGCAAATCGACTTTGCCAAGATATTGTCAGTATGCTCCCTGACATTAAGACGACAGAAAAGTCATCTGGGTGCTGGGAGCTGGTGTTTAAGGCCCATGCTTCTAGTCAAGTAATTGAGGAGATGAAGGACACCACCTCAACAGACATGAGAATTTTGGCACAGGCAGCCAAGATTCTGCGACGACATATCCCAGAGAAAAAGCAGGTATTTCCATGCTCTTTCTCATGCACCTCAGAAGCTGATTCCGTTGTTCCCACACTGAGATCTTTCCTACACATACTGTTAGACGGCCCTAATATTAATGTCGATATCTCTCCTGCTTCCTCAAAGAAGATAGTACTATCACTGGACCAGACCATCATGCACAATTCTTTGGGTAAGGGTCACCGAATCCCCAGAGTGTGCCTCGTCACCGACTATTAAGGTGCATATGAAGACTGGCAAGGAGAGTCTTGTTGGTATGCTGGCTGAACGAGGCATCTGTGTGTCGTATCACCGGCTGCATCAACTGAGCACTGATACTGCCAACTCGGCCATTGCTCTTTGTTGACAGGAGGGTGTTGTAGTTCCTTCACAGGCCACCAAAGGAGTCTTCACGACAGAGGGGATTGACAACATTGATTATAACCCCTCATCTACCACTGCCTCATCTCAGTCCGTGTTGCATGGATCTAGCATCAGCATCTTGCAGCACTTCTCATCGGATGAGGAGGAGAAACACCAGGAAGCCATCTTGAACGCTGCAGAAATGGGCCAAAAGACTATGCGACCACTCCCAGTGTCATACACCACGATGGAAGATGTCTCCTGGCCTAAGGATGAGAGTGCTCATGTTCCAGCACTGCATGACATCAACAACCACTCAGTCCCTGGGTGACAGTTTGGAGAATCGACTGGCAAGGGACGACTGGATTTCGTGGGCTGCCTACTACGCAGTGAGTTCAGGTCCTCCCTCATTTATGACAAAGTCCTATACGCTTCCGCTGTTGTCCAAGTCGGCAAACAGTTCAATCACTATTTTACACAGCATGAAGACCATCAGACGTGCCACTGAGTACTTGAACCCAGGACAGACGCCCGTCATGGTTGCTCATTAGCCCCTGTACAAATATCATATCACAAACTTGTGTTCTGTTTCAGAGTGAACACGTGTGGGAAAATTCTCTTAAGAAAGATCCTCAACCAGTACCTCCCACTGTTTTGAAATCTGCCATGTGTGCACTATCAAATAAAAGTTACCAATGATTCTTGTTAATGTGGTATTTTTATATCAGCTGTGACGTCAGAAAACGTGCATTACATGAATTTAAATGCCAACAGCATATGTTTAATGCATCAAGTTTGTCTTTAATATAGCTAATGGCAACTATCCTAGAATTCACCTTTAAATGACCTCCTATCAGACATGCAGTGCCAGAAATAATTATCTTAGCCCCAATTTAGTAGAAATTGATGTATCACAACACTTTAAGAACATAAGGAAAAAAAAGAATTTAGGAAATTGCAGTGGGCCTGTTGGCTCATACTGAGCCAACAGGCCCTATCGCTCATATATCCTCCAACCTATGTTTGAAGCTATCCAGTGTATTCGAGTTAATGGTGACGTGTGGTAACTTGTTCCACTCATCAAATACTTTATTTCCAAACCAATGTTTACCTATCTCGCGCCTAAATCTAAATTTGTCTAATTTAAAACTATTGCTACGAGTTCTCTCTTATTTGGATAGTTTGAGCACCTTTGTTATATGACCTTTGCTTAGCCCTGACTTTCATTTATACACCTCTATCATATCGCCCCTCACTTTACGTTTCTCGGGGGAGTGCAAATTAAGATGCTTTAACCTGTCTCTGTACACAAGGTTCCTAATGCCCGGTATTAGTCTTTTCATTCTCCTCTGAATTCCTTTTAGGGATTCTATATCCATTCTGTAGTACGTTGATCAGAACTGAACTGCTTAATCCAAGTGAGGTCTCACAAGAGCTTGATCTACTATTGTTTGCCTTGTTTTGAGCAAGTACACACTATTGACTTGGTTTAAGATCCCACTTACCATTACTACTAAATCTTTCTCGCAATCGGATTTCTCTATAACATCGTTGTTCATCTGATATATGGTTTCTCTGTTTACATCTCCTAGACTAAGTACTTTACATTTGTCCACATTAAATTTCATCTTCCTGTAGTTTCGTGGAGTCCTCGTCAGATTTAATTACACGCTCTATTTTAGTGTCATCGGCAAATTTACTTATGTTGCTGTCTATGCCTATATCTATGTCGTTTATGTATAATAAATAATAATGGTCCAAGTACTGAGCCTTGGGGTACTCCACTAGTGACGCTACCCCAATCGGATTTAATGTCGCTAATGCTTACTCGCTGTTTCCTGTCCTGTAACCACGCCCTAATCCAGTTTAGAATATCTCCTCCAATGCCATGAGCCTCCACTTTTTGTATTAGTCTTTTATGGGGGACTCTGGCGAAGGTTTTGCTGAAGTCGACGAACAGCACATCATAATTGTGCCCTTCCCCCACTGATAAGAAAACAGCTGAACAGAATGTTAATAGATTGGTCAGACGTGAACGCCCGCTTGTGAAACCAAGTAGGGATTCATTGATCAACTTGTGCTTCTCCAGGTGATTTCGAATAGAGTTAGAATTTATTGCTTCCAGCAATTTGCCTACAATTGATGTTAAACTGATTGGATGGTAGTTAGCGGATAGTGTTCTGTCTCCCTTCTTGAAAATTTTTATCACATTCGCTATAATCCAAGGTGGCAGCCAGTGGCCATCTTGGATTTGAGGGTCAAAATGGCCGCCAATTGTCAAAATAACCCCCAAAATGGATTAGTGACCCTAAAATTAGCCAGGTTAAACTAATCACACAAGTTTCTAGACGAATTGGCTAAAAAGTTAGAAATTGCCTTATTTCGGGTGTTAATAAGCATAATTTATGCTAATTAGTGGGTTCTATGCAAAGATACAGATACGTATGCCTTGAGGTGAATGTATATTAGACTTACATTCTCTTTCAGACTGCTCCTGGTTTAGGCGCACCTCCACCATCCATACAGGTTACCGGTACTACCCTGTCTAATAATACTCACTTTCAGTACCTAAGTTCCCACCTCTCCACCACCACGGAGATGAAATTATCTACAAAGTTGTACGTACATCGACCAGTGGTCCTCCACATCCTGCTGTATGGCAGAGAGACATAGGTACAATACAGGAGGCACCTCAAGGCACTTTAAAACTTTCACCTACGTAGCCTACGTTCCATCCTCCGAGTTCAATGGGAAGGAAAGAGAACATCCATGAACAACTACGTTAAACTGGCCATGTTACCCGCAAGGACGACAGTAGACTGCCACAGCAGCTAGTTTGCAGTCACCTAAGGAATGGCAAACGTAACACTGTCGTACAGCATAAAATGTATACAGATTGCTACATGGGTGTTAGGTTCTGAATAATAAGTTCTATATACAGGAGAGAACACAAACACCTGTATAGTTTTGTAGGTTCGGTTTACTGGATAAGAGTATGTACACAAAGGAGAGCGGCGGTCTCCCTGGCTAGGCTCCTTGTCAACTGCTATAGGCGACGTATGGCAAGTGATACATTAGCAGCTTCCATACGTCGCCAGGCACATTAATTAAGCGTGTGGGATATGGTAATAACATTGCCACACGCTGCTAGCTACATAAATGGAGCACATACATAATATACATACATGATATATAATCCAGCATACATAATATACATACACCTCCCTCCCCCCTATACGCTCATAGCAAAGTCTTGAGCGGACCTTTTCTTTTGGATCCGTTCTGAGCGTCGAGGGACTTCATCACTGGGAAGGGTATGGGACTCAACACTGGTGGCGGGGCCAGCAGAAGGCATTGTTACGGGTCGGAGAAAACGGCGGTTCCTCCACCACACACGACCACTGGGTAACCGCACCTGGTAGTCCCGTGACCTGCCGAGACCCATGACTACGCCTACTTTGTCCCAACGTAGGGAGGTCGGGTCCTGAACACGGACTTGGGTGCCGACACTCAACCTGGGGAGAGAGCGGGCGTGGTCATTGTAGCGGGCGGCGACGTCCTGAACACGTTCGGCGGCTCGGCGGTCACAATCCTCTGTCTTGGCCTGCCACTCCTTGGAGAAGGATTGAGGGTGAGCAGGGACACAAGAACGAAGGGGGCGTCCATACAAAACCTGGGCAGGGGAGCGTCCGGTGTAGTTAGGTGTGTTGCGGAGTTCAAGAAGACCCCTGTCGAAGGCCTCGCAGTCAATGTTCCCAGAAGGGGCCACCTTAAGGATGAGGTGCTTCAGGGATTTGACAGCAGCCTCAGCGTGGCCGTTGGACTGCGGGTAATGGGGCGATGACAACACATGCCGGACTCCCCATCGGTCAAGGAACGCAGCAAAGTCCCGGCTTGTGAACTGAGGCCCTCCGTCGGTTCGCAGGCGTGCAGGAACGCCCACGTCACGGAAGTAATGGCGGAACTTGCTGATGGTGGCGGCAGACGTCGTGTCATTGCCGCACTTGATGACAACCGGCCAACCAGAGAGACGGTCGACGATAACGAGGAAGGACTTTCCTGACACACAGAAAAAGTCGGCCGACACAGACTCAAAGGGGCGGGTGGGGTTGTCGTCACTCATAAAGGATTCCTGCTGCTGGCTGGGTTGTAATACGTGGCGGGGCTTACACACCTGGACAGCATTGGAGATGTCGGGGTCGATGCCAGGCCGGAACACAGTCTGTCTTGCACGCCGTTTGGTGGCCTCGGCTCCACAGTGACTGTCGTGGAGGCGAGCCAAGGCGTGGAGACTTGAAGCAGGAGGGACAACTACCGAAGGGGAGGTGTCACTGGCCAGAGGTAGGGGTAGGGCGGCAGCAGGGTAGTTGCTGCTCCCTTCGTGCACCCTGTTGGCGTGTTTTACCTCGAGAATCGGTGTTGGGAAGTCCTGGGAGATGATGGCCAACTCTTGGCAATGTCTGTAGGACAGCAAAGGAGTCGGGACGCCATTATGCACATCAATCCAGGCTTGACACGACCTGTTGCCAAAGGTGACGTGTGCATAGAGTGAACCTAGGGCCGGGGTCATCTGTGAACCATCTGCCATAAAGCGGAGATCCTTGGGGGGCGGTCCTAGATCACTTGGAGAGAGCCCCAAGAATTGCAAATGCTGGGGACCGATGACTGTAGCATCAGCGCCGGTGTCGGGCAACATCTGAAGACGGGATGACACACCGCCGTAGGTCACGATGACGCTGATGTACTGGGGGACTTTGGTCCTGGGACGCGGAGGGGAGCACACATTCCTAATGTGGCTCGAGCGTTGTCAGGAGTCGTCGTGCCTCTGATTGGAAGACTGTGGGCGGCCCTCTCTGGTGGAGGGGGGCTGAAGCTTCCGCCGACGCGGTCCCTTGGGTATGTTGGAAAGGCAACACTTGTCATAGTGGCCCAGACGACCACACACATTGCACTGGACGCGTTTGGCTGGGCACCGTACTGTGAGTGACCAGTGGCCCTTACGGTCACAACTGTTGCAGGTAGACTGAGCAGCTGGACACACCTGTGTTCCGTGCTGCTTACCACAGTTGTTGCAAAATAAACCGGGCGTGGACGTGGTGGGCGAAGGCGTAGGAACAGACTTCTTGTCCTTCTTGTACCGGGACACAGCGCGTACAGCTGTAGGGGGAGCACGGATGGCAGAGGTGGCACACCTGGCAGCCTCATAGGAGCGACATATCGTCAACACATCCTTAAGAGAAGAGGAAGAGTCGAGGGAGGTGAGGCGTTGGACAAGTTCCTCGTCCTTAACACCCATCAGGATCACCTGCCTCAACTGGGTCTCCTCGCACTGCTGGTGGTGGCCTGGACATATATCTACCTCTT
This sequence comes from Homarus gammarus, assembly GCA_958450375.1. Taxonomy (NCBI): domain Eukaryota; kingdom Metazoa; phylum Arthropoda; class Malacostraca; order Decapoda; family Nephropidae; genus Homarus; species Homarus gammarus. The sequence goes on from CAUDMG010002156.1 coordinate 85,555, forward strand.
CCGAGGCTCTCTTAAGACACACGTAAAAGGCATCAAAAGACTCACCCTCCATCTGTCTGCAGCTAAACAATTCCCTCCTGCGCAGAGCTTCATTCTGCTGTCCTTTGATGTGCCGTTGTAGAACGTCCAGTACCTCCTCTACAGACAGCAAAGAGGTTGGGGGTACCTGCAACGTATGTTCCAAGACACGCTGAATTTCCAAGGACAGGCACATACGCAGCTGGATGAGTTGTTTAGGCTGTGACAAACTCTGGAGATCCACCATTGTAGAATAATCAGTCCACCGTCGCCGCCATTCACGAAAAGTCTGGAAATTCACATCAGGCTTCAAGATGGGCGGTGTTTGAGCTGCTGTTTTAGGTGGGGCTGGGGGGTGTGAAGGAAGCATGGATGAGGTATCTGAACCAGTCAGTACCGAGGCAGTGTTAGAGCCAGGGGCTTGGTTAACAGTGAGGCGAGATATCAAGGCTTCAAACCGTTCACTGTCTTCCAATCTCCGTTGGTGGTCTCGTTCTGCCTCTGCTTGCCTTCTGTGCTCATCCGCCAAACGTCTGTGGGCTTCATCCTCGCGTTTCTCATCTCTCATAAACTTCAGTAAAGCAATTATCTCTGGAGACAACGCTGAATATTGAGGTGAGGGACTGCGCGATGTGGGGGCTGGAGCGTCGTGGCCGGCCTGGTCATCCATCTCTGCGGGGCTATCACCCGCCTGGCTCATCCAGACGCTGGGTCCACGGCTACGTAAGGCGTGAGACATAACTACTTCCTCTGTGTACTATGTCTTAAATCAGTGTTGACCGGTCAGCCCGTCGTATCAACAAGATTTCAGACAAAATATTAATTAAATACACAGATAAGTAGGTTATATATATAAAATATATATAAGGAAGCCGCGCGGTCAGCGAGTGTTAGTACATGTATGTGTGTGAGTGAGTGTGTGTCCTGGGCGGGTAGAGCGTCTCGCCCCAGCTGTGAGGGGGGGTGGAGGCGGCGCTGTGAGGGGGGTGGAGGGAGAGGCGCGGCGACTCCCAGTCAGTCCAGTTACCCTCAGAACGCGGTCAGAGACGGGTGCACTGAACTCTACTCCTTACAAATGCCCAGAACGTGCCGTATACCTTGGGAATCCTTTAGAACAAGGTCACACATGAATGGCACGAAACACACAATGCACTAAACACTTCACAGACAATCACTGTCACTGACACTGCTCAAAGTTGCGAAATTCTTCGAGCAGGGATGACGCGCGGGAGTTGACCCAAGCGAGAGAGGAGTCCGTACGCCTTCTTCCCCACAAACTTTGCACTATCACTCGTAATTATCCAGTAAGATCGGATCACTGCACCATGTTAGGTTCTGAATAATAAGTTCTATATACAGGAGAGAACACAAACACCTGTATAGTTTTGTAGGTTCGGTTTACTGGATAAGAGTATGTACACAAAGGAGAGCGGCGGTCTCCCTGGCTAGGCTCCTTGTCAACTGCTATAGGCGACGTATGGCAAGTGATACATTAGCAGCTTCCATACGTCGCCAGGCACATTAATTAAGCGTGTGGGATATGGTAATAACATTGCCACACGCTGCTAGCTACATAAATGGAGCACATACATAATATACATACATGATATATAATCCAGCATACATAATATACATACAATGGGTACCCTTCATTGTTTGTTGATCATTGTTTTAAAAGGGCTAAAAAATCCTTTCATCCTCCTCAAACCAGGTGGCAAATTACCACATTTAAGAATATTTTGACTACCATATCGCAATGAATTTGTCCCGTTAGTTCAGTCCCTTAAATTATTAAATATTAATGTTGTTTTTAAGTATGACTCAACTATTACTAATATATTAATCAAGAATAGCCCAACCTTAAATGTAAATGGAAATGTTTACTGCATTCCATGTAGCAATAAGAACATAGGAACATAAGAATGGAGGAAACTGCAGAGGGCCTATTGGCCCATACTGGGCAGTCCCGTTTACACCCAACCCCTATTGCTCATATGAGCATCCAACCTATGTTTGAAGCAATTCAGCGTATTCTAGTTAATGATGATATTTGGTAACTTGTTCCATTCATCCACTACTCTGTTTCCAAACCAGTGTTTACCTATTTCACGCCTAAATCTAAATTTATCTAATTTAAAACCATTGTTACGAGTTCGCTCCTGGTTGGATAGTTTGAGTACCTTTGTAATGTCCCCTTTGCTTAGCCCTGCCTTCCATTTATACACCTCTATCAGGTCGCCCCTCGCTCTACGTCTCTCAAGGGAGTGCAAATTAAGATGCTTTAACCTGTCTCTATACTCAAGGTTCCTAATGCCCGGGATTAGTCTTGTCATTCTCCTATGAATTCTTTCCAAGGATTCTATATCCATTCTGTAATACGGCGACCAGAACTGAACTGCCTAATCCAGGTGTGGTCTCACAAGAGCAAGATACAGTTTTAGGATGACCTCGCTAGTCTTGTAACTAACACTCCTTTGTATGAACCCAAGTACTTTATTAGCCTTGTTACGAGCAAAAACACATTGTTTACTTGGCTTAAGGTTCCTACTTATCATTACTCCTAAATCTCTCTCGCAGTCGGATTTCTCTATGGCATCATTGTTCATCTGGTATCTGGTTTCCCTGTTTACATCTCCTATACTGAGTACTTTACATTTGTCGACGTTGAATTTCATCTGCCATTTTTTAGACCATTCGAAAAATTTGTTTAGATCTTCCTGTAGTTTTGCCGAGTCCTCGTCAAATTTGATAACACGTCCTATTTTAGTGTCATCAGCAAATTTACTTATGTTGCTGTCAATGCCGATATCTATGTCGTTTATGTATATAATAAATAATAATGGTCCAAGTACTGAGCCTTGGGGAACTCCACTTGTGACGTTGCTCCAATGGGACTTAGTGCCGTTAATGCTCACTCGCTGTTTCCTGTCCTGTAACCACGCCCTAATCCATTTAAGGATGTCACCTTTGATGCCATGAGCTTCTACCTTTCTAATTAGTCTTTCGTGGGGGACTCTGTCGAAGGCTTTGCTAAAGTCGAGATATACCACATCATAATTGTGCCCCTCGTCCACCGATTCGTAAACTGATGAAAAGAATGTTAATAGATTAGTTAGGCAAGAACGTCCGCTTGTGAAGCCATGCTGGGAATCATTGATCAATCTGTGCTTCTCCTGGTGATTTCGAATAGAGTTTCAAATGATTGCTTCCAGTAATTTGCCTACTATTGATGTTAGACTGATTGGGCGGTAGTTAGAGGATAGTGATTTATACCCCTTCTTGAAAATCGGTATTACATTCGCTATCCTCCAGGATTCTGGTACTACACCTGTTTTTAATGACGTGTTAAACAACTTTGCTAAGGGAATACTAAGCTCTTCCTTACATTCCTTTAATACTCTGGCAAATATCTCATCGGGACCAGGTGACTTATTAGGCTTTAGTTTGTCTATTTGCTTACTAACATCGTTACTAGTCACTACTATCTCACTTAATTTGTTTTCTTCACTATCTCTGAATAGAGTCGGTGCCTCGGGTATCATGTTTAAATTTTCGGTGGTGAAAACTGTTGAAAAATATTTATTCAAATTATTGCTCATTTCTCCGTTGTTATCAGTGAGCTCGCCGAAGTCTGACCGCATTGGTCCAATCTTTTCTCGTGTCTTAGTTTGATGCATTTGGTAAAATCCTTTGGGGTTTGTCTTCGCCTCCCTTGCTATCCTTACCTCATTATTCCTCTTTGCTTTCCTTATCTCGGTCTTAACCCTACTCGGCAATACCCTATAATAGTCCCGGAGGTGAATTTCGCCACGATTTATCCTTCTACCTATAGCCTTCCTTTGACCAATGATGTTCTTTAAATAATTAGTTATCCATTTAGGGTCATTGTTGTCTGATCTGAGTTTTTTGTATGGTATGTTCTGCCTTTGTGCATCAGGTAACTCACTTTTTAAATTGTCGTGGAAGTCGGCAATCTCAGCTCTCGTTATCAGGTCGGTGTCATCTGTCAGGTTCACAGCCAAGCGCGACACCCCCTCTCTCAGCTGCCTCTTTAAACTGTCAAAGTTTGCCCTTCTGAAATCTGGAACTTTAGTGGAATTTTCCTTTCGTCTGCCTTGAAAATCTAACTGGAATCGAATTTCTTTGTGATCGCTGTTTGCAAGTTCGTTCCCTACCTCGACATTGCTAATTAGGTTTTCTCTGTTCGACAGAACTAAGTCCAGTATATTATTACCCCGTGTGGGTTCGGTTATATGTTGATTTAGGAAACAGTCCTGGATCGTCTCGAGAAAATCCTCTGATTCTGAGTTACCCGTAAGGTCAGTCCAATCTATTTGGCCAAGGTTAAAGTCGCCTACTGTACAGACTTTGTTGTGTATGGAAACCCTGGGCATTTCATCCCAGATAAGTCGCTCATTGACGCTATCAAGATTGGGGGGTCTATATATTACTCCTGTGATTAATTTTTCCCGACCGTCGCTTAATTCTATCCAAATTGTTTCTGTATTCCTCTCAGTTTTTATTTCCTTATTTTTTTCACACTTCAGATTATCCCTAACATAGATTGCTACTCCACCTCCTTTCCTGGTCTGCCTTTCGGTATGGAACAGTTTGTAACCCGCAATTTGGTATTCGACTGGTAACTCACATGTGTCTAGGTTGATCCATGTTTCAGTGAATGCAATTATATCGATTTTTTCGGTACATACCAAGGCCATAATATTATCCATTTTGTTTCTCATACTTCTACTGTTCGTGTAGTATACATTTAAGTTAGTCGTGTTCTGAGTCCTCCCCTTACCGCGTTTAGTTTTAAACTCCCTGTCTAATTTAGTTTTGTCATCATTCCTAACACTATTTCCCTGTAGTCTTTCACTTTGTTTACCCGCTCCCACTGCAGTCTCCTCCACCCCCGTGCTCATATGTTCCCTTAGCAGTTTAAAGTCTTCGATATCTTTTGAACTGCCCCTACTGTTTGTATAATATACATTTAAACCTACTCTTCCCTGGTCCTGTTTTACCCCTTGTCCTGAGCAACTAATTTTACTTCCCAGGACCTGCTTTTTTTTTGACTCCCACTTTCCCCGACCCCTCTCTACTGGCGAAACCCCCCCTTCGGAGTGACAATTTCACGCTCCAGGGATGCAGACAACGTCTTTACCCCCTCACGAGACAAGTGTACTCCGTCGCGACAGTACAGGTAGTCGTTGCCATAGAATCGTTGCCAGTTATCAATGAATGCCCAACCATTGTTTGCACAATGTTTTTCCAGTCGGCAATTTATAGCAATTGCCCTGGACAGCCATTCACGACCAACCCCTCTTCTAGGCAAGACACCACATACTATCGGGATCCCTCCCCTATCTCTAATCTTCCCCAGCGCCTCCCTATACCTCTTGAAAAGTTCCTCACTCCTAACCTTACCTATGTCGTTTCCTCCCACACTAAGACACACTACTGGATTGGTACCTTCCCCTGACAAAATCCTGTCTAACCTCTCAGCTACATGCCCTATCCCAGCCCAGGAAAACACACCCTAGTCCTACCTTTCCTATCTCTCGCACAAAAAGCCCTATCCATAAACCTCACCTGGCTGTCACCAACTACCACGACCAAACCTGTGGGCAGGGTTTGTACAACTGCCCTTTCCTCTCCTTGATCCCTACCGTCCTGCCTTTTCTCTTCCTCGCCAGCTTCCTGTAGCACCTGGTAAGGGTTACTACACTCCACACCCTGGTCAGCTTTCCTTTCCAATTGTAATGGAAATTGTGTAGGACAGACTGGGAAAGCATTGCAACTCAGAATTAAACAGCACAAGTACAATATTAGAACCGCATCTGAAAGCAGTGCACTATTCGTTCATGTTAGGAACAATAATTAATCATCCCATAGATTGGGAAAACAGCTTAGAAGTGTATAAATCATCATATGTCACAGAAAGACTTCTGGTTGAAGCAAGTTTGATAAGAGAAATGAATTCTAAAAACCTTAGTGATGGTCAGTACCAAATTGATATGTTACACAAATTTATTTGTCAGTGGCCCAAGGTTAAAACTACTTTGAAAGCATTCGAGATAGATGTAGGATAAATGATTAGTGGGTCCCATATTTTTTACTTGACTTGACATGACTAGTTACGTCGCTCTTTCTTTTAAGCTCCTCTGCGTGTGTGGTGGTGTTGGTGTGCGGATTAGTGGATGTCATGTTTATGACCTGACCTCATGTTTAGTAAGGTCACCCTGTGTACTTAAGCTTCTGTCGGTCCTTGTAATTCAGTTGCCTCTGAAGATGTCTTGAATAAAGACGAAAGCTTTATATATATATATATATATATATATATTCTAATCACCCTGACAAACACATGTTCGACCACGTTGTGTAAGTCACCCTGACCGTAAAAGTTATTTATATCAAGTGAAATACCAAAAAATTACTGGTATACTATTCAGAGACAAAAAATATCGAGCAATTTGTTTCAACTAACGGGAGAACATGACGTTGGTTTATAATTCTGTTATATAAAAAAAAGAATTAACCTTTTCATAAGCTAATAATGAAATCCTTAATATATATATATATATATATATATATAATCAACGACCTCACCAGCAAGGAATCGAACCCTCGACCTACTGGGTGTGACTAGGGAACGCTTACCGGCTAGGCCACAAGGTATATATATATATATATGTGTGTGGGTGTGTGTGTGAGCGCGTTGATGAGCTATTTAGAAATATTCGATAATTATTAGGACGTAAATAAACATTACTCGCGTCAAATGTGTGTGATAATTTAAGGCGTTTTTATTGTTGGACTCTACAGTATTACTGCGTTTACATTAAGTTGTAGAGTGTTTATTTTCCCGACTTGAGTTTTACTCTATAAGTATATATATTGGAGCTTATTTTGAATTATGTTCAAAGTACGGAAAAGTTCAACTTGTAAGGCCAAATTACTTGGTGTAACCTAGCCTAGCCTTATTCATGGAAGAGCGGCCTTTTAAATCATAATGATGAGCGAGGGAATGCCACTCTGTCTTAGTAAGCCCCTTCAGTCTTTCGGCTGAAGGTGAAGCCAAAAAGCTTTCCAGGTCAAACATGTTGAACTCAAAATCGTAGCAAAAAAAAATGTAACCGTGGCAGCTAAGCAAACTAGCTAGCTATTCAATAATATTAAAATGCAATCAACTGTGAAACACAGCAGGGGATTAACCAAACACGTGGTACACAAGGATAAGGGTTAACTCAGAACACGACTAACTTAAATGTATACTACGAGAACAGTGGAAGTATGAGAAACAAAATGGATGATTTTAGGGCCTGGGTATGTACCGAAAAAATCGATATAATTGCATTCACTGAAACATGGATCAACCTAGACACACGTGAGTTACCAGTCGAATACCAAATTGCGGGTTACAAACTGTTCCATACCGATAGGCAGACCAGGAAAGGAGCCGGAGTAGCATTCTATGTTAGGGATAATCTGAAGTGTGAAATAAATAAGGAAATAAAAACTGAGAGGAATACAGAAACAATTTGGATAGAATTAAGCGACGGTCGGGAAAAATTTATCACAGGAGTAATATATAGACCCCCCAATCTTGATAGCGTCAATGAACGACTTATCTGGGATGAAATGAGCAGGGCTTCCATACACAACAAAGTCTGTATAGTAGGCGACTTTATCCTTGGCCAAATAGATTGGACTGACCTTACGGGTAACTCAGAATCAGAGGATTTTCTCGAGACGATCCAGGACTGTTTCCTAAGTCAACATATAACCGAACCCACACGGGGTAAAAATATACTGGACTTAGTTCTGCCGAACAGAGAAAACCTAATTAGCAATGTCGAGGTAGGGAACGAACTTGCAAACAGAGATCACAAAGAAATCCGATTCCAGTTAGATTTTCAGGGCAGACGTAAGGAAAATTCCACTAAAGTACCAGATTTCAGAAGGGCAAACTTTGACAGTTTAAAGAGGCAGCTAAGAGAGGGGGTGTCGCTCTTGGCTGTGAACCTGACAGATGACACAGACCTGATAACGAGATCTGAGATTGCCGAGTTCCACCACAATTTAAATAGTGAGTTACTTGATGCACAAAGGCAGATCATACCATACAAAAAACTCAGATCAGACAACAATGACCCTAAATGGATAAATAATTATTTAAAGAACATCATTCGCCAAAGCAAGGCTATAGGTAGAAGGATAAATCGTGGCGAAATTCACCTCCGGGACTATTATAGGGTATTGGCGAGTAGGGTTAAAACTGAGATAAGGAAAGCAAAGAGGAATAATGAGGTAAGGATAGCAAGGGAGGCGAAGACAAACCCCAAAGGATTCTACCAAATGTATCAAACTAAAACATGAGAAAAGATTGGACCAATACAGTCAGACTTCGGCGAGCTCACTGATAACAACGGAGAAATGAGCAATAATTTGAATAAATATTTTTCAACAGTTTTCACCACCGAAAATTTAAACATGATACCCGAGGCACCGACTCTATTCAGAGATAGTGAAGAAAACAAATTAAGTGAGATAGTAGTGACTAGTAACGATGTTAGTAAGCAAATAGACAAACTAAAGCCTAATAAGTCACCTAGTCCCAATGAGATATTTGCCAGAGTATTAAAGGAATGTAAGGAAGAGCTTAGTATGCCCTTAGCAAAGTTGTTTAACATGTCATTAAAAACAGGTGTAGTACCAGAATCCTGGAGGATAGCGAATGTAATACCGATTTTCAAGAAGGGGGATAGCTCACTATCCTCTAACTGCCGCCCAATCAGTCTAACATCAATAGTAGGCAAATTACTGGAAGCAATCATTTCAAACTATTCGAAATCACCTGGAGAAACACAGATTGATCAATGATTCCCAGCATGGCTTCACAAGCGGACGTTCTTGCCTAACTAATCTATTAACATTCTTTTCATCAGTTTTCGAATAGGTGGACGAGGGGCACAATTATGATGTGGTATATCTCGACTTTAGCAAAGCCTTCGACAGAGTCCCCCACGAAAGACTAATTAGAAAGGTAGAAGCTCATGGCATCAAAGGTGACATCCTTAAATGGATTAGGGCGTGGTTACAGGACAGGAAACAGAGAGTGAGCATTAACCCCACTAAGTTCCATTGGAGCAACGTCACAAGTGGAGTTCCCCAAGGCTTAATACTTGAACCATTATTATTTATTATATACATAAACGACATAGATATCGGCATTGACAGCAACATAAGTAAATTTGCTGATGACACTAAAATAGGACTTGTTATCAAATCTGACGAGGACTCGGCAAAACTACAGGAAGATCTAAACAAATTTTTCGAATGGTCTGAAAAATGTCAGATGAAATTGAACGCCGACAAATGTAAAGTACTCAGTATAGGAGATGTAAACAGGGAAACCAGATACCAGATGAACAACGATGCCATAGAGAAATCCGACTGCGAGAGAGATTTAGGAGTAATGATAAGTAGGAACCTTAAACCAAGTAAACAATGTGTTTTTGCTCGTAACAAGGCTAATAAAGTACTTGGGTTCATACAAAGGAGTGTTAGTTACAAGACTAGCGAGGTCATCCTAAAACTGTATCTTGCTCTTGTGAGACCACACCTGGATTAGGCAGTTCAGTTCTGGTCACCGTATTACAGAATGGATATAGAATCCTTGGAAAGAATTCATAGGAGAATGACAAGACTAATCCCGGGCATTTGGAACCTTAAGTATAGAGACAGGTTAAAGCATCTTAATTTGCACTCCCTTGAGAGACGTAGAGCGAGGGGCGACCTGATAGAGGTGTATAAGTGGAAGGCAGGGCTAAACAAAGGGGACAGTACAAAGGTACTCAAACTATCCAACCAGGAGGGAACTCGTAACAATGGTTTTAAATTAGACAAATTTAGATTTAGGCGTGATATAGGTAAACTCTGGTTTGGAAACAGAGTAGTGGATGAATGGAACAAGTTACCAAATATCATCATTAACTAGAATACGCTGAATTGCTTCAAACATAGGTTGGATGCTCATATGAGCAATAGGGGTTGGGTGTAAACGGGACTGCCCAGTATGGGCCAATAGGCCCTCTGCAGTTTCCTCCATTCTTATGTTCTTATGTTCTTAACTCACCAGTAGCTTAAGCATTAAAACTGGAGCATTATAATTAAATGAACCCTGTGAACACAGCAACTTGCATCCAAAAATACTTAGCGATGAAACAACACCTGGCGAGTAACAACACTTGATGTGGCACAACAGTGGTTAACTCCAGGACCAAGGCCCCCACTTGTCGTGATCCCAATATCCTTTATACCAGGGGAGTGAAACCTACCCCAAGTTATCATCAAATAAAGGAACAAACAGGGAACACAGCAATAATTATCCCCACAAAAACCGACTCAACTGAATGTACTTGAATAAATAAGAATAAGTTGGAGTAAGTGAGCCACAAATGGGAAGATAATTAAATAATTAAATTTATGTTCTTAAAAGAGTACTGTCTAGCAACCATGGAATTTAAGGGAATAAGTGATTGTATATTAAAATAAGAGTGATGCCGGAAGGGTGAATATACACTGTTAAGGAGTTAAATCAAATGAATACTACTTAACATTAACTATATTAAACACAGACATTACAATATATACACAGCAATCACAACCAACTGGTTATTTCCTTCCAAATAGGAGATTATTTAACACCAGGACCCCTTCCTAGGCGTAAGTTAACATGCCACTAATTACCAGGTACCACTGGGGTATTATAGATGACTGAACAAGGCACGTCTGTACTGGACAAGTGTAGAGGCTAGAGTAGGTGTGGACACATCCTGCCTATACCACGGTTTTACTAGAGAGAGAAAGTCTCTGGCCACACGGAATATGAGTGAGGAGCGTCTTAGCTCACGTGACCCAGGACAGTTGCCAAATAGTCTTATAACTAATTAATACTACTCTTGGTTTGACTTAACAGAGTAACACAAATGATGCATATTAATGACATACATAGATATACAATTAACCTAAGTAACTAAGAACAACAATAAGATAATAGTAAAAATAATAAGTTATTAATAGCTTGTCTGGAGTGGAGGCGTAAACAGATACCACAAGAGTAGACTTCCACGAGTATATGCCCAAATGACTGGAAGACGACCTCATATGTGTCTCCAGTCCCCAAGTTAAGGAGCTCAAAATCCTTAAATGTGCTACTACCCATTATCAATACCCTAATACCCAACTTAAACTGAAAAAGTTACGTTTTTGACAAGGCCTATGCTGATATTGCAGGTGCAACAGATCCTCCGTAATATGGCAATATGAAATTTCCTCCACCACTCACTGTCTTGTCACCTTTCTTGACTACATATACAGCCATCTCGATAAACGAAAGACGTCTGTGGCTTTCGCCTTTATTGACTTCACCAAGGCATTTAATCTAATCCACCATAATTTAATCATCAATAAGCTACTGCCCTTGGGTTTACAGACTTCCTTAGTGACCGACGCTAAGTCGTACTCTTCCGAGGGGCTGTCTCCATCTTCAGCCACTCACCTATGGCATCCCCCAAGGCATGAAGATGGGACCGCTCTGCTTCCTCATGCTTATTAATGAGGAAATTCCCTTTAGTATGACCTTCTCCCCACCTTCTCACTCAACTATATATTATTTGCCAATCAAGCTATCCATTCCACAACTAAGCAGCTGTATAATCTCAGCCTTTTTGCTGATATGCTCTTTCAATAAACGATAATTATTATAATTATTATTATTATTATTATTATTATTATTATTATTATCATTATACACACACTACTTAGCTACTACTTTGCTGTCACTCCGAATCGAGTATGACGATCATCCAGTGATGATACAGTGATATGAGTTATTAAGGATGTCACCTACGTTGGTGAGTTCTGAGGTGACGAAAGAGGCTGATACGGAACCGGCAATGTCGTTCACAAATGTTACACGTGTGTAGGGCTACATCTAGTGCGGGGGGGGGGGGGGAGGGGGGTGATGGCAGCGTCTTTCCGACGTTGGCGCATGTTTGCCTCGGTATGCAATCGGGTTAACTCGAAAGTATTGACACGTTCTTTTGTGGTGCTCCTCCAAACGTTACGGTGAGGAGTAATCATTATGCCAGATGAGGGGGTTAATTAGGCACTTTTTCAGGATTGTCTTAAGACGATCCTCATATCTTTTCAGTAGCCTGTCAGCATTACGTTTACTATTCTTTTGGTGACTGTAAAGTAGCTACTTTGGCAGTCTACTATCGTCAATGCGGGTAACATGGCCAGTACAACGTAATTGTTCGTGGATAATGGTATCCTCGATGCTCCTACAGTTGGTGTCAGCGAGAATACTAGCATTTGTTCTCTTGTCTTCCCAGCAAAATCGGAGGATGGAACGTAGACTACGTTGGTGAAAATTTTCAAGTGCCCTGATGTGCCTCCTGTGTGTGACCAATGTCTCGCTGCCATACATGCAACTTTGAAGATAATTTAAGCTCTGTCAAAGGCTTGAGATGCACATCTGATGCAATGTTGAATCTCTTCATCGATGTCCGCAGTGGTGGACAGGTGGGATCCAAGATACTGAAAGTGGATAACATTAGAGAGTGTAGTACCGTTAAGGTGGACGGATGGTGGAGGTGTGGCTGAACCAGGGGCAGGCTGAAAGGGAATCTGAGTCTTAAGTACATTCATTTCAAAGCCGAAGTGGAGATACGTATCTGCATTGGTTTTCAGGATATCCTGTAGGTCTCGTTCAGTGTCAGCGACGAGGGTGAGGTCGTCTGTATACTGAAGTTCAGTAGCGGAATCTACCGACACTTTTGTTCCTGCATGGAGTCGTCTTATGTTGAAAAGACCCCTCATGCTGCACTGTTGTCCACCCACCAGCTAAATAGACATTGGCATAAGTAAGGAAGAGCAGCCAAGACAATGGAAAAGAGAGTTGGTGCCAGTACATATCCTTGTTTTACCCCCGTTTGGATGGAGAAGAACTCAGACTGGGTGCCATTGCGCAGGACACTACTGTTCATGCCATCGTAGAGTTGCTTCACAATGGCGATGAATTTTAATGGGAAGCCTAAACGGTTGAGGGTCTGCCAGAGGGCTTCCCTGTTGACTGAGTCGGAGGCCTTGGTTAGGTCGATGAAGGCCATGTACAGGTTAAAATGCTGTTCTCTACATTTGTCCTGTATCTGGCGGGCAGCAAAGTTCATGTCAGTGGTGCTACGTGAAGATCTAAAGCCACATCAAGATACTGGGAGGAAGTTTTCAGTCTCAGGAAGAAGTCTGTTTAGGAGAAATCGTGCAATAATCTTGCCAATTATGGACAGCAGCGAGATCCCGCGGTAGTTGCTAATGTCTGTACCCTTCTTCTTATTAATATTGACGATGGAGGTGCCTTTAAGGGCTTGGGGAATTTCCTCCTTTCACCATATATTCTTCAGGAGAGAGTTGAGACGGTTGATTAGCAGAGGTCCTCCTGCTTTATACACCTCGGCTGGGATTCAATCAGGCCATGGGGCTTTGTTATTTTTCATCTGTTTGATGGTAGTAGCTACCTCATCCAGGGAGGGAGGATAGCCAAGGTGGGTCAGCTTTGGAGCTGAGGGACCTGCTTGGTAAACAGGACATCCTCATCGTTCTTTCGGTTGAGCAGTGAATGGTAGTGCTCTTTCCATCGCTGAAGGATGCCTTCTGCGTCTTTAATTAGGGAGTTACCGTCAGATGAGCAGGGGGTGGGCTGCATCATGAGTAATTGGCCCATATTTTTTTTTTAGTGGAATTAAAAAATTCGCTGATCTGCAAGATTTTGTGTTTCACATACTTTAATTTTAAACCAGTTTTTCTTTAGATTGCGAAGCTTGCTCTGGGCTGCCCATTTCTTCTTGATGAAGGTATCAGGTTTAGTCCGAGATTGAGGGTTGTTCTGCCAGTCAGTTAAAGCAGCACGGTTTTAATCGACGAGTACTTGGATTCCGGGTCATTTTCATCAAACCATTTCTGGTGTATTTTTTCTATCTGGCTGAGGGTCTCTCTGCAGGCTTTTGTCATGGCAGTGTCGAGAATATCCCATTCGGCACTGGGATTTGGGTTGTTTGGTGTTGGGTTATTTATCAGCCCATGTTCGAGGTGTTCTCTGAAAACATGTGCTATCGTCGGATACTCCAGACGCTTCGTGTTGCAACTTCTTCTAGAGGCTTGCTGCCTTCACTGTTTTCGGGGGACGTAAAGTGAGAGCTTCGCTCTGACGAGCCGATGATCAGTGTCGCAGTGATCTGAGCACACACACACACACACACACACACATGCACGCACACACACACACATGCACGCACACACACACACACACACTAATAAATAGCCCCTAATTCATAACATCTACAGTAGAATAGCTCTAAACAGCAATAAAATAAAGAAAATGTAATGGACTCAGGGTACCAAATGGCAGGTTATGAGGTCGGTTACTCTTCTTGAACACACACGAGACACGATGACTATAAAGTTTATTTATTGCAGAAGCGAATGTTGCTCTGACACTTTAGAATAATATGTCTTTTAATTGTTGAGGCTTCCTTCCCCTCCTCGTCCTCCTATTCATCCTCCTGCTCTTTTCCCTCCTCCTGTTCCTCGTCTCTCTCTCTCTCTCTCTCTCTCTCTCTTTTGCCTTGTCTCTGCTCACTTTTTCATATTTATTGCTTCGTTTCTATTCAATATTTCATCTTTATTACCTCTCTTCCACCCACCATTCTATCTTTATTACCTCCACTGTATCTACCAACACCTTATCTTCATTGCCTTGATTCCATCTACTATTTTATCTGCTTGCCTTTATTTTACCCATTATTCCATCTATATTGCCTCCACTTCCACCCACCATTCCATCTTTATTACCTCCAATATATCCATCATTCCATATTTATTGCGGTCTCTCTATCCCTCGCTTCACGTCTTTCTGGTCGCGTCAAATATAAAACAAATTCATATGGTCACCGACGTTGGGCCTCAACAGATGAATACAAACGGCCTTAAATTCACTCATTTTTTTTCCACGAGGTTAATTTTTTGAGTGTGTGAGTGCGTTGTTGTGGTGTAATGGTCAGCTTGCTCGACTCGCAATCTTAGTGGACCCGGGCTCGATCCCCGGGCAGGGTGAAACCATGGGCAAGTTTCTTTACGCCATTTGCCTCTGTCTACCCAGCAGTAATTGGGGACCTGAATGTTAATCGTTTTGCGAATCATGTTCCGGGGTAATGGTTAGCGAGTGCAGTTGGCAAATTGTTCGGTCTTATCGGACTATTCCTGGACACTGTGTACTACAGCTAGTTAACTCAGGGTGTGGTTATTGTGGTGGCTACAGCTTCTACACCTTAAACAAATTCACGCCAAGGTGGCCCTTAGGCCGGCCATCCTCGTTACACGAGGGGCAACCATTATAATATTATTTGATGATCTATGCACAGTATTTATATTTTATAATTTTTCGTGTTTTTTGACTGTGATAGGATAATATTTTGGTGATATTTGTCCATGTTCCCATGCGAAAATATTTCAATTTTTTTTAATTGTATTATATAGAAAAGTATTCTAAACTTGTCGATAGATCTTGGTACAATCTCCGTAATACTAGCCGTATTTTCCAGTAACACTCGACGAATGTCCCAGTAAAACTCGACATATGTTCTCTTACTATATGGGATTCAGTAGCCCAACGTAGAAAAGTGTCCCCCAAAATGGAATATGAATTGGATGAGTGTCTTAAAGTTTCTATTTTCTAACCTGAATACTTAAGACAAAAATATTTCCCTTGTGTACATATAAATTTTTAATAGTGTTTAGTAGATCAGAGATATTTGATAACGAACGGAAGAATGTTTATTGTGAAAGAAACATAGAGAAGTAAGATTAGAAAATAAAATCGAGAATAGATTGTGAATACAAAGATAGAGAGATAGATAGGTAGATAGATAGATAGATAGATAAAGAGAGAGAGAGAGAGAGATTGTTAGATAGATAGATAGATAGATAGATCCCCTCCTACTCCCCGTACTCTTCCTTCTTCTCCCCTTAACCTTCCCCCTTTTCTTCCAAATCCTCCCCTTCTCCTCGTCCTCCCCCTGCTCCACCTCCTTCATCTTCCTTCTCCCTTTGACCTTCCCTCTCCTCCTCCTTCTTTTCTTCCTAACCTTCCCCCAATTTCTTCCCTCTACTCCTCCTTCTCCTCTTCCTCCTCCTGCTCCTTCTCCTTCATCCTCTTTCTCCCCTTAGTCATCCTCCACCTCCTCCTCCTTCTCTTACTAGCCTTCCCACTCCTCCTCACTCCTAAACCTCCCCTCCTCCTCCTCTTCCTTGTTCTTCCCCTTACCCTCCACCTCGTCCGCCTTCTCCCCCTAACCCTCTCCTTCCTTTTCCTCCTCCTCCTCTTCCCCCGCCTTCTCCTTCTCCCCTTAACCCTCTCCTTCCTCCCCATCCTCCTCCTCCACACCCTAACCAGGCGGGCAGTTACAAGACGCAGGTTAACTTGGTCTCGGCCAATGAATCACCGCCATCTCTTTCACGAGTCTTGATTGGAAAGTTTAAGCCAGGTCCTTTATGCCGACATTTAAGGCTCACTGAAACCTTACCTTCATCTCTACCTTTAACACGCTCAGGTGATCACGATAGACCGGCGGTAGAGTGGAACAGTAATGTGAGAGGTAGTAGACTCGCGGTTGAGTCGAACAGTAATGTGAGTGGTACTAGACTGACGGTAGAGTAGAACAGTAATGCGAGTGGTATTCGACTGACGGTAGAGTGGAACAGTAATGTGAGTGGTACTAGACTGACGGTAGAGTAGAATAGCCATGTGAGCGGTATTAGACTGGTAGTAGAATGTGTTTTGTGAGTAAAGGTGTGTTATGTGGGTACAAGTATGTAGTTTGTGAGCACGGGTGTGTTATGCGAGTACAGGTGTGTTATGTGAGGAAGGGTGTGTTATGTGAACAGAGGTCTGTAATGTGAGTTCAAGTGTGTAATGTGAGTACAGATACAAAACTCTCGTAATAGGTACAGTACACAGCCCTTAATATCCACCCTCTCTCAGTCCTCACTATCCACTTTACTGTAAGAGCCCTCACTATACACTTCTCCCATCACTCACTACCCACTCCCTAGCACACACTACCCACTCCCTAGCACACACTACCCACCTCCTAGCACACACTCCCCAGTCCCTAGCACACACTACCCACTCCCTAGCACACACTACCCAATCCCTAGCACACACTACCCACTCTCCCAGACCTCATCATCCACTCTCCAAGCCCCTAGCACCGACACTCCCCCGAGCCCTCATTATAATAATAATAATAATAATAATAATAATAATAATAATAATAATAATAATAAAAAAATATATAATAATAATAATAATAATCATAATAATAATAATAATAATGATAATAATAAAAAAAATAACAATAATAAAAGATATATATAATAATAATAATAATAATAATAATAATAATAATAACAATAATAATAATAATAATAATAATAATAATAATAATAACAATAATAATAATAAAAAAATACATAATGATAATAATAATAATAATAATAATAAATATTAATAATAATAATGATAATAATAATAAAAAAAATATATATTAATAATTATAAAAATAATAATAATTATAATAATAATAATAATAATAATAATAATAATAATAATAATAATAATAAAAATAATAACAGTAATAATGATAATATAATAATAATGGTAATTATAATAATAATAATAATAATAATAATAATAATAATAATAATAATAGTAATAACAAAAACAATAATAATAATAATAGTAATAATATTTAACGGTTAATTAAAAGAACATGGCAACCAAAACTGGAATCTAATTTCTTTGTGATCGCTGTTTGCAAGTTCGTTCCCTACCTCGACATTACTAATGAGGTTTTCTCTGTTCGACAGAACTAAATCGAGTATATTATTACCCGGGCTGGGGGGGTTCGGTTATATGTTGACTTAGAAAACAGTCCTGGATCGTCTCGAGAACATCCTGTGATTCTGAGTTACCCGTAAGGTCAGTCCAATCTATTTGACCAAGGTTAAAGTTGCCTACTATAGTATAGCCTGTATAGAAGTACTATACAGACTTTGTTGTGTATGGAAGCCCTGCGCATTTCATCCCAGATAAGTCGCTCATTGACTCTATCAAGATTGGGAGGTCTATATATTACTCCTGTGATTAATTTTTCCCTAATGTCGATTAATTCTATCTAAATTGTTTCTGTATTCCGCTCAGTTTTTATTTCCTTATTTATTTCACACTTCAGATTATCCCTAACATAGATTGCTACTCCGCCTCCTTTCCTGGTCTGCCTATTGGTATGGAACAGTTTGTAACCCGCAATTTGGTATTCGACCGGTAACTCACGTGAGTCTAGGTTGATCCATGTTTCAGTGAATGCTATTATATAGATTTTTTCGGTACATACCAAGGCCCTAATATGATACATTTTGTTTCTCATACTTCTACTGTTCGCGTAGTATACATTTAAGTTAGTCGTGTTCTGAGTCCTCCCCTTACCACGTTTAGTTTTAAACTCCCTGTCTAATTTAGTTTTGTCATCATTCCAAACACTATTTCCCTGTAGTCTTTCACTTTGTTTACCCGCTCCCACTGCATTGTCCTCCACCCCTATGCTCATATGTTCTCCTAGCAGTTTAAAGACTTCGATATCTTTTGAAGTGCCCCCTCTAGAGCCCCAGCCAGGGTTGCTACTCCATCTCGAGACAGGTGCACTCCATCCCAAGCATAAGGGTCCCTTCTGCCGTAGAAGTTGTCCCAGTTGTCAATGAATGGGATTGATATTGACTGGCAATATCTGTCAAGACGGTCGTTGACACCAACTGCCCTTGACAACCATTCACTGCCAACTCTCCTTCTTGGCAGGACACGGCATATGATAGGGATCCCATCCTTCGTCCTACTTCGATCTATAGCTGCCTTGAACTTATCAAGAAGCTCCTCGCTCCTACACCGGCCAATATCATTGCCTCCTGCACTGAGGCAGATAATGGTTTTGTTCCCATTACCAGACAAGAATTGTCCATCCTGTCAATTATATCCCCCCCCCCCCCCCCCACAGCTCCTGGCAAACACACCCTCATCCTATTTATGTTTTTACCACAAAAAGCCCTGTCCAAGTTCCTTACCTGTGTGTCACCAACAATTAAAGTTCTTATACCTTCCTTGTCAGCCCTGTCCCTGACTGTACTAACGTCCAATTCGTCTATCAAGGGACTGAACGAGTTGGTACACTTAGTTGCTGATGTCGTTGTTGACGTATCCTTGGTGTGTTTCTTCATCACCAGTTTGGTCTTCCCTCTCCTTACAACCTTCCACTCACTTGAATTTTCGTCAGACACTGGCTTTCCCTGTCCCGCCACCCCCTTCAATCTCGCCATCTCTTCTTTTAATTTCAGGTTCTCCAACGTGGCCCTCTCTATTTCTTCCTTCGCCCTCTCCAATTCTTTCATGGCCCATTCCAGCTTGGCCAACAAACTCGCAGACCCCAGACTACACATAGCGCTGGCCATATCTGATAATTATCCCTCGGGAGCTATCCCTGCCGTGACCTTTCCCCTAGTGAGGTCAGAACATGACACGTAGTGTAGTAACTCCCTCACAGGTGGCGTTATGAGGGGCATCATGTGGAGCAGTAATTCCCTCACAAATGGTGTATGAGGGGCCTGTGTGGTGTAATAATTCCTTCACAGATGGTGTTATGAGGGGCATCACATGATGTAGTAATTCCCTGACAGATGGTGTTATGAGGGGCCTGATGATGTAGTAATTCCCTCATAGATGGTGCATGAGGGGCATGATGTGGTGTAATAATTCCCTCACAGATGGTGTTATGAGAGGCATCACGTGGTGTAATAAATCCATCACAGATGGTGTTATGAGGAACCTCACATGATGCTGTAGCAACTCATTCACTATGTGGTGTCGTAGTATCATGGGGACACCACATGGTCTGGTGTCAGAGGACCTCACTCACTCAAGTGAGTGAGGTGTGGTCCCAGGCCTCCCTATCGTAGACGGATTAACACATAGCTGTGTTGTAGAGTCTCAGGGTACCTGGGACCTCACTGTGTGAAGGCTAGCTTAGGTAAGACTCAGCTGTTACTGCCGAGTTGTTTTTCACTGACTTAAGCACTGTTCACCACTATTCAACATTGGTTCCATTCCTTTCCTAAATGAAATAGTAACTTCTGGCGTGAACTTGTTGATGTTCCGGTGGGGAGAAGGGTTCAGGGGAGGGAGTTGGTATGGGCCAACATAACAGTTGACCTGGCTGCTGCCAGAGCAGCACCAGGTATGTCTTGACCCTTCAGTGTGTGTCTTCGCACACAGAGTGGTGAAGTGCATCTAGTGTGTTAGCATTATATTGCTACCACCGCTGGCTAGCCCTCATGACAAACAGGGATGCAACTTGCATAAGTCTTCCCCTGCCAGTACACAGCCTCTTCACCCTCAAGTCTCCTGCTGTGTTTCCTCGTGGCAACAGACGGTATCTGGGTGGCTCGTGGGCCCAAGATAGACCAGCGGAGGATCTTGGAGTAGCAATGGACCCCAGAGGGACCGCGTATAGGCCCATTGGCATGTGGAATCGTTTTGGCGCCTCCCAACCATTGCCCAGCTGCCTTGCGGATTAAACTTGGTAGGTATGAGGCTACGGGAATAAACTCCGAAGGAAAGTACGAGGTGGAGCCCCGCGTCAGGCAGACATGCATACAGAGCTCCAACACGACCCCAACGACGTTATAGGCAGAAGAGGTGACCACAATGGGAACCCAACACCTAAACCTGCGGACGAAAGCAATGCCTGATGGACAGGCTACTAAGGCGAAACCCAACAAACTGGGCTATCGCCAGTCCATTGCAACTCACCCGCTCCCCAGTCGTTGCAACGCTTGCACCACTGGATTAGGAAAAGGGGTAGCCAAGATCTGTGGTTACAGCCTGCGTTTCTGCCTCACCTCATAATCAACTCACGCGGAGCAATCATCCAGCACATCACACCTCTCACCATCATCAAAACCTCAATACCTCGCAAAAGTCCTGAGTTCGTAGTCTCAGTTTCAAACGCCAGAGTGTACAGTAACGTAATACAGTGAAATGGTTGAGTAGGTGGAATCTGCGACCTGGCATGGGTGAGAGTGCGGCCAGTGCTTTTCAAACTGTCAGTAAGCCACCACGATCCTCACCCCACAGGTATGTCACCTCACCCCGTATTATACTCGCCATTTTAAGTGATTTGACCTAATTGATAGTTTGGTTGTGCAAGTGTTACAGTAACGTAGCTGATGTGCTTTGAGTGAAGTTTTTTATGTCCTTAACGTCCTTTTGAAACGTTGTTGTTCCTTTTTAATCGTCAGTAAGCCACCACGATCCTCACCCCACAGGCCTAGGTCATGTCTATAGCTTGGATGACGCATCCACTAGTCTGGAGAGGTGTCTGAAGACCAGTAGAATCGGGTATCTCTATGAATCCCGAGCGTTAGAAGCCCCCTACCACCTATGGGACCCATAGCTGGCCAGCCTTCTCCTAACGCTCACTGCCCATGTGGTGACACCGGATCATCAGGCCCCACAAACAACTACCAGCCCCCATCATTGGTGGATGAGTCCATGACTCAGTAGGGCTATTTGGTGCTTGAGTTATTCCACCGGAATTATCTGAGTTTGTTGGAAGGTGCCACATGGTGGGAACTCTACCATGGCTGCCGCCTTAGTATTACTCCTGATGCTGTTGAGTGTTGTAACTGGCGTCATTGCCACGGGTTTTATTGGTGCTAAGGTGCTGTGAGAGAGTTCGTGTGTGTTATTGTGTATGTACACCCAGTCGTGGTGTAAGTAAATTGGGCCTGAGGGACATAGAAAAGTGAGTTCCTATTTGTGCAATAATTTAACGTCATTTTAATAGCCATTTGTGTTTTTACTAAACCATTGTATTTGTATGTTGGGTCTATTATTCACCTGCAGTATTCACCGTTGTTCTTTCCTATTGCTTGATACTATAATTACATGTACCCATGGGCCTAACCACCGAGTCACGCTACCACAGGTCAGAGGTTGAAGTATTAAAGTATAAGTGATGTTATAAGAGTCGAAGCTCTTATACCAGTTCTGGCAGCTTTCTTCCGAAATGTCTTTTAAGCTACCAGTTGGAGTTTCAGAGAGTGACTCCATAACTAATTGTTGCTGTGCCAAAGACTCCCCCGTGCCTATCGAGGCAGTTATTACACGAACACCCGAAGTAGCCAATGTATGTGAAGTTTGCATTACGTGATATGTTTTACAATTATGCGTGATTGCTCGATCTCGTGGCTGAACGTTAATATTGTTCTACCTTGGAGTGATCAGACCAAGTAACCCGTTTGCTGGCAAAAAAAATGCCTTAACTATGTAGAAATCCGCCAAAAACGCTTTACTGGACCTAGGAAAACGGAGTGGTAGTATTATCACCCCCGCTATGTCTAATTGGATTCCCGACACACCGGACAGAGGAATATCTGTAGGTCTTATTAGCCACTTATTTGGAGGATATCGCCGCTGGAGTTCATTGAACGACTTTAATGAGATAAAATATACACAGGCTCCCATATCTATATCTAGGGATAACTGATTGTTCCCTATCCTCGCTGGTACGTTCAACACCTCCACTTTGTTAACGCGGCGATTAATGAGCTGGTGATGGAAGTGTTGTTTTCTTTAATCGTTCACGCTATCCAGGGAGGGTAGGAAGGGGGGAGGGGGTCGCACTCTTTGCCAAGGATACATTAAAATGTTGTATAAATAATTCAATAAAGGGTGAAATGGGAACCGAGTCTGTATGGATAGAAATCACGGAAGGAAGAGAAAAACTAATTATGGGAGTGATTTACAGGCCCCCAAGTTTGGGCAAAGAAGCATCTCAGCCCATATGGTAGGAAATAAGTAGGGCAGCAAAATACAACAACCTGTGCATTATGGGGGATTTCAACTTCAGAAATATTGACTGGGACAACATTGTAGGGGACTATGAATCTGAAGACTTCCTAGAGGCAGTACTGGACAATTTTTTGAAACGACTAATTACAGAACCTACTGGAGATGACAATATATTAGACCTAGTATTAACAAAAAAAGAAAATATTATCAGAGATATCACAGTAGGGGAAGAACTAGATAACAGTGACCACAGAGAAAACAGGTTCACCCTAAATTGGGAAACAAAAAACAATGACAATATGGTCAGAGTCCCAAACTTTCGGTTGGCGGATTATCAGGGATTAAGAAGGTACCTAGGTGAGGTCACCTGGGAAGAGTCACGTCAGTCCCCAGTAGGAAGGGGTGAGGTCAAATAAGAATGAGCCAAGGTGGATGACCAGAAAACTTAAACATGACATAGGAATAAAGAAAGGAATTTATAAGAAATTAAAGGGAGGGGAGGAGCAGCTCAGAAATAGGTATAATGAGCTATCTAGGAATGTTTAGAAAATGTAAGGAAAGCAAAGAGGGACTATGAAGTCAAAATAGCAAGAGAATCCAAGACGAATCCCAAGGGATTTTTCCAGGTATATAGAACAAAAGTCAAGGGAGGGGAGAAGTGATAAATGGCAGTGCAGAAATAAGCAAGTCATTGAACAGCTACTTCTTATTAGTTTTCACAGAAGAAATTCGCGAGGAAATTCCAGAGGTAGAACTGATATTTAGGGGAAAGGAAGAAGCGAAATTAAAGAATATCACTATCAGAAAAGAGGATGTTCTTAAGAGGATAAATAAACTAAATAAGACAAACTCCCCAGGACCAGATGAATTTTTCCCTCGAGTCTTGAAAGAGTGTAGGGAACAGATTAGCGGACCCCTTGTAAATTTATTTAGAAAATCATTAGACACCGGAGTTGTGCCAGATTTGTGGAAACAGGCAAATGTAGTACCCATATTCAAAAAGGGAGACAGAGCATCAGCATCAAATTACCGGCCGATCAGTTAATCTACGATTCGCAACATGGGTTTACAAAGGGAAAATCTTGTCTAACAAATCTGCTGACGTTTATTAGGAAAGTCTTCGAGGTAGTAGATAATGAAGAAAATTACGATGTTATTTACTTAGACTTTAGCAAAGCATTTGACAGAGTACTGCATCAGAGGCTTCTGAGAAAAATTCAGGCTCATGGTATCAAGGGGAAAGTTTTAAATTGGATAAAATCATGGATCACCGATAGAACGCAGAGGGTCAGCGTAGATGGTGTTAAATCTGAGTGGGGCTGTGTAACCAGTGGGGTTCCCCAGGGGTCAGTACTAGGCCCACTCTTGTTCATAATCTACATAAACGATCTAGATCCTGGGATCAGCAGTGACATAAGCAAAATTGCGGATGACGCCAAAATAGGGCGGCAGATTAATTCAGGGCAGGATGTAAATGCATTATAGGAGGAGCTAAATAAACTGCAGGGGTGGTCTGAAAAATGGCAAATGAAATTCAACACCAGCAAGAGCAGCGTACTTAATATTGGAAGAACAAATACTGAACAATGTATACAGTCTTAACAACATCAACCTAGAGAAGTCGACTTGTGAAAGAGACCTAGGGGTACTTGTAAGCCCGTACCTATGGCCTAGAAAACAGTGCGTTAATGTTCGAAATAAGGGAAACAGAGTATTGGGTTTTATATCTAGAAGTGTAAGTAATAAGAGTGCAGAGGTCTTATTGCAACTATATCTTGCGCTAGTCAGGCCGCACCTCGATTATGCGGTTCAGTTCTGGTGCCCATATTATAGAATGGATATCAATTCACTAGAGTCGGTGCAGCGAAGAATGACGAAAATGATTCCGGGTGAAAGGAATCAATAAAGGGGATATAGATAAAGTTCTTATAATATCCGAGCAGGATAGGACTCGGAGCAACGGATTTAAGTTAGATAATTTTAGGTTTAGGAGGGAGATAGGAAGAAACTGGTTCACAAATAGGCGAGTGGCCGAGTGGAACAAGCTTAGCAACTTAGCAACTTAGCAACTGGAAAGTTTCAAAAGGAGGCTAGATAGATTCATTGATAATAGAGAGTGGTAGTAACTCACGACAGGAGATGCCATGCACAGGCCAACCGGCCTATTGCAGACTCCTTATTTCTTATGTTCTTATGTTCTATCCTAGATCGTGTTGCTGGACGCACTCCTCTTCCCCTGAAGGCTGTATAGTTGTCTCCCGTCGATTTGCCATTTTTTGCTTCTTACGCTGTACATTTCCACAAGCTTCTGTGCTGCGGTATGGAGACTGATGTACTATACACCATTTATTCGGAGTGCTTTTAGTGTTTGGAGACATTTTATTTCTTGCGTAATATCCTTTTGGAGTTTTTGCTTTCGCAGGGCTATCTGAATTCCTAAGGTCCTGCAATGATTCTTTCCTTCAATCATTTTTGTGTCTGGATCCCATGACAGACTGTGGTTTTTCCTTGAAGCTGGTGACTGGTGCCACTGACATCGCCCTAGGAACATTTTCCTTGGGTTCCGCAATTTCTTCTACATACTGTACAAGTTTAGTCCTTTTTTTAAACTCTTTCGTGCATAAGGGTACATTTGATGACAAGATAAACTGAAGAAATTCAATAGTCCTGTAGAAATTTACTTTAGATTAGTTGTCATTTTTTACTGAAACAATCTGAGGAATCCATGTAAGATATGAGATCTATCTTAGTGAGACCCGCACAAATTTGGGCTTCCTGTGCTTCATGTGCAAGAAGAATGTCACCTGTCTTCTCTGCCATCTTAAAAATCCAAGTAAGTGGACCTCTCTTGGAGCCCGATCACAAAAAAGAAATGAATTGCTGCTTAAATGTTGGATAATTATCCGTTTTTCGTCAATAATTGAAGCATGGATACCTCTAGCTGCCGGACTATCGGTTTTGATAAGGCTTCGGACGTATGAAATTTTATCTACGTCATTAGTAACATTGCTAGTGCTCATTACAGTAAACTCTTGTACCCTAATGTTATTTGGAAATACCTTTACCGTTTGACAGACCCATGCACTCTGTGGGTTAGTAGAACCACCTGTTGCCATTTATTTTGTTAGTTAAAGCATTAGCATTAGTAACAGGTGAATGCAATGGGTAAATGTTACCTGACCTTAATTGTCTACTGTGTAATTCTTCAAACTGAGAATCAATTAACTTTTCACAGCTCATTCGCTAGGCCACGGTAGGACGTCACCCTCCGGGAGGCTCCACATTGTCTCACTATTCAGTCCCCAAAACTTCTTCTTCCATCAATAGTTCATTAACGGTGTATGTAAGTTCCACCATGTTTTTCACTACAACGGTATAGCAAAGTATATATTTTTAGCATTAAACTTTTATTATTTTATTGTCTAATCATCACTACATATAACACCACCCATCATCACTACAAATAACACCATCCATCATTACTACATGTAACACCAGCCATCATCACTACATATAACACCATCCATCATCACTACATATAACATCATCCATCATCACTACATATAACACTATCCATCATCACTACATATAACACCATCCATCATCACTACAGATTGGTAAAGTAGGTTACAAGATTCTCGTGCGGACACACAAACGCACACATATTAGTTCTTGAATTGATAAGTGGCATGGCTGAAGTAAACAATTTATTGGTTTTCTTTTATTTGTAGAAAAATAAGTTTCACAGGTACTGACCTCAGTTGAGAATATATTGTACCATATACACTAAGGGAAGTGTCTTAGTGCACTTCAGGAGAACACTTAAGTGAGGTGTTCACTGGGTAACTCGTGATATGAGAGCCTCTCTCACACCAGATATGTGTCAGATATGTTGTTGCTGAGAGGCGCTGACCCAGCATGGCCTCTCTCACTCCCGGGAGGAAATTTCAACTGACCAATTGATTCATACTCATGGGTGAATGACCTGGTGAATATTTGGGTATTATACATTTGGGTAAAAACTTACATAATACAAATGGTGCTGATACACCGTCCTGTCTGTGCGACTAAGCAA
Organism: Homarus gammarus; assembly: GCA_958450375.1. Classification (NCBI taxonomy): domain Eukaryota; kingdom Metazoa; phylum Arthropoda; class Malacostraca; order Decapoda; family Nephropidae; genus Homarus; species Homarus gammarus. Next base: position 112,668 of record CAUDMG010002156.1, read on the forward strand.
CCCTTTTGAGGAGCCACTCTGCTCAACTCAAATGGGAAGGGGCTAAAAAATATAGCCTGACTTGGCAACTGCACTAAGGTCATCCATATGCAGACGAAAACACAATCTAAATCGCACAACCAAACAAAAACAAACTACACAACCTCGTATGGTCACTAAATTGAATGTAAGGACCCTTCTGGATACTGGCACACATGAACATCGTGACAGAAGAACTTCCCTTGAGGCAAAAGACCTGGCTTGGTATAACATCGACATAACAGTCATTAGTGAGTCCGGTCTCCCAGAAGAGGGTCAACTCACTGAACGGAGATCTGGCTATAACTTCTTTTGTAAGGATAAGCCTTGCAGTAGAGAGAAACGGCATTTATGGAATTAGCTTTGCCATCTGCCAATGCATCCAACACAGGTTAAGTGAAATGCCTATTTGGATCAACGAGCGCCTCATGACGCTCCGAGTCCCACTGAATCACTCATGTCATCCTTTCTTCTTCGGTGCTTACGCCTCAAGACTGGCTGCAGAGGATGACATCAAGGAGGCGTTTTATGGCGAACTTGACAGAGTGCTAACCTCTATCATCAGAGAAGAAAAGGTTGTGCTCCTTGGTGACTTCAACTCCAGAGTTGGCAGAGATGCTGACATTTGGTAGGGAATACCTGTAAGTGGACTAGGTAAGTGTAATCCTAACGGCCTACTCCTCCTCAGCAAGTGCACTGCACAAAACCTCATTATTACCAATTCCTTTTTCAGGCAGGTCTACAAGTTCAAGGACTCATGGCAACACCCACGATCCAAACACTGGCATCTCACTGATGACATCATTGTCAGAGAAAGAGATCACCGAGATGTCCTCATCACCCGTACCATGCGTGGCTAAGACCAGTGTGTCACTAATCATCGGCTCGTCAGAGCCAAGCTCTCATTTCAGGTTGCCCCTAAGACGGCGAAGGCAGCAAGCTTGCTCAAGAGGTTTTAACACTAAGCGTCTGGAGGATCCAGCAGCAGCTCATGCTTTCAGAGAGCAGCTCGAACATGAGCTGATAAACAACTCAACAACAAACAACCCAAATCCCCGTGCAGAATGGGATAATCTCGACACTACCATGATAAAAACCTGCAGAAACCCCCGGCTAGACCGAAAGAATACACCAGGATTGGATTGATGAAAATGACCCGGCAATCAATGTACTCGTCGATGATAAACGGGCTGCTTTAACAGACTGGCAGAGCAACTCTCAGTCTCGGACAAAAGCTGTTACCTTCTGCAAGAAGAAAGCCGCAGCCCAGCGGGAACTTTGCAATCTAAAGAAGGACTGGTTTAGAATAAAGCATGTGAAACACAAAAAAATGCTGATCAGCACAAGAAGCGCGAATTTTTCAATTCAACTAATATATTTTATTGGCCAAACACTCGTGGCGCAGTACCTCTCCACTCATCCGACAGTAACTCCCTAATTAAAGACGATGAATGTATCCTTCAGCACTGGAAAAAAAACATTACCATTCACTGCTCAACGGAAACACCGATGTGGATGTCCTGACGACCCAGAGCTACTCCACGTGAGCTATCCTTCATCCCTGGATGAGGTAGCTACTGCCATCAAACACATGAAAAATAACAAAGCCTCAGGGCCTGATGCAATCCCAGCCAAGGTGTATACGGCAGGAGGACCTCTGCTTTCCAACAGTCTCCACTCTCTCCTGGAGAATATATGGGAAAAGGAGGAAATCCACCAAGCTCTTAAAGACGCCTCCAACTATCTTTACAAAACAAAGAAGTATGTCTGTGTGTGTGTGTGTGTGTGTGCGTCCGCACAAGAATCTCGGAAACTACTTTACCGATGTGTAGTGATGATGGATGGTGTTATATGCAGTGATGATGGATGGTGTTATATGTAGTGATGATGTTATATAAAGTAATGATGGATATTGTTATATATAGTGATGATGGATGTTGTTATATGTAGTGATTGAAGGTTCCGAAGGTTCCAAGTGTTCCCTGAAGAATGCAGTGATGGGTAGGGAAACACCGGGTAACACTGAAGTCCGTTTATTAAAGGATAGAAGTACAAGTGGTGACTAGCGTGTGCCATGCACGGCTCACACAGTCAGACTGAGACTGCCTTGCCATATGGCAGCCTCGGGTCAATGTTGCCACATAACACGTGCAGTGTTGCCACGTAATTATATACATAGATGCTACTCAGCACAGTAGCATAGATACATAACCTACAGTGATGATGGGTGGTGTTATATGTAGTGATGATGGATGGTGTTATATGTAGTGATGATAGGTGGTGTTCTCTGTAGTGATCGGAAACTACTTTACCTATCTGTAGTGATGGATTGTGTTATATATAGTGATGATGGATGGTGTTATATGTAGTGATGATTGATGGCATTATATGTAGTGATGATGGATAGTGTATATGTGGTTTGATGGATGATGTTATATGTAGTGATGATGGATGTTGTTATATGTAGTGATGATTAGACACTATCTATATAAAGCAAAGTAGTATGTTTGTGTGTGTGTGTGTGTGTGTGTGTGTGTGTGTGTGTGTGTGTCCGCACGAGAATCTCGGAAACTACTTTACTGATCTGTGGTGATGATGGATGGTGTTATATGTATTGATGATGGATGGTGATATATGTAGTGATGATGTATGATGTTATATATAGTGATGATGGATGGTGTTATATGTAGTGATGATGGGTGATGTTATATGTAGTGATGATGGGTGATGTTATAGGTAGTGATGATGGGTGATGTTATAGGTAGTGATGATGGGTGATGTTATAGGTAGTGATGATGGATATTGTTATATGTAGTGATGATGGATATTGTTATATGTAGTGATGGATAGATGTTATATGTAGTGATGGATAGATGTTATATGTAGTGATGATGGATGGTGTTATATGTAGTGATGATGGATGGTGTTATATGTAGTGATGATGGATGGTGTTATATGTAGTGATGATGGATGGTGTTATATGTAGTGATGATGGATGGTGTTATATGTAGTGATGATGGATGGTGTTATATGTAGTGATGATGGGTGATGTTATATGTGCTACATATAACATCACCCATCATCACTACATATAACACCATCCATCATCACTACATATAACATCATCTATCATCACTACATATAACATCATCCATCATCACTACATATAACATCATCGCTACATATAACATCACCCATCATCACTACATATAACAATATCCATCATCACTATAAAAAAATCATACATCATCACTACATATAACACCATCCATCATCACTACATATTATGTAGTGATGATGGATGGTGTTATATGTAGTGATGATGTATGATGCTTTATTTAGTGATGATGGATATTGTTATATGTAGTGATGATGGGTGATGTTATATGTAGCGATGATGTATGATGTTATATGTAGTGATGATGGATATTGTTATATGTAGTGATGATGGGTGATGTTATATGTAGCGATGATGTATGATATATGTAGTGATGATGGATATTGTTATATGTAGTGATGATAGATGAGGTTATATGTAGTGATGATGGATGGTGTTATATGTAGTGATAAATGCATGATGTTATATGCAGTGATGATGGATATTGTTATATGTAGTGATGATGGGTGGTGTTATATGTAGTGATGATGGGTGGTGTTATATGTAGTGATGATGGATGGTGTTATATGTAGTGATGATGGATGGTGTTATATGTAGTGATGATGGATGGTGTTATATGTAGTGATGATGGATGGTGTTATATGTAGTGATGATGGATGGTGTTATATGTAGTGATGATGGATGGTGTTATATGTAGTGATGATGGATGGTGTTATATGTAGTGATGATGGATGGTGTTATATGTCGTGATGATGGATGGTGTTATATGCAGTGATGATGGATGGTGTGAGTGGCCTGTATTCATAAGAAGCAAGGTAAGCATTGTTTACCCTATAACAATGATTCCCTTCCAAATAAAAATATCTTATTTAATTAACATATTATTTAATTCAATCGTGTATAGCATTGTGCATTTTTTTTGTCCCAGTTAATTTGTGAAACTTGCAAGACGGGCATTTTCCGCTTGAAAATCTATCCCTCAAGTATGCAATATTCCACTGCAGTACCCTCGTTCCCCCATGCTCACAGCGTCAATGGTATGCCATTGCCAGACGTAAGATGAGTACAAATAATTTAACTTATGTTACTCCCCTTTTTCCAAACCCATGTAAATAAGGTTCAGATCAATTTAATAAGCTGTGGAAAGCATTCTGATGCTGGAATGTCCCCTCAATAATATTTGTTATTATCAGTCAGTGTTACGAGTTGGGGATTTAGAATATAGTTATACGTCTACCCAGATCCCAACAGGTAACAACAAAAAAAAAACAAAGACAATCGGACTTAAAAAAGGGTAGACAAAGGATGCGAGTTTTCGTTGTATATAATAAAGTACCATAAATTCCTTAACAAAATATTCAGCTTATAAACTACCCTTAACCAAACTTAACCTAAACACGAACAGTATATACATAGTAATAAAACATAAAACAATAGTGAAGCAATGTGGAGGGGGGAGAGGCAATACAAGATTACAAATACTTAAGTGAGGAGCTGAGATGGCTGACGAGCAAGGCTGAGTATGGTAGAAGACGGTAAATAGTCACTGTGCCGTAGGTTTCCAGGATAGGTGATCCTGTGGTCGCTTCCCAGAGTGAAGTGTCCTCTCCTCGAATTGGAGCTGACAAAGTAGACTGAGGCGGAAGTGACGCAACAACCAGGATATGGAGAAGGGAAACCCGGGAGTGGTAACTAAGACGAGCCATACTCGTGTTTCGTCCCTAGATGGCGTTGCTCGTGGTGCTGGGTAGGTAGATGAAGACAATCGGTGGAGGGGTTCGTAACACACCCCCCCTCCAAAGACCTTCGTAGCGCGGGCGCGAAGGAGGTGATCACCTGGTGCGTCTGGAGAGTAGCTGCTACATTTCCACTGGAGCTCGGGATAAGGAGTCTGCAATCAGGTTTTCCACCCCCTTTATGTGCCGGACTTGTAGATTATAGGGCTGGGTGAGGAGAGCCCAGCGGAGGATTCGCTGGTTGGAGGTCTTGTTGGTTTGGATGAACGTGAGTGGGTTATGGTCGGTGAAGACCAGGGTTGTTTGTGGGCAAGACTGGAGGTAACATTCAAACTTCTTTATTGCCAACACCAGAGCCAGGGCCTCCTTCTCTATGGTCGAGTAGTTGGTCTGATGTTTTTTCAACTTGGCGGAGTAATATGCCACAGGGTGAAGGACATCAGTGGTTGGGTCGGGTTGTAGGAGCACAGCCCCCACTCCGACACCACTAGCGTCGATTTGCAGATGGAAGGGCAAGGTGTAGTCAGGGGGGTGGACTACAGGCTTACAGGCAAGGAAGGCTTTGAGGCGGTGGAAAGACTGGTCGCACTTCTGGTTCCAGATGTAAGGGACCGCAGAACTGGTAAGGTCTGTGAGGGGTCCGGCCACGCTGGAGAAGTTACTGCAGAACCGACGGTAGTAGCCGCACATCCCCAGGAAGCGCATGAGTTCCTTCCTCGTCCTTGGAGTGGGGAAGGACAAGATGGCTTCAACGTTTGCGTCCTTGGGTCTCACCATACCATGCCCAACGATATGTCCCAGGTAAGTCACCGAGGCCCGGCCAAAAGCAGATTTAGCCAGGTTTATGGTGAATCCAGTCTCTTGCAGTCGTGCAAACAGTATCTCCAAACGCACCAGATGTTCGTCCCAGCTGTCCGACACCACCACCAGGTCATCCAGGTAGGCGAACGTCCCACCTAGGTCTTGAATAAGGTAGTTTATGGCCCTCTGGAATGTGGCCGGAGCATTAGAAAAGCCAAACGCCATAACTAAATATTGAAAAAGACCAAATGGAGTTATAAATGCCGAGATTATTTTTGCCCTATCCGTGAGTCCTACTTGATAATATCCTTTCAACAGGTCTATGGTACTGATAAATTGGGCACAGCCTATGCTGTCTATTATATCTTCAATCAAAGGTAAAGGGTAGGAGTCTGAGACAGTGACCTGGTTCACTTTACGATAATCTGTACAGAAACGAAAGGTGCCATCGGGTTTTGGAATGAGAAGGCAAGGTGAAGCCCAGGGGGAGGTACTAGGCTCAGCTAAGTTATGCTTTAACAAAAAATCTACCTCCTTTTTCATAATCGATTTTTTTTGTGGACTTAGACGATATGCTGATTGCCTAATGGGTTGTACATCATCTGAGATTAGTTTAATATCATGTTTAAGTATATTGCAAAATCCTGGGAGGTCTGACGTGACTTTAGGAAATGTTGATAATAACTTAGTGAGATCTTTTGCTTGAGATGGATTCAGAACAGAAAAATACTCATCCAAATTGTTGAGTATGTGACTGTTAGCAGGGTTCTCTTTAGGTAGAGGGAAGTCTAAATTCTCCAATAGGTCCATGTCATCTGTCTCCGGCTCCGGCCCTGACAAAACCGTATGCAATACAGGTAGGCTTACAGCCTCGGGGATGTCTTCCTCTGACTGCCTGGAATGGTAAAGTTTCATGAGATTAATGTGAACAAGTTGTGAATCTTTTCTGCGATCAGGAGTATGGACTATATAGTTGAGAGGAGATAGTTTATTAGCAACTATATAGGGACCAGTAAACTTGCTTTTAAGGGGAGAGCCTGGAATGGGTAGAAAGAGTAACACTTTGTCACCTGGAGAAAATGATCTTTTAACTAATTTAGGTTGGGACTTCACCATTTTCTCTTGGACTTTTTTTAAGTTTGACTGAGCAATGGTTCGGACTTCAGTTAATTTGTCCCGTAAAGTGTCAATGTATTGGGAAACTGTTGCGGGCTTAATAGATGGAGTGTCAAACCACTGCTCCTTTACTATTTTAAGGGGTCCCCTAATTTGTCTCCCATATAGTAACTCGAACGGGGAGAATCCCAATGACTCCTGGGGACATTCCCTGATGGCAAAGAGTAATAAGTCTATGCTTTCATCCCATTCCTTTTGGTGTTCTATACAGTATTTTTTTAGCATTGATTTGAAAGTTTGATGGAACCGTTCCAAGCAACCTTGGGATTGTGGGTGGTAAGCCGAAGATGTACAATGGTCCACACTGAGGTCTTTCATCACCTGTTCGAAAAGATTGCTCGTAAAATTGGTGCCCTGATCAGATTGGATCTCTTTAGGAATGCCCACTGAAGTGAAAAGATGCAAAAGATGTTTGATTACGTTTTTTGAAGTGATGCTTTTAAGGGGAAAAGCCTCAGGATAACGTGTACTGGTATCCATAACTGTGAGCAGGAATTGATTTCCCTTCTTAGTCTTTGGTAATGGGCCCACACAATCCACAACAATCTTTTCAAATGGGGTAGAAAATACTGGGATGGGCTTAATGGGAGCTGCTGGTATACTTTCATTTGGTTTTCCTACCATTTGACAAATGACAAGATTTTAGGTATTGTGACACATCCTTCCTAAGTCCAGGCCAGTAATAGTGTTGGAGGAGCTTTTTATATGTTTTCAGGATTCCCAAATGTCCTGAAATACCATCATGGGCAAGGGCAATTAATGCTGGTCTGACTGAAGCTGGAATTACCACTTGATGTATTTCAGACCACGTGTCTAGATGGGCAAGCTCAGGGGGCCTATAGGCCCTCATCAAAACCCCTTCATGATAATAAAAACACGGAAGGGTGTTAAAATCTTTACCCTCAACTGCTGCATGATGAAGTTTATTCAAAGATGGATCAGATTGTTGGGCTTTAACGAGCTCATCCTTACTAATCGTCTTATTGTACAGATCTTCTGTGGGTAGGAAGATATTGGAGGTGGTTTTAGATGAAGAGGGCCCATTCCGCACACTCTGTGACCGGGTGACAGCACAAGATGGGAAAAGATGAGGAATAGTTTCTTTAAGGTCAGTGGTGGAGTTGACAGGTAAGGGAGAGTCGACTGTCTTTATGTTAGGAACCACTAGATCTCCTACCAAGTCATTACCCAATAATAAATGAATGCCGCACACAGGCATTGGGTCTTTCCTAATGGCTATTTGCACTTCCCCAGTAATCAAGGGACATTGGAGGTGCACTTTAGCTAAAGGATAGGAAGAATGGGACGAGAGATCTGAAATTAGAACACTCATTTGTAAATGCGGTAGATATATCAGGAATGACGTTAAACAGGAGGATAGATTGTGCTGCGCCCGTATCACGTAGTATACGAATAGGGAAAGAACGAGACCCCTCTATGATTGAAATTTCTCCCTCATAGGTGAATGAAGAGAAGAGATCCTGATGGGGTCTTTCCACATTGGCATTTGCTATTGGTTTGGATTTGGGATCCAGGGAACTACTTTTAGCAATTCGACACTTTGGGTGTTTACAAGTCTGGATCGTATGGCCTGGGATTTTACAGTAAGAACAAGTAAGCTTGGTTGCATCGGGGGGAGTAGGTGTGGGACCATTCGACCTACCACTCACGTTCCCAAGGTTATCATCAGAGGAGGACCTAACATGTCGGGAAGTACCACGTTCTCTACTGCCCAGTGACTCCACCAACAAAGCATACGCATCAGCCAGCTCAGCAGCACGCCCTAAATTAACCTCTCCACGCTCCTCCACATGCTTCAAGATGTGAAATGGTATCTTGCTTTTCCACTCCTCCAGGACTACCAAATTTAACAAATCCTGAAATGTGGAGGTCTCTGTAGCCTCTAACCACTTCTTAAAAAACCTATGCTTTTCTTGAGCAAACTCAACAAATGTGTGTGAAAATGGTTTGGTTAGTTTACGAAACTTCTGCCGGTATCCATCTGGCGTGATAGCATAAGAGGTGAGGATATTCTTTTTTACGTTATCATAGTCATCAGTCTGGTCTAAACAGTTATAAACTCTACGAGCCTTACCATATAATTTAGGAACTAACACTGACACCCACTGGTCCTTGGGCCACTCATTCTTCCCGGCTATTTTCTCAAAAGTCCTAAATGACCCGTCCATATCGGATTCATCAAACCCGGGAACAAGGGAAGAAGCAGTAGCAGGGTTAAAAGCAGCTGGTTTCTCTCTTAATGCCACTTCTTTTGATTTAAACTCTGATGTTAAAGTGACTTCTGTCTCTCTCACCTGTAGTTCTTTCAGTTTAACCGCCTGCACCAACTTGGCCTGTTCCATCCTTTCCTCATGCTCCAACTTGGCCTGTTCCGACATTCCCTCATGCTCCAACTTGGCCTGTTCCAACCTTCCCTCATGCTCCAACTTGGCCTGTTCCAACTTGGCCTGTTCCAACTTGGCCTGTTCCAACTTGGCCTGTTCCAACTTGGCCTGTTCCAACTTGGCCTGTTCCAACTTTTTCTCCTGCTCCAACTTGGCCTGTTCCAACTCGAGTTCTTTCATTTTGATTTGGAACTCGAACCTAGCTCGTTCTAGTTCTAAGGCGCCTATTCGTTGTGTTTCTTCTTGAGGGCTAGCCAGACCTGAGGCAACTTCTGAGTGAGGAGGGGTGGTGGATAGTGGTTGAAGTTTCTTGGACATGGGCGTTAATCTGTCAACAGCGGATTCTTTTAAAACTTCTTGTTGAACCAACACTTCAATCACACGATTTTTTAACATTTCCTTAGTCAGTTGCTGTGAAAATGGGATATTGTAATAGTTGGCTATTTCTTTCCATTCTTTCTTCAGGATATTAACACGTAATTTAGCTACGGAAGGATTTTCAATAAAATCCTGAAGATCAAAACCTGAGGTGGCCATTGTTAATAAAAATAGGATAAATTAACTAATGGTCAAAAGATAAGATAAGATAAGTGGATAACCCTAGAAAATATCACGGCAGTGGATAACCAGAAAGTCCCGGAAACTAACCAAGTTATACCTAGGGAAATTACACTTATGATTATTGTTCTTCCGAGAAGATCCTTAGATAAGGATAAGAGACTTGAAAGAGGTAGGGCGTATTACGGCATTAATATAAAGATCCGGATTAACAACCCTGATATACTTGAAAGAGGTAGGGCGTATTACGGCATTTATATAAAGATCCGGATTAACAGCCCTGAATGAGATAATGAGAAGAACAATAATTGAGGCTTTATAATTATGGGGTCCTGGTAGAGAGGGGCGTCCCAAGATATCACTTCACTCTAAACTATTAACTATGGAACAGCCTACTCTGGAGTGAGGGTACGGCATTAAACAGATCCGGATTCTTCCCTACACTCGATAAGACTTACCACACGACTGCCACGTGTAATAACAGGTAAGCCTTATGACACTTGGAACCTATTATCCTACGTCTGTCACTCTTACTGTACGATAATACCAATATATGCACACACATATGAAGGAAACTTTAAACCACCGTAAAGCAATTGTAACAGAAGTGACTGGGAGGGGTAATTAACACTGAGTAACAAGGGAGGAAGGAATATGGTACTTAAGGTCGTGTCCTGTCACGGTCGCCATTTGTTACGAGTTGGGGATTTAGAATATAGTTATACGTCTACCCAGATCCCAACAGGTAACAACAAAAAAAAAACAAAGACAATCGGACTTAAAAAAGGGTAGACAAAGGATGCGAGTTTTCGTTGTATATAATAAAGTACCATAAATTCCTTAACAAAATATTCAGCTTATAAACTATCCTTAACCAAACTTAACCTAAACACGAACAGTATATACATAGTAATAAAACATAAAACAATAGTGAAGCAATGTGGAGGGGGGAAGAGGCAATACAAGATTACAAATACTTAAGTGAGGAGCTGAGATGGCTGACGAGCAAGGCTGAGTATGGTAGAAGACGGTAAATAGTCACTGTGCCGTAGGTTTCCAGGACAGGTGATCCTGTGGTCGCTTCCCAGAGTGAAGTGTCCTCTCCTCGAATTGGAGCTGACAAAGTAGACCGAGGCGGAAGTGACGCAACAACCAGGATATGGAGAAGGGAAACCCGGGAGTGGTAACTAAGACGAGCCATACTCGTGTTTCGTCCCTAGATGGCGTTGATCGTGGTGCTGGGTAGGTAGATGAAGACAATCGGTGGAGGGGTTCGTAACAGTCAGTATAATTAATTGTGCTAGAAATTTGGACAACGTAAGCACAGCGTCCTCCCTGGTCCCCCTCCCCCACCCCCAATACTGGCTGTCAGCAGCATCGCAGCATTACCAGTTCATTAATTTTTTTTTCAATGATAAATTCGTATCCGTAAATAATAATTATCTGACCTTTTTTATGTTTCACAGTTTCGTAGACTATTGGACTCATTATCATAGTACTTGAATAATGTCATTGTCATTTTGGAATAATATAATAAATTAATAATGGCTATAAACTTTTTTCGAATTGATAGATTTTGTTTTGAAAGAGATGGTATCACTGTATGAGGCTACGGTCTATGTCAACACTCAACGTAAAGAAATTCAGTTGACTTTCAGAGGTCATGATGTGTGAGTGCGACGCATTTATTTGGATTAATATACCCCCAAACTGAAAATGCAGTCGCAGGAGGAGCAAAGTTCAGCATGTGCATGCACTGTATGTGATCTACTAAAGAATTCTTTTAGATCTCGTGACTTTACAAGTAAGAAAGCGTCATTTGCTTACTCTAGCATTTTTCTCACGACACGCCACTGGATAGTGTATATGTAGTGATGATGGATGGTATTATATGTAGTGTCGATGGATGATCTTATATGTAGTGATGATGGGTGGTGTTATATGTAGTGATCGGAAACTACTTTACCGATCTGTAGTGATGATGGATGGTGTTATATGTAGTGATGATGGGTAGTGTTATAAATAGTGATAATGGATGGTGTTATGTGTAGTGATGATGGATGGTTTTATTTGTAGTGATGATGGATGGTGTTATATGTAGTGATGATGGATGATGTTATGTGTAGTGATGATGGATGGTGTTATCTGTAGTGATGATGGATGCTGTTATATGTAGCGATGATGGATGATGTTATATGCAGTGACGATGGATATTATTATATATAGTGATGATGGATGCTGTTATATGTAGTGATGATGGATGATGTTATATGTAGTGATGATGGATGATGTTATATGTAATGATGATGAATGGTGTTATATGTAGTGATGATGGATGGTGTTATATGTAGTGATGATGGATGCTGTTATATATAGCGATGATGGATGATGTTATATGTAGTGATGATGGATGGTGTTACATGTAGTGATGATGGATGGTGTTATATGTAGTGATGATGGATGAGGTTATATTTAGTGTTGATGGATGGTGTTATATGTAGTGATAATGGATGTTGTTACATGTAGTGATGATGGGTGGTGTTATATGTAGTGATGATGGATGGTGTTATATGCAGTGATGATGGATGATATTATATCTAATGTTGATGGGTGGTGTTATATGTAGTGATCGGAAACTACTTTACCGATCTGTAGTGATGATGGATGGTGTGATATGTAGAGATAATGGATGTTGTTACATGTAGTGATGATGGGTGGTGTTATATGTAGTGATGATGGATGGTGTTATATGCAGTGATGATGGATGATATTATATCTAATGTTGATGGGTGGTGTTATATGTAGTGATCGGAAACTACTTTACCGATCTGTAATGATGATGGATGGTGTGATATGTAGAGATAATGGATGTTGTTACATGTAGTGATGATGGGTGGTGTTATATGTAGTGATGATGGATGGTGTTATATGTAGTGTTGATGGATGGTGTTATATGTAGTGATCGGAAATTACTTTCCTGATCGGTAGTGATGATGGATGGTGTTATATGTACTGATGATGGATGGTGATATATGTAGTGATGATGTATGATGTTATATGTAGTGATGATGGGTGGTGTTATATGTAGTGATGATGGATGATGTTATATGTAGTGATGATGGATGGTGTTATATGTAGTGATGATGTATGATGTTATATGTAGTGATGATGGATATTGTTATATGTAGTGATGATGGGTGATGTTATATGTAGTGATGATGGGTGGTGTTATATGTAGTGATGATGGATGGTGTTATATGTAGTGATGATTGATGGTGTTATATGTAGTGATGATGGATGTTGTTATATATAGTGATGATGGGTGGTGTTATATGTAGTGATGATTTGACAATAAAATAATAACAGCTTAATGATAAAGAAATATACTTTGCTGTACAATTGTAGTGAAAAACATTGTGGAACTTACATACACCGTTAATGAACTATTGAAGGAAGAAGTTTTGGGGACTGAACAGTGAGACAATGAGGAACCTCCCGAAAGGTAGCGTCCTACTGTGGCCTAGCGGATGAGCCACCCTGAGGGAGGCGATTCTGCTAGTTGTCAATATTTAAAAGAACAAGGGAGACCGGTCAGACAGTGGTAACTAACGCAGGATCTCGCTGCTGTCCGTAGCAGGCAAGATTATCGACCTTATGGTGAATGTATTTATGACTCAGATTCTCTTTCAGCCTGCCCCTGGTTCAGCTACACCTCCACCATCTATCCAGGTTAACGATACTACCCTTTCTAATGTTACCCACTTTCGGTAACTCGGCTCCAACCTGTCCACCACCGCGTACATCGATGAAGGGAATCAGCATCGGATCAAATTTGCATCTCAATTCTTTGGCAGACTCCGAAACCGTTTCTTCAGCTGTAGGGAGCAGAAATTATCTACAAAGCTACACGTTTATCGAGCAGTGGTCCTCCCCACCCTTCTATATGGCAGCGAGACATGGTCACATACAAGAGGCACCTCAAGGTACTTGAAAACTTTAACCAACGTAGTCTACGCTCAATCATCCGAATTCGCTGGGAAGACAAGAGAACAAATAGCAATATTCTTGCTGACACCAACTGTACAACCATCGAGGCTACCAATATCTACGAACAACTACGCTGAATTGGCAATGTTACCGGCATGGATGACAGTAAACTGCCAAAGCAACTACTTTACAGTCACCTAATGAATAGTAAGCCTAATGCTGGCGGGTACCTGAAGAGCTATAAGGAAAGTCTTAAGACAAACCTGAAAAATTGCCAATTCAACCACCGCACCTGGGAGAGGATTCCTCCACATCGTAATGGTTGGAGGAGCATCATACAAGTTGTTAATATTTTCGAGTCAGCCCGACTGCAAATCGAGGCAGACAAGCGCAAACGCTGGAAAGACGATGCCGCCTCCCCTCCCGCAGTAGATGTAGCCCCCCCACATATGCAACTTCTGTGTTCAACCTTGCCAGTCTCGTATCGGCCTCTTTAGTCACCTCAGAACTCACCAACCTAGGTGACATCCTTTATAACTCATATTATTATATCATAGTTAGATGATCGTCATACTCGATTCCGAGTGACAGCAAAGTAGTAGTAGTAGTGTTGGGGGAGGGGCTGCCGACCTGATTGGGCAACCCCACCTTGTAAGGTCATCCAAATGTGGTCGAAAATATAATTCTAATCACAGATCAAAGCACATTAAGCTGCAAAAATACCTACAAACATCCAGAAAGATATTTTGTGTTAAATACCAGCCCTGCTCACACATTATTATACTAAATCATATTGACATAACTTGTGGGTAATATGCTTAAGAAATATTTCATTATGCACAGCACAATACACCACTGTACAATACGCCATGCATAACAGTATATGTGAGTTGTAATTTTAACCACTAATGGAACAAAGCCAGACTTAAAGGGGGCAATCTACTGTAAGAAGTTCATTCTCTGATCAGATTTCTTAAGGAGCAGACATGTTTAACTCTGTCTTGGAATACGTATTTTTATTAGTGTTATAAACCCGAGAGATGGTACAGTAAGATGAATATTTTATTAGTTTTTTACCAGTGATAGAAGGAATGCATAATAATACTTGATATATAACTTGAATATACTTTAGAAGTGCAATGTGATTGAAATTTTTATTATAAGCATTTATAAACAAAATAATTGTTTATGAACAAAAAATTATGTGTAATATTCTTTCAAAGATTATACACTATTGATATATAAAGCAAATGAATATAATTTACTTAACTGTGAACATATGAAAGATGTATTACAGTATTTTTTTATTTGAAACAAATAGTGAGATACCACAGTAGTTATTTTTTAACATAATTTATTTAATTTCTTTACTTGATGTAAATTATTTACTGAAATACTCTCTTTTATGAACTGAACATTAGTGATTGAAGTGAATAATTTTATGATTAATTTACCTGGTATAGGTTACTGAAAATTATTAATTATTTCAGGGGATTATGTGCAGGCTGTGTATTGTCCAATGAAGTTTCAATTAATTTATGACGTAACCAGTTAGAAGATATTTGCTGGATCAGACAGCAATGTACCAGCTAAGTTGATGAACAGATATGATTGTGACTAGAGTAATATGATCACAAGAGATGTTTTGAAAATTACAAGCTGATAAAGTTTATCTAGACTTGTTTTATTATGATGAATATTAATGAGAATTAGAAAATGTTCTATCTCATAAATTTGTGTTACTGTTTTTGATTATATGATAATGATTTTTAGTTAATAATTCTGTATTCGTGTATCTTTAATTGAATACCTTAATTGAAAATCTTTGTTCGTTAAGATTTAAATAGGTTTCAAACTTTAAACATTGTAATCAGTTGGTGCTACCAACACTTATCGATTGCCTACCGCTCATATATCAATAACTGAATTATCTTGTCTGAATAACAAAGAATAAAGTAATAGATTCAAATAATATGATAAACCGGTGGGATTAGTAAGTTCACTATGCTGGTAACAGCTGGTGTGATTAAAAACACTATATTGCGTTCTGAGGAACAGAAAACTACAGCACTGTTGACGTGTTAATTTTCGAGGGTAATTTTATTAGAAAAGCTCAGGGAACACTGAATTTTTATTATTTTTTTTTAATCAGGGAACATCAGGGAAATTCTTTTTATTAGAATGGGCCGGGAGAAATTACACAACAAAATCAGCAATAATCAATTTATTCTTAAATATATATTTTCTTTTTTAATTTTTTTTTTTTTTTTTATCGCTTTAGTTGTTTGGACAGTCGGACCCCGTCCATGTCGTATGGTTGTACATAGGACTCACGATCCTTCACATCTTCGGGAGCCTGATCCGGAAATGAAAAGTTGATTTTCTTATTACTTTTGTTAATACAAAGGGAGGATGTTGCCTCTTTCACAGATTTTAAAATACTTACTAGTATTTTTTCGGAACCGTCACTGATTACTCTTATCTTCTTGGCCTCAACGTCGGGGTCCAGTCTCAAGACTCCTTCAGCGGGCAAAAAATCGACCCTGATGTTTTGGTCATCCATCAGCACGGCGTCTTTCTCAAGACCATAATCCCTGTCACTCTCAGTTTTGTACCTAACTTCCGCTAATCCCATGTGGTGACCGGTGAGTTCATCTTTTGGCATATACATATCGACAATTGATAAATCCCCGTCCTGGCTCATAATCGCCTCCACGTCATCGAAGGTACACTCAAGGGGAATGTTGTCGACCACTAACCCGTATTGATCATAGGAACGGAAGTGGGAGATGAGATGAGTGCCATAGGTGCCTCTAGTGTCTTCGTCGACAGAACTGAAAACATCGTCGTCGTCGTCGTCGTCGTCGTCGTCGCCGTTGTCGCCGACGTCGTCGTCGCCGCCGTCGTCGTCGTCTTTGAAAATGACCTCAAAGTCGTCAACGTCATCACTGTCCTCTTTGAAAACGATTTCAATGTCGTCAACGTCGGTGGTGTTGACAGAGTAAATAAAATTTCTATACATTTGGGCCTATCGTCGACCCCAGTCAGCGGCCGCTTTACTTGCCTCAGCCACGCTACACATAGAGATAGTTTCTTTAGTCGTATTTATTTTGTTTGGAAGAGCATGGTTATTCTTCTGAACAGGAACAAGGAAACTATTTACACTCCAAATTTATAGTAAGAGGTTATTACAAGATTTTATCTTCTTATAGTATTGTTATATGTAGTGATGATAGGTTGTGTTATATGTAGTGATGATGGATGGGTGTTATGTGTAGTGATGATGGATAGTTTTATATGTAGTGATGATGGATGGTGCTATATGTAGTGATGATGGATGGTGTTATATGTAGTGATGATGGTTGGTGTTATATGTAGTGATGATGGTTGGCATTATATTTTAGTGATGATGGATGGTGTTATGTGTAGTGATGATAGGTTGTGTTATACGTTGTGATGAGGGATACCGTTATATGTAGTGATGATGGATGATGTTATAAGTAGTGATGATTGATGTTGTCATATGTAGTGATGATGCATGGTGTTATATGTCGTGATGATGGATGGTGTTATATGTAGTGATGATGGGTGGTGTTATATGTAGTGATCGGAGTGTACTTTACTGATCTTAAGTGATGATGGATGGTGTTATATGTAGTGATGATGGATGGTGTTATTTGTAGTGAGAATGGATAGTGTATATGTAGTGATGATGGAGAGTGTATTTGTAGTGATGATGGATGGTATTATATGTAGAGTCGATGGATGGTTTTATATGTAGTGATGATGGATGTTGTTATATGTAGTGATGATGGGTGGTGTTATATGTAGTGATCGGAAACTACTTTACCGATTTGTAGTGATGATGGATGGTGTTATATGTAATGATGATGGATGGCAATATATTTTAGTGATGATGGATGGTGATATATGTAGTGATGATTGATGGAGTTATATGTAGAGATAATGGATAGCATTATATATAGTGATGATGGATGATGTTATATTAAGGACTGAGGGATGTTGTTACATGTAGTGATGATGGGTGGTGTTAAATGTAGTGATGATGGATGTTGTTATATGTAGTGATGATGGATGGTGTTATATGTAGTGATAATGGTTCATTGTATATATAGTGATGATGGGTGGTGTTAAATGTAGTGTTGATGGATGATGGTATATATGTAGTGATGATGGATGGTATTATATGTAGTGTCGATGGATGGTGTTGTATGTAGTGATGATGGATGATGTTATATGTATTGATGATGGATGTTGTTATATGTAGTGATGATGGGTGGTGTTCTATGTAGTGATGATGGATGATGGTATATATGTAGTGATGATGGATGGGGTTATATGTAGAGATAATAGATAGCATTGTATGTAGTGATGATGGATGATGTTATATTAAGGGCTGAGGGATGTGGTTACATGTAGTGATGTTGGGTGGTGTTAAATGTAGTGATGATGGATGTTGTTATATGTAATGATGATGGATGGTGTTATATGTAGTGATAATGGATAATGGTATATATAGTGATGATGGGTGGTGTAATATGTAGTGATCGGAGACCACTTTACTGATCTGTAGTGAAGATGCATTGTGTAATATGTAGTGATGATGGTTAGTGTAAATGTAGTGATGATGGATAATAGTATATATAGTGATGATGGGTGGTGTTATATGTAGTAATGATGGATGATGGTTTATATGTAGTGATGATGGATGGTATTATATGTAGTTTCGATGGATGGTGTTATATGTAGTGAGGATGGAGTGTTTATATGTAGTGATGATGGATAGTGTATATGTAGTGATGTTGGATGGTATTATATGTACTGTCAATGGATGGTGTTACATGTAGTGATGGTGGTTGCTGTTATATGTAGTGATGATGGATGGTATTATATGTAGTGATAATGGATAATGGTATATTTAGTGATGATGGGTGGTGTTATATGTAGTGATCGGAAACTACTTTACTGCTCTGTAGTGCTGATGGATGGTGTTATATGTAGTGATGATGGTTAGTGTAAATATAGTGATGATGGATGGTGTTATATGTATTGATAATGGATAGCGTTTTATGTAGTGATGATGGATGTTGTTACATGTAGTGATGATGGGTGGTGTTATATGTGGTGATGATGGATGTGGTTATATGTAGTGATGATCGATGGTATTATTTGTAGTGATGATGGATGATGTTATATGTAGTGATGAAGGATGTTGTTATATGTAGTGATGATGGATAGTGTATATGTAGTGATGTTGGATGGTATTATATGTACTGTCAATGGATGGTGTTACATGTAGTGATGGTGGTTGCTGTTATATGTAGTGATGATGGATGGTATTATATGTAGTGATAATGGATAATGGTATATTTAGTGATGATGGGTGGTGTTATATGTAGTGATCGGAAACTACTTTACTGCTCTGTAGTGCTGATGGATGGTGTTATATGTAGTGATGATGGTTAGTGTAAATATAGTGATGATGGATGGTGTTATATGTATTGATAATGGATAGCGTTTTATGTAGTGATGATGGATGTTGTTACATGTAGTGATGATGGGTGGTGTTATATGTGGTGATGATGGATGTTGTTACATGTAGTGATGATGGGTGGTGTTATATGTGGTGATGATGGATGTGGTTATATGTAGTGATGATGGATGGTATTATTTGTAGTGATGATGGATGATGTTATATGTAGTGATGAAGGATGTTGTTATATGTAGTGATGATGTGTTGTGTTATATGTAGTGATGATGGATATTGTTATATGTAGTGATGATGGATGGTGTTATATGTAGTGTTGATGGATGATGTTATATGTAGTGATGATTTAATGGTGTTATATATAGTGATGATGGATGGTGTTATATGTAGTCGTAATGATGGATGATGTTATATGTAGTGATGATGGATGGTGTTATATGTAGTGATCTCAAAAAAGTCCAACCAACCGGATCTGACACAACCAACCCTACCCGACCTGACTCGCGTCAGAGAACGAGAGAAGGAGAGAGAGACTAACGTAGAAAAGTCGTATTCCTTGCAATGTTTTACAGCTATTTTGATCCTAAGGTTCTCTTTCATTATGGCTTACTTTTCTCTGCATCAAACCTCCATCCTTATATCTACTACACGTTCATTACAATACACATACAACCCGTTCACTACAACACCAGTACTACACGGTCACTACACCACCTGTACTACACGTTCATTACAACACCTGTATTACACGTTCGCGACATTACCAGTGCGACTCTTTTACTACAACACCAGTACTACATCAAGCGACTTCAGTTCCCGGTTTAAGTGAGATTTGCTTTGACCCTCTACAAAAGCCAGGGACAGTCCCTAAAGACAGTTGGCCTAAACTTGGTGTTTACTTGCTTCTCTCACCGACAGTTCTATGTTGAATGCTCCAGAGTGGGAATTAGCAGAAATCTGTACATACTTGCTCCTAATGGCAAAACCAAAAATGTGGTCTACCTTAATGCAATACAGTGAGACAATATGGAGGCCCCGGATGGTGGCGTCCTACTTTGGCCTACGTTTCTGCTAGTATTGAATATGTAGAGCTAGTGTTGTAGTGAATATGTAGTACTAATATTGTACTGAATATGCAGTGCTAGTTTCATAGTGAACGTGTAAATATAGCGTTGTTGAACAAGTAGTACTATTATTATAATAAACTTGTAGCACTGGTGTTATAGTGAACATGTAATGCAGATGTTGTACTGAACAGGCTGTACTAGAGCTGTCCTGAACATGTAGTGCTAGTTTTGTAGTGAAAATGTAATAATGTTGAAGAACAAGTACTTCTGTTGTTGTAGTGAACTTGTAGTAACAGTGTTATAGTGAAAATGTAGTACTAGCGTTGTAGTGAACATGTAGTAATGGTGTGGCAGTAATGGGCGCCTCGAACTGGTTAACTGCATTCCCGAAAAGGGCAAATGGTTTCAGTCTCAATAAAATAGAATTTAAAGATGCCATTGCTCTAAGGTACGGTAGGCCAGTAGAAGGTTTGCTCTCCCTATATGTGTGTGGCTCTTCCTATGACGTCGATCACGTCATAGTGTGCAAGAAAGGGGGCTTCATATAAATGAGGCATGATGAAGTAAGGGATCACACAGCAAATATGTTGAAGGAAATCTGCCGTGAGATCAGGGTAGAAACGACCCTCCTCCCATTAGACGGTGAGAATTTCCAACATAGGACTTCAAACACATCCAACGAAGCCTGTGTTAACGTCAGTGCTCGGGGATTCTGGATGCGGTGACAGCGAGCCTTTTTCGATATCTGGATTTTTGATCCAATGGCCGCATGTCACCGTAACTTAGCTCTCGATGCTGCACACAGGAGGAACGAGAATGACAAGACAAGGGCATAAGGGGAGAGAATTCAGAACGTAGATCAAGGTAGCTTCACTCCATTAGTGTTCACAACCTCTGGTGGGATGGGACCAAGTGCAAGATGTTTCTACGCCAGATTCGCGTAGGTGATTTCCGAACAGATGCAGCAGCCCAGAAGTTAAGTTACAGCCTGGATGAGATGTCGACTGTCTACTTAGGTCAGCTTTGCTCTGCCTCAGGGGAACGAGAGCTTCGGCCCCAAAGCCGACAACAGCTGCAGATATTGACTATGAGACTACAGTCACTGAATGCCCCATACATCTGCGGCTCAACTAACTCAACGCAGCTAGGATAGCTACTTATGTATTAGGATATTTAATATCAAGGTAATAAAATGTCCGCGGTGGTGTGGCTATTATGGGAGGCCGGAGGCCACTTTAAAAAGAAAAAAAAAAAAGAATAGTGTTGTTGAACATGTAGTACTAGTGTTGTAGGAAGCATGTATTTCTGTACTAGTGTTCAAGTGAACATGCAATACTGTGCTAGTGTTGCAGTTAACATTAAGAACTATTGTTGTAGAAATAATGTAGTAATTGTGTTGTAATGAACATGTATTACTGTACTAGTGTTGCAGTGAATATGTAGTATTAGTATTGTAGAAATAATGTAGTAATTGTGTTGTAATGAACATTTTGTATTAGTATTGTTGAACATGTACTACTAGTGTTGTAGTGAACATGTTGTACTGTACAAGTGTTGTAGTGAATTCGTAATACTGTACTAGTGTTGTCGTGAACATGTTGTACTAGTGTTGTAGTGAACATATAGTATGAGTGTAGTAGTCGACATGTAGTATTAGTCTTGTTGATCATGTAGTACTAGTGTTATAGTGAATATGTAGTACTAGTGTTGTAATGAACATATATTAACAGTGTTTTAGTGAACATGGCATACTAAGGTTGGAGTGAACAGGTAGTACATTAGATTTGTAGTGAATATGTACTACTAGTCGTTTTGAACATGTAGTACTAGTGTTGCAGTGAACATCTAGTTCTAGTATTGCAGCGAACATGTTATATTAGTGTTGTAATGAACATTCAGTACTTGTGTTCCAGTGCTGTAGTGAAAATGTAACACTAGTGTTGTAGATTTTAAAATAGTAATAAATATCTGATCTTAGAAACACACTAGCAAAACAGACCACTATGAAATGAAACGTCGCTCCAGTCTTTATTTACATCATGCCAAATAGACACACCAAGAAACTGTGCAGTATATCATATAAACTTTAAACCCTCTATATAATTAAACGTTTTAAACCACAATTAGCATCTATTATGAGCTATAATTTCACTATGAGTCATAAATTAACTAACGTCGTAAAAATACGCACTACTAACCTGAGCACTGTGAACATTTTCAGCGAAATTGTTTTTAAATGGACCTGTGTGTGTGGTGGGGGATTATACAGCAAACAGCAGTAACTGCAACAATAACAGCAACATTAACAACAATAAAACCAATTACAATAAATACAACAGCAACAACAGCAAAAACAACACATTTCTTCATCATCAACAATAACAACAAAAATACAAGATGAAAGAATGATA
Organism: Homarus gammarus; assembly: GCA_958450375.1. Lineage (NCBI taxonomy): Eukaryota > Metazoa > Arthropoda > Malacostraca > Decapoda > Nephropidae > Homarus > Homarus gammarus. The sequence goes on from CAUDMG010002156.1 coordinate 135,454, forward strand.
ATAACTGTTGACGGAAAGTAGACTATTTGATGGGGTAAACATGGTCGAATAATTGAAGGTTCTGGACGGATGATACTCGGATAATGGTGGTTTTGGACGGAAGATAGTCAGTTAACTGAAGGTTTTAGACGGAATATAGCAGGATAATTGAAGGTTTTGGACGGATGATAGTCGGGTAATTAACGGTTTTGACGAATGGTAGTCGGATAATTGACGGATTAGACGGAAGATAAACTGATAATTGAAGGGTTTGGAGCGAAAGGTACTCGGATAATTGAAGATTTTAGATGGAAGATAGTCAGATCACTTTCTCACTAACTCTCACATTCACTCATTTAACTTTCTCACTCACTCATTCATCCAATCACTCATGTAAGCTGAGTAACGCCCCATCATTACTTACCCACCGTGTCGAAACTCACGGGTATCATAGCTCACTCACCTGTGTCGTAACTCACTCACCCGTGTCGTAACTCACTCACCGGTGTCGTTACTCACTCACCCATATTGAAATAGGACCGTGACAGAACTAACAACAACATTAACACTCTGACCTCATACCAATACTAGTAACTCACACAAACACTGGAAACTTACACTATGGTGGTAACTCACACAAACGCCTGGAAACTTACACTATGCTGGTAACTCACACTAATGCTGGGAATTCACAGTATGCTGGGAACTCACAGTGAAACTGAGTACTCACACTACACTGGGAACTCACACTAACGCTGGAAACTCGCACTAACGCTGGGAAGTCACTCTATACTGGGAACTCACACTAATGCTGGGAACTCGCACTAGCGTGGGAAATCACACTAGCGCTAAAAACTCTCTCTGACACAAAGAACTCACACTGATGCAGGGAATCACACTATGCTGTGAATTCACACTAATGCTGGGAACACACATTAATCTAGGGAACTCACACAGAAACAGAACTCACTCTAACGCTAGGAACTGTCACAAACGCTGGGAACTCACACTATTACTTGGAGTTCACACAGACGCTGAGAACTCACACTGAAGCTGAGAAATCTCACTAACGCTGGGAAGTCACACTGACACTGAGAAATCACACAGACACTGAGAACTCACACTAACGCTAGGTGTTCACACTAACTCTGGGGACACACATAAATGCTGGGAACTCATAATAACGCAAGGAACACTCACAGAAAAAGCTCAGACTTACGCTGGGAGCTCACACTATGCTGAGAACTCATACTAATTCTGGGAACTCACACAGAAAGGTGAGAATTCATATTAACACTAGGAACTCACATTAACGCTGGGGACACACATTAATGCTGGGAACACTTACTTACGCTAGGAACTCACACTGAAGCTGAGAACTCACATCAACGCTGGGAACTCACACTGACGGTGTGACTCACACTAACGATACGGACTCACACTTTGCTGGGAGGTCACACTGACGAAGGGAACTCACACTAACACTGGGAACTCACATTGACGCTGGGAACTCGCATTAACGCTGGGAACTTACACTGACGCTGAGAGCTCACTTTAACGTTGGGAACTGACACTGAGGCAGGGAACTCACACTAACGCTGGGAACTCACACTAACGCTATGAACTCATTCTAACGCTGGAAACTCACTAACCCTGGGAACTCGCACAAAAACCTGAGAACATACACTAACGCTGGGAACTCACACTAACACTATGCTGGGAATTCACACTCACGCTAAGAAGTCACACAGAAGTTGAGAACTTACAGTAACGCTAGGAACTCACAATATGCTGGGAACTCACGCTAATGCTGGTAACTCACACCGATACTGGGATCTCAGACAGAAAGCTGAAAACTCAAACTAACTCTGGGAATTCACACTGATGCTGAGAACTCACAGTAATGCTGGGAACTCACATTATGCTGGGATCATATACTGACACTGGGAACTCACACTAAAGCCGAGAATTCGAGAATTCACAGTAATGCTGGGAACTCACATTGGAGGTGAGAACTCACACTTAAGCTGAGAGCTCACACTTAAGCTGAGAAATCACCCTTATGCTGAGAACCCACAGTAACGCTGGGAGCACTCATTGGGGGTGAGAACTCACACTAACTCTGGGAACACACGCTGAGGCTGGGAACTCACACTAATATTGATAACTCACACAGAATCTGAGAACGCACACTAATGCTAGGAACTCACACTAATGATGGGAACTCACACTAAAGCTGGGAACTCACACTAATGTTGAGAACGCACACAGAAAGCTGAGTACTCACACTAACGCTGGGAACTAACACAGAAAGCTGAGAACTCACACCAATGCTAGGAACTCACACTAATGCTTGAAATCACACTAAAGCTGGGAGCTCACACTAATGCTGGGAACTCACACTAAAGCTGGGAACTCACACTAATGTTGAGAACGCACACAGAAAGCTGAGTACTCACACTAACGCTGCAAACTAACACAGAAAGCTGAGAACTCACACCAATGCTAGGAACCCACACTAATGCTTTGAACTCACACTAACTCTGGGAATTTACTCTAATGCTGTAAACTCACCCTGAAACTGAGAACGAACACTAACGCTGGGAAGTCAAACCAACGTGTCAGTATAGGTCATGACCACATGTGTCACTGTAGGTCATGACCCTCCATGTAAGTGTAGGTAGTGACCATCCATGTCAGTGTAGGTCGTGACCATCCACATCAGTGTAGGTCGTGATCATCATGTCAATGTTGGTTGTGACCATCCGGGCCTGTGCGTGAAGTGGAAACTCAGGAAGTGACCAGATTTCTTTTATGAAATCTATGATTAGTCTCAACAAATAACACATTTTCCAGCAGTGCAGGTGTGTGAGGAAGACTGGTATGTCCCCCTCCCCAAACACACACACACCGTCATACGCATGCAAATAGACACACAATCAATCTTACACAACCATTGTTACATATGTCGATGTATTTACATAACATTAAGATGTGTATTTTAGCTCATTTCGTGCCAGTCACCATTGCTAGAGTGGTTTTCTATAAATCAAGTATGAACGAAAGACGTACGTCCTTTGTAGCAATTAGCTTATTTTTTGCATTATATGTAAATTATAATGGTTCTATGTAATTTTTAATATTTTGCAATCATTTCATATTATGTACTTATTTAGAGAAGTTTTGAGTTCTAATTGTAGGAGATGTATTTGATGTTTACATTGATAAGCTGCCTTCCTCCACCCGTGGGTGCATACAAGGTGTGGATGTGAGCCAGGAAAGTGATTGTAATCTTGTTTCAATTATTGTGTATCCGACTTTTTGGTATTAATTTACTTATCAGCTTTAGGGGCGAATACTAAGTGATACTTTTGTGAATGGAAAAACAGCCATATTATGGAATTATGATAGACAGAATACTAAATCAGTCGGGTCACAGGAAAATGCAACTCTGTACTCTTGTTTTACTGTAAATATAATAATTGTTGCCTATTATTAGTTGATATTTATCAGTGTTGACTCAATTTGCACAGTAGAATAAATGATTTCCTTGGATGTATTCTCACAATGTAATAAGTACATTAAATGTCATATTCAACTGTCAGCTGGAAGTAACAAAAGATTGTAGATGGCTCTACATGATTCTGGTAGGTTAACCAAAGTTGTTATTTCAGAATGTAAATCTGATTAATGAGCCTAGAAATTGGAGCAATGGTGAAAGAGGAGGATTATTCAGTAGTGGCCGTGACGCACACACACACACACACACACAGACAGAGACAGAGCCTTTCATCTCAATGACCACATCCGCTACAGGTCCCTTCGCAACCGAGTCATCCGCGAAATACGCACTGCAAAGAAGTCCCACTAGCCAACCAAATTACAACACCTGAAGCAGACCAACATCAGTCAATGGTAGGGTAAGTTTAAAGAACTCTGTGGACTAAACAATAAGACACACCCCTCCCCTTCCTTAGCCATCTCACTATTGTTGACGCAGCTGAGCAATCAAATAACCATTTCGCTACTATATGCCAGACGCTCCCCCGGCTTGACACAACCACTCTCCTTGCTTACCTACCAGCCCCCCTTCCCACTGACTTAGTAGAAGAATTTGAAGTAGCAAAACGCCTGGACAAACTAAAATTAAAACGCTCTACCACCCCCATTGACTTACCAATGAAACTCTTCAAGGAGTTCTCCCCGGAGCTTGCTAAACTCCGATGCTCCATCAGCAATGCTTCTCTCAGTCAAGACAGATGCCCAGCTGACTGGAAGACCTCTTATGTATCACCAGTGCCCAAGTCAACCAACACACAATCCTTAAATCAGCTACGATCTATTGCAATCACCCCAATACCCAGCCTAATCTGTGAAAGTTTTGTGTTCGACTGGGCGTATGCTGATATTGCAGGAGTCGTAGACCATCAGCAATTTGGCAACATGAAAACTTCCTCTACCACTCACTGTCTTGTCAGCTTTCTCGATTACATATACCGCTTCTCGAGAAACGAAAAACGTCTGTAGCTGTCGCCTTCATTGATTTCACTAAAGCATTCGACCTAGTCGACCACAATATAATCATCAACAAAGCTATTGACCTCTGGCTTCGGAGAAGTCTTATACCATGGCTTACAGACTTCCTCAGTGACCGACGCCAAGCTGTACGCTTCCTAGGGGCTGTCTCCACCTTTCAGTCATTAACCTGTGGCGTCCCGCAAGGCACCAAGATGGGACCACTCTGCTTCCTTATGCTCATCAATGATGCCCTAAGAGAAACCCCTGCTCGCTGGAAATATGGGATCAGCGTCAACAATTCTGCTCCCAATTATACCGCCCTTCAGGATTTATTGAACAGTCTCCAAAACTGGGCCACCAACAACCATGTCACCATCAACCATACCAAGACCATGGTTATGCACATCAACCTCTCCTCCGACATTGTCCCACCTCCTTCCATTACTTTAGGTCCGAACACACTCCAGGTTGTAGATTCCACGAAGCTCCTCGGCGTCACCATAGACAACAAACTAAATTGGAAACCGGCAGTGAAGTTGTCAAATCCTCCAGTTTCCGTCTCCACCTCCTCCGCCGACTCAAGTCCCTCGGAGTTCCTGCACCCGAGCTCCTCAGTGTTTACACAACATTCATACTTCCCAAGCTCACCTATGCCTCTCCCACCTGGTCTTCCTCCCTAAATGCCACACAACGTAAACACCTAGAAAAAGTGCAAAAGAAGGCTTGCAAGATTATTCTCTCCCCTTTCTACTCCACATATCAAGAAGCGCTCAACACACTGACCCTTTCGACTCTCACTGACCATCATCACGACCTCATCTGCAAATTTGGTAAGAAGCTTCTACACCATCCTCGACACCGGCTCCTACTACCACCTGAGATCCCCAGCCTGAGAATTGCTGTTCGACACCACAACCGCATCCAGCCCATACGTGCACGAACTGACCGCTATAAGAACAGCCCAGTCCCAAACCATTGTAAAAATTATCAATAACTTGTAATAAACCAGTGTATTCACTCCCAGTAAATACTACTTCTTACACTGTCACTATGTTGAAATGCACTGTAATTTGAGCTTTTCCCCATCTAGTTATTATAAATCTTATTTGTATCTCTTATGTTACTTGTATATTATTTGTAAATCGAAACCCATTCCCCAAATATGTAATTGTATATTTTCAGCCTTCTGGCTGCCAAGCTCTTTCAATAAACCGTTAATTATTATTATTATTTATTATTATTACACACACACACACAAACACCACTGCTTCTGTGGGTTAGGCCTCCTAACACAGCCCCAGCAGTACATCAGGCGACACTGGCTACTAATACCACAGCAAAGCAATTTCGGTTTCCTCCACAGTAATGTTACTTCCAACCACTTACTAGCCACAACTTAACTCTTTGCCACCCTCACTAACCACTACTTAACTCATTGCTACCAGCAACAACAACAGCTTAACTCATTGCCACCAGCACTAACCACAACGTAAGTCTATGTCACCAGCACTAACTACAACTTAATTCGTTACCAATAGCACTAACCACTACTTAACTCATTGCCACCAGCACTAACCACAACTTAAATCTTTGCCACCAGCACTAACCACTACTTAACTCTTTGCCGCCAGCACTAACCACTACTTAACCCATTACCACCAGCATTAACTACTACTTAAATCTTTGTCACTAGCACTAACCCCAACTTTACTCTTTGCCACCAGCACTAACCACAACTTAACTATTTGCCACCAGCACTAACCTCAACTTAAATCTTTGCCGCCAGCACTAACCACAACTTTACTCTTTGCCACCAGCACTAAACACAAATTAACTCTTTGCCACCAGCACTTACCACAACTTAATTCTTTGCATCCAGCACTAACCACAACTTAATTCGCTACCACTAGCACTAACCACAACTTAACTCTTTGCCACCAGCACTAACCACAACTTAACAACTTGCCACCAGCACTAACTACAATTTAACTCTTTGCCCTCAGCACTAACCACAACTTAACTCTTTGTCACCAGCACTAAACACAACTCTTTGCCACCAGCACTAACCTATACTTAACTCTTTACCAATAAAACCATTTTATTAGAGAACTGTGCTTATATTGTCGAATTCTTAACAAAACTAGCCTGCAAATTTTGAAGACACGTTTGTGACCAATTCTGTCTTTATACCTTATATATTGCTATTTGTATTAATAAGCTGTGCCTATATTGTTGTTTTTCTGTTACTACGACCTTCTGCTACGTGTGTTTGGGGTCTTTATTTCGTCTTCGTGTAAGGGATGATTGTTGTTATGGTTGGGAAATGTAAGCGGATAGTTACAGAGGCTTAGCTCTATGTGTGTGTGTGTGTGTGTGTGTGTGTGTGTGTGTGTGCGTGCGAGAGAGATAGAGAAACAGGCAGACAAACAGACAGATAGACAGACAGACAGGCAGAGACAAGCATAGAGAGAGGGAGAGAGAGACAGAGATAGACAGACAGACAGACATATACCTTATATAATGTACCTCCAATATAAACTATTAGAGAAGCTGATAATAGAGGAAGATAGGGAGAGAGAAGGGGGGGGGGGGAGGAGAGGTGTGTGGAAGAAATATGGAGGAGGGAGAGAAGAGGAGCAATCGAGAAAGAAAGGGTGTGGGAGGAGATCGAAGAGAGTAGGGAGGGGTAGGTTGGAGGAAGAGGAAGGAAGAGTAGGGAGGTAGGAGTGAGTGGGAGGAGGGAGGAAGGATGGAGGAGCTAGGAGGGAGAGAGGGGATAGAAGGAATAGAGGAAGGAGTTAAAGGATGTGTGGGTGAGAGGTGGAATGACGGAGTTAAGGAGTGTGAGGGAGTGTGTAGGAAGAGGAATAGGAGGAAGGGAGTGTACAGAAGAAGGAAGGAGGAAAAGAGTGTAAGTGAAGAAAAGGGGAGGGGTGAGTAAAAGGAGGAGTAGGAGGATGAAGGCAGTGTGTAAAGGAAAGGAGGGGGTTTATAGAAGGAGGAAGGAGGAGCGAGGGAGTGTGTAAATGGAAGGAGGGAGTTTTTAAAAGGAGGGGGGAGGGAGGGAGACAAAAACTACCTGGCAATATACTGAAAGGAAGAAGACAGATTGAGGCAGTCCTGTGAACTCAACTGAGGAGGTGATAGACGAGGTGTGTGTGTGTGTGTTGGGGGTGGGGGGGTTCCACCGTTCCCCTACCTCTTCTCCTCTTTTTCCTCCTCCACTCCCTACCCACTCCTACCATTTCTCCCCTCTCTCCCCAACCTTATACCTTAACCCTCTCATCCCACCAATGTTGCCCACTGAAGTATCTTAGCTCTCACCTGCCCACCTCCATGAATATCACAAGCCTTTGGCAAACTATATACCTGTTTCTTCAGCTGCAAGGAGCTGAAATTATCTACAAAGCTGCACCTACATCGACCAGTGGTCCTCCACATCCTGCTGTATGGCAGCTAGACATGGGTCACATACAGGAGGCACCTGAAGGCACTTGAAAACTTTCACCAACGTAGTCTACGTTCCATCCTCCGAGTTCACTGGAAAGACAAGAGAACACCTGCCAGTATTCTTGCTGAAACCAACTGTAGGAGCATCGAGGCTACCCTTATTCATGAACAACTACTTTGGACTGGCCATGTTACCTGCATGGACAACAGAAGACTACCAAAGCAGCTACTTTTCTGTCACCTACCAAATGGTAAACGAAAAGCTGGGGGAGAAGGTATAAAGATACTCTTAAGACAAACCTGAAAAAGTGTCAAATCGACCCCCACACATGGGAGACAATCACTGCACACTGAAACACTTGGAGGAGCACCACATAAGGTGTCAACATCTGTGGCCCTGCCGATCCCATCGGCTTCTCGATTCACCTCAGAGCTCACCAACGAAGGTGACATCATTAATAACTCACTAGTCTCGCTTTTGTGGTGGTGGGACGTGTGTGTGGGAGCTCCATGTTTTGCGACGAAAAACAGGGTCTTTCCAGGAGTACCCAGTCTGATTTCTAGGAAATCTGATTCGTGAGTGACTAGTGAGTGTCGTGACCAGAACAATATCTATCTGTGATCTCCCTAAGTAGATATATTTGTCAATTTACTGGTGAATCTGTGTCTACGAAGTGAGGTATAGGCCTACCAAGCTCCCCTCAGTGCAACGGTTTGTAATCTGAGCCCTGTTCACCCCCACCGACCCCCACCTTCCCACTAGGTAAACCCAGCTGACCACACAACTCTGCCCCAAACTCAGGGAATAAAAGGTCTGTTCCAAATGTACCTCTACGGAACATACCTGGACCCAATGTAATGCACCACTAAAATGCCTTAACTGTGATGGGCCTCACAGAACTATGTCCATGAACTGTCCCAAAAGAAAGCATAACAAAAAGCCACAAAAAAACATCAGTATCACCATACAAGGCTGTGCTGCCGATAGGGACTCTGACATCTGCAGTCACTGCACGGGCATACAGAGATGTAGTGATGGTTGGGACCCCAACTCCTGCAGTCAATATGGTCCCTGCAGCCACTGCAGACTCTACATTCTTGTTGAATGCCAGAGACAGATACCTCCATGACCGTGACATACTAGCCAGCATGATTGTCAAACACGCCTATGAGGAGGATGTTCTGCACCCAGGCTGCTTTCAAACAATACTCGAAAAATGCTTACGCCACCACAGTCTGCCCATCCCAAAACTGTTCAGGGCAACATCCCCAACCTCGGAGGAGACAACAGTAGTCTTTGGTGTGGGTGCACAAGTACCCGCACCAGAGATTATACATGTCTCTCAGACTCCAACTAGCACAGAGGAGAGAACAGTGGGCTCTGGTGTGGATGCACAAGTACCCACACCGGAGATGATACTTGTCTCTCAGATTCCAAGCGATTTATTAGGTAAAGACCTGAATCTACGCATCCACGTACCAGACCACATCAACGAGGACTGTACACGTGATGAAGTCGCTAAAGGAGTAATTGATTACAAGATGAAATGGAAGTGCGACCACCCCATTTCCGAGGCGGACATCCACGAGGCCATTAAACAAAAACAAGTCGTTTTAACAGACTGCATCCAAAAATCTTCGGTTGGGATGATAACAAAAAATGAGGAATGGACTCACAGTGAACAAATCACGAACCCTACAGATCCCTCCAAAACAAAAAACAAGATACAATGGACTCGTTACGTAAGGCAGTGAAAATAATGCAACATAGCGTCCTCCACTGGAGAACTAATAAATTCAGTTTGTCCAGCCAATACAACCAAGTTGACGCAGATATTACACTCATAAACTCACACGGCCAAAAACCGGCTGAGGAACTGAAAATATGTGGTTACAGAGTCCATAAATCCAATCTATCAGAGGAGCCAAATGACGGGGTGGCCATCGCCATAAAAAGAGATGTCCATCACCGAATCATAGAAGACTTCACCTCTGAAACTCTCGATGTTCAAATCAAGTTGACCACAGGGCCAATCATAATAGCCACAGCCTACTTCCCGTCACGCAGGGACTACCTGCCTTACGGGGACTTCCACAGACTCCTATCATACCACCACCCAACCTACATCATTGGAGACATGAACGCCAGACATCCTCTACTAGATGGTAAGAGGACAACTAACAATGGTGGAAGAGGCCTCGCTGACTTCATAACAAACAAAAAAACCCAACTAATAGGCCCGGACTTAACCACGTTCTACAGTGCAGTAGGAACCCAGCCACTACTCAAGATATAGTAATAACAAACGGCTGATGCTTCTACAACTATTTCTTTGAACAAGGCCCTGAAACCTCCAGGGACCACCTACCTATAATCATGACCATCTCAGCAACACCAATAACTATACCAGCTCCACCACGGAGGATCGCCAAGCAGACCGACTGGGAACTATTCAACGAAAAAGCTGCAGCCGAACTTGAGACCAAGGACATGAAAATCCTGCAGACCATAGACAATCAGACGGTGAACAAAATAGACGAAGAAATCAACACATGGTGTGAAGCCATAGGAACAGCCTACCAGGAGGCCACGCCTCTCAAGCGCAACAGAACTCTCCCACACCCACAACAGACTCCAGAACTCATAGCCCTCACAAACCATTTCCAAATGCTACAACAGAGAGCGCAGACCCCTGGTTGGGACATCGTAAGCTACAATACACACAGAAGAATTCGGGAGGAAATAAAAACAAGGTCTCTGGAACAAAGCAACCTTAAATGAGCCGAAATAGTTGAACAACTCTCATATACATACAACGATACAGGAGAGTTCTGGCTTCGAGTTAAGAGACTGAAAGTTTGCAGCCGTAACGAGTCATCATATATAACTGACCACACAGGAAGTAAATTATATGACGACCAAGACAAAGAGGCCATATTCAGGGAAATAGGGAGGAACATCTTCCGAATCACAAATGAAGAGAATAGGGGATTTGATGGTGCCCACGAGGAGCTCGTCCTTGATGAACTCCGGGGCCAGACACACCGCACTCAGCCTTCCCCTGAAATCTTATTGGAGGATCTAAGAGTGGACAGCCCACTGTCCAAACCAATCACCCCGGAAGAACTCAACACAGCCGTCTCCAATACCAAAAATAAAGCCCCTGGTTATTCAGGCATCACCAAGGAGATCCTCAGTCACATAACCAACCCGGCCATGGAGAGACTGAGAACCACAATGAAAGCTTGCCTGGCCTCGGGTTACTTCCCAACTAAATTCAAAGAAGCCATTATTATCCTAACACCAAAACAAGGAAAGAAACCCTCGAAGTAACTGGAAAAATCCTCGAAAAAATCATCAATAACCGTCTGAGAAATCACCTGGAATTAGGGTTCAGGAAAGGGAAGTCCACCACAACAGCGATAGCCCTGGCATTTGAAGACATAGCCAGAGGCGCGGCGAGTGGTAGACAGTGTAATCTAACTCTCCGGGATGTAGCGAAGTCATTTGACAAACTCGGACTTCCCACCAACATTGAAAAGTTGCTTTGCAACTTTCTTGAGGGCAGAAATGCCAGACTGAGGGTAGGACAACACAATAGAGAGACCTTCCCACTCATGAGCGGAGTCCCTCAGGGGAGCGTCCTCTCCCCCACCCTATATATTATCTACACAAGTGACACCCCGCCTCCCACTAGAATAGGTAACGAAGATATTTTGTATGCAGATGACATCACCCAAATAACAACACATCAAGGAAAATCGCTAGCGTTACAGTCCGACAACACCAGGCAGGATTTAGAAAGGGTATATAATTACGAAAAACAATGGAAAATCCAAACCAGTCTTCCAAAATTCACAGTGATACCCTTCTGCAGAAGGAAAACCCATCCATTCGTAACCAATAATGGCCAGATAAAATACAAAAGCAGAGGCTTCCTCCTGGGCCTACATATATCCACGACAGGTTACTCCCATCATGTCCACACCAGGAAGGAAAAGGCAAGAAGAGAGCTGAGAAAACTATACCGGTTTAAAGCGCTTCCTGAGAAAAAAAACTCAAATATTAAAATTATAGGTGGTCCAAAATGAAGCTCTAAGATTCATCACAGGTCAAAGATACCTCTTCACCAGAACTATAGCCGAGATAGATAGAGACCTGAGCATAAAACGCATCAACCAGCAGCTGCACACCCTGACCAGCAGAATCTGGCAAAGGAGAGAACGACCAGAGCAAGAACTCCTTCAAACACTCCCTCCAGATAACGACAACAACTATACATGGTTCCCAAAAAGTTACCAAATCTCAAAAGGTTCATTAACACCACCGATTCTACACGGCCAGGCAATAGACAACCTTCCTAGACCAGCATCCGCCAGTAGGGTCGGCGGAATATGAAATAAGACCCTCAAAACACCCATATATTGGACAGGGTAGGATGTCTAGTGCCTGTACCGACAGACACAACCCTAACACCATTAGCTTAGCTGGGCGGTTAATTATTATGACCCGTTGTAGACTCTACTCTGTAATCCTTTTGTCCTATCGTTCACAGGATGAGTGTGGGGTGCACCATAAAGTAGCCGCTGCATGCGGCAAAAATAAACAAAAAACAAACACATCCAATGAAGCCCATGTGGCCGGTAATGCTCTAGGATTCCGGACGAGGGGACACCGAGACTTCTTTGACATAAGGATTTCACTCCCATGGCCGCATGTCACCGTAACCTAGCTCTCGATGCTGGGCATAGGAGGAACGAGAATGACAAGATCAGGGCATACGGGGAGAGAATTCTGAATGTTGATCAGGGCAGCTTCACTACTCTGGTGTTCACAGCCTCTGGTGGGATGGGACCAAGTGCAAGATGGTTCAATGCCAGTCTCGCTGAGGTGTTATGTGAACGGAAGCAGCAGCTCAGAAGTTACGTTGCAGCCTGGTTGAGATGTCTTAGGTCTGCATTGCTCTGTCTTAGGGAAAAGAAAGCATCGGCCCCAATGCCGACAATAGTGGCAGATACTGACTAAGAGGCAACAGTCACTGAATGCCACATAGACCTGCGGCTCAACTAACTCAACACAGCTAAGGTAGCTACTTATGTATTAGGACATTTAATTTTAAGGTTATAAAATGGCGGCGAAGGTGTGGCTATTGGGGGAGGCTGGAGGCCACGTTAAAAACAAAAGTAGCCCGTGTGGACGTCAGTGCTCGAGGATTCTGGACGCGGGGACAGCGAGCTTTCTTCGACATCAGGGTTTTTGATCCCATGGCCGTTTGTCACCGTAACCTAGCTCTCGATGCTGCGCATAGGAGGAACGAGAACGACAAGAGAAGGGCATATGGGGAGAGAATTCAAAATGTTGATCAAGGCAGCTTCACTCCTCTAGTGTTCACAACCTCTGGTGGGATGGGCCCAAGTGCAAGATGTTTCTACGCCAGACTCGCGGAGCTGATCTCCGAACAGAAGCAGCAGCCCAGAAGTTATGTCACAGCCTGGATGAGATGTCGACTGTCCTTCTCTCTCCTTCGGTCGGCTTTGCTCTGCCTCAGGGGAACGAGAGCTTCTGCCCCTACTCCGACATCTGCTGCAGATATTGACTATGAGGCTACAGTCACTGAATGCCGCATGGATCTGCGGCTCAACTAATTTAACACAGATAGGATAGCTTCTTATGTATTAGGATATTTAATATTAAGGTAAATAAATGGTGGCGAAGGTGTGGCTATTGGGGGAGGCTGGAGGCCACGTTTAAAAAAAAAAAAAAAAAAAAAAAAAAAAAAAAAAAAAAAAAGTAGTAGTAGTAGTAGTAGTCGTCTGTGTGTGTGTGTGTGTGTGTGTGTGTGTCCCAACCCTTTCCCTCCCTCTTCTATCTCTTTCCCCTTTCGTACCCCCTAGTCACTCTTACCATTCCTCCCTCCCCCCCAACCTTACCCTTAACCCTCTCACATCTCATTTTCCCAACCCTCCCATCTATCCCTTCCCTCCCTCCTTCTCCAACATTCCCCTCCCTCAACAACAACCACTCATTTTCTACCTATTCCTCCCTCCCAACCTTTCGCTACATCCCTACTCTTACTCTTTTCCACTAAACTTTCATTCTCTCCTCTCCTTCCTCACTCTTCTCCTCCCTCTCCACTCTCCCCAACCTCACCTCCCACCCCACTCTTCCTATACACGAAGTTGACTAAATCTGACTTATGGATCGGGGGAAGGGTGGAGAGAGGGAGAAGGTGGGAAGGACGTGGAGGAGGGATGAAGGTTAGAGGAGGAGGTGGTGACGGGGAAGGCTGTAGGATGGAATGTTGAGGGAGAGAGGATGAAAAGTTGGGGAAGAGATGGTCGGCATGAAGTGAAGTTGGTGGATTAAGAGCTGTGTGTCTTGGGGGTGGGGGGGGGGGGGGTTATGGCCATCATTTTACATTCACATATGTATATTGATATATATTGACATTGTAATGGTTACTTGATAATACTACTACTACATTTACATCAAGTAGTGCCAAAGATAACATTTGAAGGACGACGTTCACAAACTTCGGCCTCACGAAGGTCTTGGTCCATCTACATAGCATGACGCGTCCACACAAACGATGGATACTGCAAAATGTTTACCCATCGGATGGTGGTTCCCGCTAGGCCAAGTGAGGTATCATCAAAGTTAGAATGACTCCGGGAAAAAAGATTCGAACTATGGCAATTCTTTCATTATGAAGCCTCAGAAGGATTCACAAGCAGAGTTCGGTTCACTTATGTTATAAATCTGGCTTGAAAAATCTTGAGAAGTCTTGCTTGTAGGACTTTTGCCGGATTCTTACTGCCGGATTATTCTTACCACGTTGGTCAGAAAGGAAGTCGTGAATCCGCTTCGAGCTTTGTGTTGTGGGTTCCTGAAAAGGTTCACTCATTCACTTTACAGAGTCTTTTTCACTTAATATCTGTTAAAACTAACAAGAATAAAAAGAAGTAAATGAAAAAAAAATAATTATTGACAATTTTTAAGAAAAAAAACGATGATATTAAAAGAAACACGAATAAAAAACATTTTGTAAAAAGGAAAACAATAGACAAATACGAACAAATGTAAATACTAGAAAAAAAAACACAAAAATAATTTTTAAAATCTTCCATTTGAAGGAGTGTTTGAGACCTCTACCACAGGCTACAATAGCTCGGTGAATCCGATTCGAACTGGGGCGTAATAGGGATTCGAACCGGCGACACTAACGATGATAACTAGATCACAGGAAGTGGTTATCACAATCAGGTGGGGGGGAGGGGGAGGGTGGAGGGACAGAGAAAGAGGTCGGAAAAAAGTGAGGAAAGGGGAAGGAGAGGAGAAAGAGAATGAAAAAAGGTAGAGGGAAGTAACACGATATCACGATTCACGAAAGAATTAACTATACTCCTTACTCGACAACCTCCTTCCCGCATAATCATTTGACCCAGTCTTCCTTCCCTTCTGTCAACCTTCCCCCGCCCTCCCTCCCTCCCTCCTTCCCTCCCTCCCTTATCCTTGTCTACCCCATTGCTCCCTCCTTCTCTCCCTTCCTCCTCCCCCTCATCCCATCCCTCTCTCCAGTTATGTCTAAGTCGCCTGTGGTGTCGTATCTAGTGAAAAAAAAATCTTTACCTAAAAACTTCCTTGACATTTCACATTCTCTTGACACACTTGACACTCTCTGACACATCTGACACGCCTAACACACCTGACACTCCCTGACACTTCTGACACTTTTCTGACAAACCTGATATATCCGACACTTCCTTGGCACACATGACACTCTTTTGATACACCTGACATACTTAACACTCTCTTGACACCTCTGATACTCTCTTTACACACCTGATACAATAACACTCTTGACAAAAATAGTACTCACATGATACACCTGACACACCTGACACTCTCTTGATACACCTGACACATATGAAACTCTCCTGACACATATGACACTCTTGACATAACTACTACTACCACTTTGCTGTCACTTGGAATCGAGTAATACGACCATCCAGCTATAATACATTGATATAAGTTATTAAGGGTGTCACCTTCGTTGGTGAGCTCTGGGGTGACACGTGTGGAGGGCTACAACTAGTGCAGGAGGGGCGGCGTCAGCGACTTTCCGGCGCTGGTGCTTATCTGCTTTGATTTGCAGTTGGGCGAATTCGAAAGTATTGACACCTTTTCTTGTGGTGCTCATCCAAGCGTTATGGTGCGGAGTGATCATCTCCCAGGTGAAGGAGTCGATTTGTCAGTTTTTCAGGATTGTCTAAAAATTACCCTTGTACCTTTTCTGTTGCCCACCAGCATTAGGTTTACCAATCTTTAGGCGACTGTAAAGTAGCTGCTTTCGCAGTTTATAGTCGTCAATGCGGGTAACATGGCCAGTCCAATGTAGTTGTCTTGAATAATGGTAGCCTCGATGCTCCTATAGTTAGTGTCAGCGATAATACTGGCATTTGTTCTCTTGTCTTCCCAGCGAACTCGGAGGATGAAATGTAGACTACGTTGGTGAAAGTTTTCAAGTGACTTAAGGTGCCTCCTGTATGTGACCCATGCCTCGCTCTCATTATAATGTCTGCTCCCTACAGCTACAGACAGGGTACAGAGACTGCCAAAAGCTTGAGATGCACATCTGATTCGATGTTGAAAGTGAGTAACATTAGAGAGGGTAGTGCCGTTCAGCTGTGTGGATGGTGGAGGTCTAAGAGAATTAGGGGCAGGCAGAAAGAGAATCGGAATCTTTCGTACATTCACCTCAAGGCGGAAGTGTGCTTACGCATCTGTGTACGTGGTCAGGATTTCCTGTAGGTTGTGTTCAGTGTGAGCGACGAGGGTAGGGGCGTCTGCATACTGAAGTTCCGTAATGGAAGCTGTCGACACCTTTGTTTCTACCTGGAGTCGTCTTATGTTTAAAAGTTCCTTTATCCGGTACTGGATGTCCACCCCACTCGCGAAATTGGCACTGGCACGAGTAAGGGAGGCAGCCAAGAAAATGGAAAAGTGAGTTGGTGTCGGTACACATCTTTGTTTTACCCCGGTTTGGATGGGGTAGAACTCCGAATGGGTGTCATTGTACAGGACACTGCCATTCATGCCATCGTGGAGTTGCCTCACATTGGCAATGAATTTTGGTGGGGAGCCAAAACGGCTGATGTCCACCAGAGGGCTTCGCTGTTGACCAAGTCGAAGGCCTTGGTAAGATCGGTGAAGACCATGTTCAGGTCACGCTGCTGTTATTTGCAACTTTCCTGTATGTGGCGGGCAGCAAAGATCATGTAAGTGGTACCATGTGGTGGTCTAAAACCACATTGAGATTCTGGGAAAAAGTTTTCCGCCTCAGGAAGAAGTCTGTTTAGAAGGATTCGGGCGGTAATCTTGCCAGTTACGGACAGCAGCGAGATCCCATGGTAGTTTTAACGGTCTCCCTTGTTCTTATAAATATTGACGATGGAGGTGTCTTTAAGAGCTTGGAGGATTTCCTCCTTTTCCCATATATTCTTTCTGGCGAGAGTGGAGACGGCTGGTAAGCAGAGGTCTTCCTGCTTTATACATCTCGGCTGGGATTCCGTCAGGCCCTGCGGCTTTTTTTTTTCATCTGTTTGATAGCTGTAGTTACCTCATCCATAGAAGGGCGATAGATGAGGTGGGTCAGCTCTGGATGTAGTCAGCTGGGTAGTCAGGGCATCCTCATCGGTGTTTTGGTTGAGCAGCAAATAGTAGTGCTCTTTCCAATGCCTAAGCATGCCTTCTTTGTCCTTACTTAGGGAGTTACCGTTGGATGAGCGGAGGGGGGTTGTGCCATGAGTGATTGGTCCATAAAATGATTTAATGGAATTGAAAAATACTTGTATCTCTTGTTGATTTGCACGTTTTTGCTTTTCACATGATTTATTTTTCGACAATTCGTTCTTTAGATTGCGAATATCGCACTGGGCCGCCGTTTTCTTCTTGTGGAAGGTGTCAGTTTTAATCTGAGACTGAGGGGGTTTGTTCTGCCAGTCAGTTAAAGCAGTACTCTTATCATCGTCGAATAGGTTGAATTCTGGGTCATTTTCTTCAAACCAGACCTGGTGTATTCTTTCGATCTGGCCGAGGGTCTCCCTGCAGGTTTTTGTCATGACAACACACCATTCGGCACTCAGATTTGGTTTGTTTGTTTTTGGGTTGTTTATCAGCCCACGTTCGAGCTGCTCTCTGAAAGCATGTGCTGCCTTTGGACCTTTCAGATGCTTAGTGTTAAACCCCCTCCTGAAGGAGCGGCCTGAAGTGAGAGTTTACAGTAGCTCTGATGAGCCGATGATCAGTCTCACAGTGGTCTGATCCACGTATGGCTCGGGTGATGAGCATATCTCGGCGATCTCTTTCACTGACAATGATATAGTCATCGAGATGCCAATGTTTGGATAATGGGTGTTAATAAGAATCCTTGAATTTGTCGCCATGCATATACAAGGTGTTGGTTATAGTGAGGTTGTGTTTAGCACACTTGCTGAGGAGAAGTAGGCCGTTCGGAATACACATGCCGACTTCGTTTATCCCTATGGCATGCCATTTGCCAGCATTCTTGCCAACTCTGGCATTGAAGTCACTGTCGAGTGTTTAGATGTTAGTGCCCTCTGGTTCTTTTCAAGATTACTGTCGGGTGGAACACTTTCACTTTCACCAAGGATATTGAACACGCTGAAGGATATTTGTAACAAGATATTTCTATTTACAAGTATTTACACATGAACATACTGCATGTAGGTATAATAGTGCCGGATTGTCAATCAGAAGAGATGTCGGGATTGTAGACATTAAATGTGAAGCGTGGGATCATATATATCAACACGGAACAAGTGGTAAATAGGGGTCTTCCTTACAAAAATGGCGCTGGAGGGCAAGTATCCTCCTAACCGGTACAGGTACTTGAGAATGGACCCGGGAGGAACAGCACAGAGGCTAGGGCTGACAGCGTCTTAGCTGGCGTGCTGACATACAGGGCTAGGAGTGCAGCCTCTCACACCAACGTGACCATAAACAAAAGAGCTGTAACAATACAGTACTTTTAGAATATTGTCCTGTTAATTTAGTAGTAACGGTCAACATGCCATTACATTTGCAAGATTTATAAGTTGTACATACATAATAATTAACAAACATATTACACAAGGCACTTAAGACACCAATAACTCCATAAGAACCATAAACCACAACGATAATAATTATGGAATACTCACAGGTGACCAACTGGGTCTGAGGAAGGGAACCAAGTGACCAGCCATACGATCACACCCCGCACTATGACTCGGGTCGAGCTACCCATGAGCAACACCTGCTTCGTATGCAGAACAAACCCAACACTGAACAACACTGGACCAACAGTCATTGAACTGGAATATAAACCTCTTACAGTCATCTTGGAGCACAACCTTATTATCTCTGGGGATTGAGGTTAGCACTCTTCCATGGTAGGCATAAAAGGCCTCCTTGATGTCATCCTCTGCATCCATTGTTGGGGCGTATGCACTGATGAGAAAGGCATGACGTGAGTGATTCAGTAGGCTTCAGAGCGTCATGAGGTGCTGGTTGTTCTCAACAGGCATTTCGGTCAACTTATGTTGGACGGATTAGCGAATGGCAAAGCGAACTCAGCAAATGCTGTTTCTCTCTGCAGCAGGCTTACCCTTCCAGAAGAAGGTATGGCAAGACCCCGTTTTATGAGTCGACCTTCTGGGAGCCGGGACTCACTAATGGCTATGTCATGATATACCTAGCCATCTCTTTTGCCAAAAGGGTAGTTTTTTTCAGGTTGCTCATTTGTGCCAGCATACAGAAAGTCCTGAAATTCCTTGCAGCAACCATGAGGGATTCTATAGTTTGTTTTGCTTTTATTTGTGATTATCATTGTGTTTGCGACCGTATATGTATGACCTTACTGGATACAGTTGCCCAGTCAGGTTGGTTGTTTAGGCAGGCTATGTTTAGAGCACCTTTTCTTGCGCCCCTCCCCCCCCCCCCCCTCAAGTAGGGTAAGAGGAGTGGCCCCTCGAAATGGTTGCTCAGTCGATAGATAAAACCGGATTGCCTAGATACCAGTGCAAAAGTGAACATCTTATCCATGCCGCCTATGTACAGAATTGTGACTAGAGACTCCCAGTAGTCATCTCTGTCTGTCCCCGTCGCGACTCGTCCGTTGCCAGAGGACTTTTGTGGGTATAGGAGTTTTGATGATGATGAGAATTTTAATGAGCTGGATGATTGTAGGCTGCAACCACAAACCTTTGCGTTCCTTTTTCCTGACACGCCTGACATTCTCTTGACGCACCTGACACGTATGACATTCTCTTGACATAACTAATACTCTCATGACACACCCGGCACATCTGGCACTGACTCTGCCTAAAACTTCAGGTATTCTAATCAACTTATGAAAATGACCTCTCTTTCTGTCTTACACACACACGCAGGTCAAACTCTCGATAGTATGTGACACTCATATGACGGGGAAGGAAAGGAGTGTCATATCATGTGGGAGAGAGAGCGTCATGGTATGGGGGTGAGAGGGAATGTCATAGAACGAGGAAGAGAGGGAAAAATTGTCATGGCATGGGGTGAGAGGGAGTGTCATAGCACAGTGTCACGGTCAACCTCACCTGACGCCATCGTTAAATAATAGTATCCTGTCATTGGGCAGAATGTTAAAAGCGTCATCCACAAAGTTCTCTCATTAAAACATTGGCCCAAAGTACTGTTCCTAAAAAGGAAACTGCATTTATTTCCCCCTCCTCCCCTCGTCCTTCCCCTCTCCCTCTCCCTTACCCCTCTCCACCCCCCCTCTCCTTCCACCTCCCCTCACCACCGCTTCCCTGATCCGTTCATGAATGGTGTTAATATACGTATTAATGTGAACTATAATGGTTAATTACCCTGCATCTGTCCGTTTGTATATCTGTCACTCTACCTGTCTATATCATTGTTTGGTTTAGCTACCTATAACCATTTTTATTATCCACACACATACACACACATACTACTACTACTACTTTGCTGTCACTCGGAATAGAGTATGACGATCATCCAGTTAGGTAGTAGGTAGTAGGCAGCTACCAAGCAGGGAGGTACTACCGCCTTGGGAGATATTAGACTCATAATGTGTTGTCTAATGGTAGACCTTGCTGCCATATGGCATCACAAAAAATGTGAATAAGTCCTAGGTTGCTGATCTGACTTTCTGCCTCATTTACACACAATTGCAGGGTGTTAATTGTTTCTCACTCTTGATTTATTTTTTCGTTTTTGTATTTATTTATGGTTATTATGATTATTATTATTATTATTGTCATTATTATTATTATTATTATTATTATTATTATTATTATTATTATTATTATTATTATTATTATTATTATTATTATTATTATTATTATTATAATTATTATTGTTATTATTTTTATACATAATTTATTTTTTATTAATTTGATATTCATTAATTGTTGCAATAATAATAAGAAGGACGCCACCCTCTGGGAGGCTCCACATTTTTGGTTTTGCCATTAGCAGCAAGTATGTACAGATTTTTGCCAGTTCCCACTCTGGAGCATCCAACATAGAACTGTCCATGAGAGAAGCAAGGAAACACCAGGTTTAGGCCAACCATCTTTAGGGACTACCCCTGGCTTTTGTAGATGGTCATAGCAAAGCTCACTTTAACCTGGAACTGAAGTCGCTTGAACTCAAATGGCAGGTCAGTGGTGATGAGAGGTATCCTTGGTAGAAAAACGTCCTCTCCTTTAGCTTTTCCTGTCAGTATTGTAGCTTCCAGTACATGTGGCATCATGTTCTTCACCACCAGTCTTGTGCCATTGCAGAGGATTGGTGGTTCAAGATTTCTTAAGAGCATTATAGGAGTTCCAATCTTGAGAGTGAGGTGGTGAGGGGGCATTTCAGCGGGCTCCAAAGAATTAAGGAATTCTGCAGGGTACTGGACTGCTTGGTCCTGGTCGATTACTGTATCAACACATTTGAATCAGATCTCACTGCCTGGAAGCTGTCTGAGTAGAGTCATGTTGATTTCAGCCACTGTTTCATTCTTTGGTGCCAGAATTGCGTGTTCACGCAGCCACTTGTGATCCTTGTAATGGTGGATAATGTTTGGGTAGACCATGTTAGTGAGCTCAGGTGAGGACTTTATAACATTTCCACATCCTTGAGGAATGATTATTTGTCCTTCTGAATCAACAGGGAAAGTTCCATTCGCAATCTGTAGTAGAAGGTTTGCAAACCGTCCAGCATCCTGATCTCCTTGTAGATGTACTCTCATGTTTGTGGATAGGGTGAGTGTCTGAACACTTCTCCAAAGGTATGATGCCTTGAGGCACGCATTCAGTTCATCAGCTGGAGTGCTTCGAGGAATGACAGGTAGGGTCTGGCAAAAGTCTCCAGCAATGACCAATGTAATGCCACCCATGAGCTGGTCATTTTCTCATATGTCTTGCAAGGTCCTGTCCAATGCTTCAAACGCTAACTTGTGAGACATAATGCATTCATCCCAGACTATGAGGCTGCATTTTTCTAAAAGTTTTGCCTTTGCCGATCCTTTTTTGATGTTGCACATTAGATTCTCATGGTGAGCGAGGTTGAGAGTCCTCCTTCTAGTAGTGTTGCAGCAATGCCTGAGGATGCCACAGCAAGAGCAATTTTCCACTGATGACGTACTTTGGCCAACAGAAGGTTGATCAGGAATGTTTTTCCTGTCCCGCCAGGTGCATCGAGAAAGATCATACCTCCCTGCTCCGCTTGTATCGCATGTAAGATCTGCTTGATCAGGCACCAGGTGAGGCTCATTTTCTTCAAGAAAATTCACCAGAACTTCAACTGAGTAGTCTGTCTCTCTGAGCAACTCCCTGTTTGCAACTACTGGTTCTTCTCTGTTTGGGGAGGGCAATCCAAAATCTTTAATATTTTTTTCCGCATAGCTCCATCACTTTGTCTTCCAGCATGATCAGAGCCCTGTTGAACATGTCATCCATGAACTCATTCTCTTGACCAGGATGTTCTCTTCTTGCTTGATGAAGCAGATCCTCTGAAAGACTTTCTTGGTGGTTTTTGCAGAGCTGGCTTGGGTTGGAAAGTCCACATGTAGCAATCATGAAGGTAAACAGGTTCCTCATTCTCATTGGCGATTGAGTAGCTGCTGCCTCTTCTAATGTGTAATTCCAGTGACCATCATCTTCCAGTAGGCCAAGGAGATTGAACGCTTGCTGATAGGTTCTGTAGACGTGTCCACTCACTGTCTTGAGTGCTGCATATGATGTTGGGCCACAGATGTGGTGCAAAAGTAGTCTCAAATAAGAGCATTCAAAGTTGCTGGGGTGAACCATGTAGACACGTCTCAAAGCATTGCCTAACTTTATCCCTGGATATCCTTCAACATCGGATCCTAGAGCTCTTCTCTGGAACTTTTTCATTGAAGCTTGCCAAATGTAGAACTTGGGTACGTCAACATACAGGAGTTTTTGAGCAAACTCATATTCCTGTGAAAGCTTGAAGAATGCACTGAGGGTCGTATCATGAGGATTTGACATTTGATTTTGGAGGGACTCTTCTGTGAAGTATACTATTTGTCCATTTTCCAGGTGAACAGCCAGATAAACTACTGTTGGACATCGTTCGTGTATGGGAAAATTAAAAATTCTCCATAGGGTGTCCTTGCTGCATATCATCACTACATATAACACCACCCATCATCACTACATATAACAACATCCATCATCACTATATATAACACCACCCATTATCACTACATATAACACCATCCATCATCACTACATATAACATCATCCATCACCACTACATATAACACCACCCATCATCACTACATATGACAACATCCATCACCACTACATATAATATCATCCATCATCACTACATATAACACCTTCCATCATCATCACTTGGTATGTACCGAAAAAATCGATATAATAGCATTCACTGAAACATGGATCAACCTAGACTCACGTGAGTTGCCGGTCGAATACCAAATTGCAGGTGACAAATTGTTCCATACCGATAGGCAGAACAGGAAAGGAGGCGGAGTAGCAATCTATGTTAGGGATAATCTGAAGTGTGAAATAAATAAGGAAATAAAAACTGAGCGGAACACAGAAACAATTTGGATAGAATTAAGGGACGGTAGGGAAAAAGTAATCACAGGAGTAATATATAGACCTCCCAATCTTGATAGAGTCAATGAGCGACTTATCTGGGATGAAATGCGCAGGGCTTCCATACACAACAAAGTCTGTATAGTAGGCGACTTTAACCTTGGCCAAATAGATTGGACTGACCTTACGGGTAACTCAGAATCAGAGGATTTTCTCAAGACGATCCAGGACTGTTTCCTAAGACAACATATAACCGAACCCACACGGGGTAATAATATACTCTATTTAGTTCTGTCGAACAGAGGAAACCTCATTAGCAATTTCGAGGTACGGAACGAACTTGCAAACAGCGATCACAAAGAAATTAGATTCCAGTTAGATTTTCAGGGCAGACGTAAGGAAAATTCCACTAAAGTACCAGATTTCAAAATGGCAAACTTTGACAGTTTAAAGAGGCAGCTGTGAGAGGGGGTGTCGCGCTTGGCCGTGAACCTGACAGATGACTCAGAACTGATAACGACATCTGAGATTGCCGAGTTCCACGACAATTTAAATAATGAGTTACTTAAAGCTCAAAGGCAGAACATACCATACACAAAACTCAGATCAGACAACAATGACCCTAAATGGATAAATAATTTTTTAGAGAACATTATTGGCCAAAGGAAGGCTATAGGTAGAAGGATAAATCGTGGAGCTATTTTCCTCCAGGAGTATAATAAGGTTTTGGCCGGTAGGGTTAAGACCGAGATAAGAAAAGCGAAGAGGAATTATGAACTGAAGATAGCAGGGGAGGCGAAAACAAACCCCAAAGGATTCTACCAATTGTATCAAACTAAAACACGAGATAAGATTGGACCAATACGTTCAGATAACGGCGAACTAACTGATAACGAGGGAGAAATGAGCAATAAATCTGAATAAATATTTTTCAACAGTATTCACCACCGAAAATTTAAACATGATACCTGAGGCACCGACTCTATTCAGAGATAGTGAAGAAAACAAATTAAGCGAGAAAATAGTGACTAGTAACGATTTTAATAAGCAAATAGACAAACTGATGCGGAATAAGTCACCTGGTCCCGATGAGATATTTGCCAGAGTATTAAAGGAATGTAAGGAAGAGCTTAGTATGCCCTTAGCAAAGTTGCTTAACATGTCATTAAAAACAGGTGTAGTACCAGAATCCTGGAGGATAGCGAATGTAATACCGATTTTCAAGAAGGGGGATAGATCACTTTCCTCTAACTATCGCCCAATCAGTCTAACATCAATAGTAGGTAAATTACTAGAATCAATTATTTCAAACTCTATTCGAAATCCCCTGGAGAAGCGCAAGTTGATCAATGATTCCCAATATGGCTTGACAAGCGGGCGCTCATGTCTAACTAATCTATTAACATTCTTTTCATCACTTTTCGAATTGGTGGACGAGGGGCACAATTATGATGTGATATATCTCGACTTTAGCAAAGCCATCGACAGAGTCCCCCACGAAAGACTAATTAGAAAGGTAGAAGCGCATGCCATCAAAGGTAATATCCTTAAATGGATTAGGGCGTGGTTACGGGACAGAAACAGCGAGTGAGCATAAACGGCATTGCATCGCATTGGTGCAACGTCACTAGTGGAGTTCCCCAAGGCTCAGAACTTGGACCATTATTATTTATTATATACATAAACGACATAGATATTAGCATAGACAGCAACATTATAAATTTGCTGATGACACTAAAATAGGATGTGTAATTAAATCTGACGAGAACTCTGTAAAACTACAGGAAGATCTAAAAAAAAAATTTCGAAATGGTGTGAAAAATGGCAGATGAAATTCAATGTGGACAAATGTAAAGTACTCAGTATAGGAGATGTAAACAGGGAAACCATTTTTTTTTTTACGGGGATTAGCCCACCTGAGCACAGGTCACTGACCCACATCAGGGCCTGGGGGGGCGAAAATATAATAATAATAATAATAATAATAATAATAATAATAATAATATCTATCATTATTATTATTACAACAATTACCGGTAATAAAAACAATAGCAAATTAATACAAATACAAATAAAATAATAAAAATAATATTAAAAATAATAATGATAATAATAATAATAATAATAATAGTAATAATAATAATAATATTAATAACCATAAATAAATACAAAAACGAAAAAATAAATCAAGAGTGAGAACCGATATACATTATGTATGTTGTGTTGTCAAAGTAAGAGAAACAATTGAGACCCTGCAATTGTGTGTAAATGAGGCAGAAAGTCCGACGAGCCACCTGGAACTTGGTCACAATTTTCGTGAAGCCATATGGCAGCAGGGTTTACCATTAGACAACACATTATGCCTCCAATATCTTCCCAGGAGGTAGTACCTCCCTGTTTGGTAGCTGCCTTCTACCTACTACCTACTACGATGCCATTGTGGAATCCGACTGAGAGAGAGATTTAGGAGTAATGATAAGTAGGAACCTTAAGCCAAGTAAACAATGTGCTTTTGCTCATAACAAGGGTAATAAAGTACTTGGGTTCATACAAAGGAGTGTTAGTTACAAGACTAGCGAGGTCATCTTAAATTTATATCTAGAGCTTGTGAGACCTCACCTGTATTACGCAGTTCAGTTCTGTTCACCGTATTACAGAATGGATGTAGAATCCTTAGAAAGAATCCAGAGGAGAATGACAAGGCTAATCCCAGGCATTAGGAACCTTGAATACAGAGACAGGTTAAAGCATCTTAATTTGCACTCCCCCGAGAGACGTTGAGTGAGTGGCGACATGATAGAGGTGTATAAATGGAAGTCAGGGTTAAACAAAGGGGACATTACAAAGGTACTCAAACTATCCAACCAGGAGCGAACTCGTAACAATGGTTTTAAATTAGACAAATTTAGAGTTAGGCGTGAAATAGGTAAACACTGGTTTGGAAACAGAGTAGTGGATGAATGGAACAAGTTACCAAATATCATCATTAACTCGAATATGCTGGATATCTTAAAATATAGGTTGGATGCTTATATGAGCAATAGGGGTTGGGTATAAACGGGAATGCCCAGTTTGGGTCAATAGGACCGCTGCAGTTTCCTCCATTCATATGTTCTTATGTAATAAGTCATTTTTGTCTAATGTATATTTTCAGCCTTCGGGCTGCCGACGTTTTCAATAAACCGTAAATTATTATTATTATTATTATTATTATTATTATTATTATTATTATTATTATTATAAGTCCCAGCAGACGTGGACGCATTATTTGTACGTATTTTGTCACGGGCAAACACGCGCCACACTGCTTCTATCATAATCCGTGTGTCATACCATCCACCTCGCTAGCCCACCAGAGACACTCTTATCAATCATCTCATTACCACCTCAGACCATCTCAGAGTTAGGTACCCATGTGCCACGTTAATATTATGCGGGGACTATAATGAAATTGACACCACTGATATCCAGAACCAACTGTTACTATCACAAGTCGTGAACTTCCCCACACACGGTGAAAATACCCTCGACCTTATCTTAACCAACTGTACCAACCATCTCAACCAATGCCTCCTATCGGGTGTAGCACACACCTATCAGTGCTCTGGTCCCCAGCTGCAACTACCACTCAAGTACTGTACAGTGACCCTACATCACGACCTACAGGCCGATTACTGACTCTGCAGTGCGTCTCTTCGGGCAGTGGATAGTTTACCATCCATGGACTGAAGTACTTAGTGTGGATGACGTGGACACCAAATGGATAAATTATACAAACACCACCACGGAAGCTCACCACCACTTCTTCCCCGAGAAGTCTGTCAGATCTCACCCAGCTGATTTGCCCTGGATCACACCTCGGATCAAAAGACTTATGCAATAGAGAGACAGCGTCTTTTATCTCAATGACCACAACCACAACAGGTCCCTTCACAACCAAGTCATCCGCAAAATACGTACTGTAAAGAAGTCTCACTACCCAACCAAATTGCAACACCTGAAGCAGACCAACATCAGTCAGTGGTATGGTAAGCTTAAAGAACTCTGTGGACTAAACACTAAAACACACCCCAACCCTTCCTTAGCCATCTTACTAATGTTGACATAGCTGAACAATCAAATAACAATTTCGCTACTATATGCCAGACGCTCCCCCGGCTTGTCACAATCAATCTCCCTGCTTACCTACCAGCCCCCTTTCCCACTGACTTAGTAGAAGAGTTTGAAGTAGCAAAACGTCTGGACAAACTGAAGTTAAAACGCTCCACCACCCCCATTGACTTACCAATGAAACTTTTCAAGGAATTATCCCCGGAGCTTGCTAAACCCCTCTGCTCCATCATCAATGCTTCCCTCAGTCAAGCCAGATGCCCAGCTGACTGGAAGACTTCATATGTGTCACCAGTGCCAAAATCAACCAGCCCATAATCCTTAAAACAGCTACGACCCATTGCAATCACTCGAATACCCAGCTTAATCTGTGAAAGTTTTGTGTTGTACTGGGCTTATGCTCATATTGCAGGAGCCGTAGATCCTCAGCAATTTGATAATCTGAAAAATTTCTCCACCACACACTGTCTTGTCAGCTTTCTCGACTACATATACCGTCATCTGGAGAAACGAAAAACGCCTATAGCTGTCGCCTTCATTGACTTCATTAAGACATTTGACCAAGTCGACCACAATTTCATCATCAACAAAGCTATCGGCCTCAGGTTTCGAAGAAGTCTTATACCTTGGCTTACAGACTTCCTCAGTAACCGATGCCAAGCTATACGCTTCCGAGGGGCTGTCTCCACCTTTCAGTCACTCACCTGTGGACTCCAACAAGGCACCAAGATGGGACCGCTGTGTTTCCTTATGCCTATGAATGATGCCCTGCTTGCTGGAAATATGTCGACGACTCCACTATTGGGATCAGTGTCAACAATTCTGCTCCCGACTATACCACGTCACCTTCAACCATACCAAGACCATGGTTATACACATCAACCTCTCCTCTGACTTTGTCCCACCCCCTTCCATTTCTTTAGGTCCTAACACACTCAAGGTTGCAGATTCTGCTAAGCTCCTCGGCGTCACCATAGACAGCACACTAAATTGGAAACCACACGTCATTGAAGTTATCAAATCCTTGAGCTTCCGTCTCCACATCCTCTACCGACTCAAGTCCCTCGGAGTTCCTGCCCCCGAGCTCCTCGGTGTTTACTCAACATTCATACTTCCCAAGCTCACCTATGCCTCCCCTACCCGGTCTTCCTCTCTAAATGTCACATAACATAAACACCTAAAAAAGTGCAAAAGAGGGCTTGCAAGATTATTCTCTCCCCTTCCTACTCCACATATCAAGAAGCGTTCAACACACTAACCCTGTCAGCTATCACTGACCATCACCACGACCTCATCTGCAAATTTGGTGAGAAGCTTCTGCACTATCCTTGACACCGGCTCATACTACCACCCGAGATCCCTAGTCCGAGAATTACTGTTCGACTCCACCACCGCATCCAGCACATACAAGGACGAGGATCACTATTAGACCAGCCCTGTCCCAGCCATTGTACAATTTTTCAATAACTTGTAATCAACCAGTGTGTTCACTCCCAGTCAATCTTACTTTTTGCACTGCTACTATGTTGAAATGCCTTGTAGTATGAGCTTTTCCCCACCTAGTTATTATATATCATATTTGTATAACTTATGTTACATGTATATTATTTGTAAATCAAGAGACCAATTCCCCCCTCCCCCCGTCACACACACACACACACACACACAAACACACAAACTCAAAACCTATGAAGCTTTAGAAACATGATACACATTACTACACAGGCGGTAAATTTACGTGTTCTATTCATAGCGTCACTTGGCCAGAAGTATGTGTGTTTTTATGTGTTTGGAATAACATCATGTGTAAGGTGTTTAATGAGTGTGTATAAGTGTGTGTGATGTGTGTGTGTGTGTGTGTGTGTGTGTGTGTGTGTGTATGTGTGTGTGTGTGTGTGTGCACACAGGGTGGTGAAATGCGTCTAGTATGGCAGCATTATGTTAGTGTTAAGGTGCAGGCATTGCTTGCTCCCTCTCGCTTTCAGCTACCACCGCTAGCTAGCCCTCATGGCGAACAGGGAAGCAACTTGCATAAGTCTTCTTCTGCCAGTACACAGCCTCTTTACCATCAAGACTCCTGCTGTGCCTAGTCGCTGCAACACACGGGAACTGGGTGCCTCATGGGCCCAGGCTAGGTCAGCAGAGGATCTCCTGAGTAACAATGGGTTCCAGAGGGACGGAGCATAGTCCCAATGGCATTTGGACACGTTCTGGCGCCTACCAGAACAAAAAATCTGCTGTAAATCCCCGCTTCAGGCAGACATGCTTACAGAGCTCCAACAAGGCCCGAACGGCAGTATAGGCGGAAGAGGTGACCACCATGGGAACCGAACGACTACACCGGCGAACGAAGGCATTGCATAATGGGCAGGCTACTAATGCAAAACCCAACAAACTGGGCTATCTGCAGTCCATTATGACTCTCCGTCCCCCCAGTCGTTGCGAAACTTGCACCATTGGATTAGGAAAAGGTGGAGATAAGATATGTGGTTGCAGCCTGCGCTTCTGCCTCACCACAGTAATCAATTCATGTTCAGCCATCATCCTACTCATCATTCCTCTCATCATCATCATCAAAACCCCTATACCACCCGAAAGTCCTATCGCGATGGACCAGTCGCGACGGGGTCAGGTAGTGATGACTACCAGGAGTCTCTAGTCACAACTCTGCACATGGGCGGCACAGATACGATGGTCGTTTATGCACTGGGATCTAGGCAGCTTTGCAATCCGGTCCTGTCTGTGCGACTGAGCAACTCTTTCGAGGAGCCATTCTGTTCCTAAACATAACCTGTCTAAAACACCAACCTGACTGGGCAACCACACCCAGTAAGGTCATCCTTATGCGGTCAAAAACACAACCAAAATCTGAAATAAAAATAAAATACAACCTCTGATGGTCGCTGCATCGAATGTAAGGATCCCTCTGGATACTGGCACAAATCAGCGTCCCGAAAGGAGAACTGCCCTTATGGCAAAGAAGCTGGCAAAGTATAACATCGACATAGCAGCCATCAGTGAATCCCGTCTCCCAGACAAGGGTCATCTCATAGAACGGGGGTCTGGCTATACCTTCTGTTAGAAGGGTAAGCCTGCTGCAGAGAAAAACCACATTTATGAGAACATAAGAACATACAAAAATTAGGAGTCTGCAATAGGCCGGTTGGCCTGTGCATGGCAGCTCCTGTCGAGAGTTACTACCACTCTCTATCATCCATGAATCTAACTAGCCTCTTTTTAAAACTCTTCAGCGTTCGAGCACTTACTACAAAGTTGTTAAGCTTGTTCCACTCGTCCACCACCCCATTTGTGAACCAGTTCCTTCCTATCTCCCTCCTAAACCTAAACTTATCCAACTTAAATCCGTTGCTGTGAGTCCTATCCTGCTCGGATAGTGTAAGAACTTTACCTCTAGCGCCTTTATTGATTCCTTTCACCCACTTAAATACTTCTATTATATCTCCCTGCACTCTTCGTCTTTCTAGGGAATGCAAGTTTAGTTTCTTTAACCTATCTTGATATGGAAGGTTTCTAAGTCCCGGAATCATTTTCGACATCCTTTGCTACACCGACTCCAGTGAATTCTCTCGATAGCCTGATTTCGTAGTCTCTTTTTGCCTTCCTTATATTTTTCTTAACATTCCTAGATAGTTCAATATACCTACTTTTGAGCTGCTCCTCCCTTCCCTTTAATTTCTTATATATTCCTTTCTTTATTCCTATATCATGTTTAAGTTTTCTGGTCATCCACCTTAGTTCATTGTTATTTGACATAATTTTTCTGTATGGTATATATTGTTCTTGTGCTTTACGTAGTATACTAGTGAATATATTATAGTCATGATTAATTGTTGTGTCATCTGTGACTTCACCCGCTCTTCCTGGGGCCTGATCTGACACTTCCGATGCAACCTCACCTAGGTACCTTCTTAACCCCTCATAATCCGCCAATCGAAAGTCTGGGACTCTGACCATATTGTCATTGTTTTTCGTTTTCCAATTTAGGGTGAACCTGATTTCTCTGTGATCACTGTTACCTAGTTCTTCCCCTACTGTGATATCTCTGATAACATTTTCTTTATTTGTTAATACTGGGTCGAATATATTGTCACCTCTAGTAGGTTCTGTATTATATGTTTCAAAAATTGTCCTGCACTGCGTCTCGGAAGTATTCAGATTCATAGTCACCTACAATGTTGTCCCAGTCAATATTTCTGAAGTTGAAATCCCCCCAAATGCACAGGTTGTTGTATTTTGCTGCCCTACTCCTTTCCTGCCATATGGGCTGAGCTGCTTCTTTCCCAAGACTTGGGGCCTGTAAATCACTCCCATAATTAGTTTTTCTCTTCCTTCCATAATTTCTACCCATACAGACCAGGTTCCTATTTCACCCTTCATTGAATCATTCATACAACATTTTAATGTGTCCCTGACTATGAGTGCGACCCCTCACCCCTTCCTACCTTCCCTGTCCTTGTGAAAAAGGTTGTACCCTTCTATGTGGCACCCTGATAGGAAATTTGTGCTCGCCAGATTCATCCAAGTTTAGGTGATTGCTATGACATCTACATTCTCGGTACATACAACCCTTCTCAGCAAGTCTATTTTACTTCTAACGCTCCTACTGTTTGTATAGTATACATTTAAACCTACCCTTCCCTGGTCCTGTTTTACCCCTTGTCCTGAGTAACCACTTTTACTTCCCAGGACCTGCTTGTTTTTTGACTCTCACTTACCCAGACCTCTCTCTACTGGGGAAATCCCCCCTTTGGAGTGACAATTTCACGCTCCAGGGATGCAGACAACGTCTTTACCCCCGCACGAGAGAAGTGTACTCCGTCACGACTGAACAGATAGTCGTTGCCATAGAATGGTTGCCAGTTATCAATGAATTCCCAACCATTGTTTGCACAATGTTTTTCCAGTCGGCAATTATAGCAATTGCCCTGGAAAGCCATTCACTACCAACTCCTCTTCTAGGCAATACACCACATACTATAGGGATCCCTCCCCTATCTCTAACCTTCCCCAGCGCCACCCTATACCTCTTGAAAAGTTCCTCACACCTAACCTTTCCTATATCGTTTCCTCCCACACTAAGACACACTACTGGCTTGTTACCCTCCCCTGACAAAACCCAATCTATCTTCTCAGCTACATGCCCTATCCCAGCCCCAGGAAAACATACCCTAGTTCTACGTTTCCTATCTCTTGCACAAAAAGTCCTATCTAAAAACCTCAACTGGCTCTCCCAAACTACCACGACTTTACCAGTGGGCAGGGTCTGTTCAACTGCCCTTTTCTCCCCTGGCACCACATCGTCCTGCCTCTTCTCTTCCTCGTCCTTCCTCTCCTCATCCCCGCCAGCTTCCTCCAACACCTGGTAGGGGTTACTGCACTCCACACCCTGGTCAGCTTTCCTGAGTCTGACCCTAGTCCCCTTGGAGACAACCACTCTCCACGCCTGCTCCTCCTTCGCAGGTGTCCTGCCTAGCAGGACACATACCTGAAGGAGTTCAGTCCTGAGGGCTACGTTCTCCCCCTTTAGAGCTTCTGTCTCACTCCTCAACTGCTCCATCTGACTTAACAGAGTGGTGAGGGGGGTCGTCTTTCCTCACACACCGTCCCTCTTCCCCCACAACACAACGATACACGGCAGATATTTCCTCTGGTTACTAATACGAGCACGTAGGGGCACGTCCTTCGCCAACGTATCTAACATAGGCTAACTGAAATGCCTATTGGGATTAACGAGCGTCTCATGACGTCATTCTTTCTTCATCAGTGCATACCCCGCAACACAGGATACAGAGGATGACATCAAAGAGGACTTTTACGCTGACCTCGACAGAGTTCTAACGTCTGTCCCCAGAGAAGATAAGGTTGCTGCTCCTTGGTGACTTCAATGAAAGAGTTGGCAAAGATGTTAACATTTGTCAGAGAACCATAGGGAGAAATGAACTAGGGAATTGAAATCCCAACGGCCTACTCTTCCTCAGCAAGTGCGCTGCACACAACCTCACTATCACCAATAACTTGTTTAGGCAGGCCAACAAGTTCAAGTGTTCATGGGACACCCACGATCGAAACACTTCATTGACTATATCATTGTCAGTGAATGAGATCTCAGTTGTGTCCTAATCACCCGTGACATGCGTTGCTCAGACCACTGCGACACTGTTCGTCAACTCGTCACCCAAAAATGGCGAAGGCAGCAAGCCTGCAGAGGAGGTTTTAACACTAAACGTCTGTAGGATCCAGCAGTAGCATATGCTTTCAGAGAGCAGCTCGAACTTGGGCTGATAAACAGCCCAACAACAAACAACCCAAATCCCAGTGCTGACTAGGATATTCTCGACTCTGATATGAGAAAAATATGCAGAGACCCTCGGCCAGATCGAAAGAATACACCAGGACTGCTTTAATAAAAATGACCCGGCAATTAATGTAATCGTCGATGATAACCGTGCTGCTGTAACTGACTGCCAGAACAACTCTCAGTGTCGGACGAAAGCTGATACCTTTCGCAAGACATAATTGGCAGCCCAGTTGGAACTTCGCAATCTAATGGACGATTTCTTTAGAAATAAAGCATGTGAAACATATAAATTAGGAGACCAGCACAAGATGAACGAATTTTTCAAATCTGCAAAGAACACTACTATTCAATACACAATCGAAACACCTATGTGGATGTCCTGATTACCCAGCAGGTGCGTAAGCATCCATAGCTAACCCACCTCAGCTATTCTCCATCCCTGGATGAGGTAGCTACTGCCATCAAATAGACGAAAAATAACAAAGCCTCAGGGCCGGATGGAATCCCAAAAGAGGTGTATAAAGCAGGGGGACCTCTGCTTACAAGCTGTCCTCACCCTCTCCTGGAAAATACGTTGGAAAAGGAGGAAATCCCCGAAGCTACTAAAGACGCCTTTATAAGAACATGCGAGACTGGTTAGACTGTGGGAACTATCGCGGGATGTCGCTGCTGTCCGCAGCTGGCAAGATAATCGCCCGAGTCCTCCTAAACAGACTTCTTCCCGAGGAGGAAAACTTCCTCCCAGAATCTCCATGTGCCTTTAAACCATCATGTGGTACCACTGACATGATCTTTGCTGCCCCTCAGATACAGGAAAAGTGCAGAGAACAGCGTCGTGACCTATACATGGCTTTCATCGACCTAACCAAGTCCTTCGACTCAGTCAACAGGGAAACCGTTTGGTGACCCTCAGCTATTTTGGCTGCCCACCAAAATTCATCGCCTTTGTGAGGCAACTCCACGTTGGCATGAACGGCAGTTTTCTGCATAAATGCACCCAATCTGATTTCTTCGTCATCCAAACGGGGGTTAAGCATGGGTAAGTACTCGCACCAACTCTCTTTTCCATTTTCTTGGCAGCTTTCCTTACTCGCGCCAGCGTAAATTTAGTCATTGGAGTGGACATAGAGTACCAGATGAAGGGTCTTTTCAACATAAGAACAAAGGTGTCACCAGCTTCCATTACTGAACTTCAGTATGCAGACGACCCCACCCTTGTCGCTCACACTGAACGCAACCTACAGGAGACCCTGAACACCTACAGAGATGAGTATGAGCACCTCGGCGTTGAGGTGAATGTACGTAATACACAGGTTCTCTTTCAACCTGCCCCTAGTTCAGCCATACCTTCACCATCTATTCAGTTTTACTGTACTACCTTCACTAATGTTACCCACTTTCCGTATCTCAGCTCTCACCTGTCCACCACCGTGGACATCGATGAAGAGATTCAGCGTCGGTTCAAAAATACATCTCAAGCCTTTGGCAGACTCCGAAACCATGTCTTCAGCTGTAGGGAGCTGAAATTATCTACAAAGTTAGACGAATATCGAGCAGCGGTCCTCCCCACCCTTCTATATGGCAGCGAGACATGGGTCACATACAGAAGGCACCTCAAGGCACTTGAAAACTTTCACCAACGTAGTCCAGGTTCCATCCTCCGAGTTCGCTGGGAAGGCAGGAGAACAAATGCCTGTATTCTTGCTGACACCAACTGTAGAAGCATCGAGGCTACCATTATCCACGACCAACTACGCTGGAATGGCCATGGTACCTGCATGGGCGACAGTAGACTGCCATAGCAGGTAATTTACAGTCACCTATCGAATAGTGAATGTAATGCTGGTGCGCAACTGAAGAGGTATATGGTTTATCTTAAGACAAACCTTAAAAAGTGCCAAATCGAACCCCTTACATAGGATATGATTACTCCACTCTTTAACGCTTGGAGGAGCACCATACAAGAAGGTGTCAACATTTTCGAGTTAGCCCGACTGCATAATGAGGCAGACAAACGCTAACGCCGGAAAGACGCTGCCGCCGCCCCTCCCGCACTAAATGAAGCCCCCCCACATATGCAACTTCTGTGATCAACCTTGCCAGTCCCGTATCACACTCTTTAGTCACCCCAGAACTCACCAACCTAGTAACACCCTTAATAACTCACATAATTATATCATAGCAGGATGATCGTCATACTCGATTTTGAGTGACAGCAAAGTAAGTAGTAGTAGTACTGAATAAGAGAGAGAGAGAGACAGAGAGAGAGAGAGAGAGATAATAATGATAAATAATACGAGCATAATAAGAATATTATTAATAATAATATTAATTGGAATAATAATAATAATAATAATAATAATAATAATAATAATAATAATAATAATGATAATGATAATAATAATAATAATAATAATAATAATAATAATAATAATAATAATAATAATAATAGTAATAATATTAATACAACTAATAATAATAATTAACGCAATATTTCATGAACACATCAGTCAAAGACAGAACATAAACAGTTACTATCGGGCACTAGTGAATCATTAAACAAAAGCTTTCAGTACAAAATTTAGCAGATCTCTCAGTAGTTGTGAAGGATCCGGTGATGTACCCTGCTGAGTGAAATTACAAGTTAACTGTGAGTCTGACAGTTTTCTCAGTAGTTGTACAGGAGCCGGTGTTCGAGGAGGTTGTTGTTTTGTACCTAATGTTGGTGGGGTCGTTATTTCTCACTTAGTTAAAGTGATCTCATTTGTATCATTCTTAGAGTGATCAACAAACTTTGCATTGTACTTTTAGTGGGAGGGTTAAGCAAAGGGAGGTGGGAGGGAGTTGGTGTAGGTTGGTGGATAGGAGGTGAGTGAGGGAAGGTGGTGGGATTTGAAGTGCGAGTGTTGGGCAAAAAAAAAACCCTAGGACCCAAAAAATAGCAATAATAATAAGACGAATTCTTAAATCATTAAGTTTATTCCATATCATTTACTGTTCAGGACAAATAATAAGATTTTTTTAAATAAATATTTTTGTTATTTACAGTTTATGAACAATTCTCTGACATGTAAAATATTAAATATATTACTGCAGTACACAACTTAACCTAACCTAACTTAACCTAACCTAACCTAACCTATTTTGCTATTTAACCTAGGGTTTTTTGTCCTACTTTGCACTATAACAGAGAGGGTTTTGTCCAGGGGGGCTTTTGTCCAGACCACGGTGTATGGTGGTGGAGAGAAGTTGAGTGAAGAGAAGTGTGTGTGTGTGTCACTAACAAAGTTTACCTAACAGACTAGACCACTGTTATCAGAAAATCGATAACATTCACTCCCCCCCCCCCCCCCAGTGTAATCACAACAATAACACATCTGCTTGGTATTATTACTAAATCAACAGTCCTTTCCTCTCTGTTATCATAGCGGTTATCTACGCAGCCACACTCGTTGGATACCCCCCTCCCTTCCTCTATTTCTTTCCCTCCTTCCGTCCCTCTCTCCTTCTCTTCCTTTCTCCCTCTCTTCACCCCCTACTTCTTTGCCTTTCTCTCTCTCTCCCTCCCTTCCCATCCCTTCCCCATTTTCCTCCTCCCTCCTCCCTTTCCTCTCTTCATCCTTCATCCTTCTTCCCTCCCTCTTTCCTTCTCTTCCCTTCTCCCTCTCTTCACTCCCTCTCTTCTTTCCCTTCCTCTGCTGATATTCCTGACGAAGGAAACGAAAGAGATGAGGAAGACAGTCATGGCGATACTGAAGCTGGCTTTCTGAAGTTTAAGGAAGCAGAGTAGAGCCAATAGGTGCAGCCCCTCCCATTGCTCCATGGGCTAACTACATGCGCCTTGCCTTCCCCAAGAAAACAACCAATTTGATGAAGATTAAGTGGTGGAGAGCCCTGAATGAGGAATATTGCACAACTACGCTGAATGTTGTCATGCCAGGTAGCGCCCCTCGTTTCGTCTATGTAGGCCGAGAGGACACACATGCTATCCAACGCTTCACTGATGGAAAGGTCGGCTCACTACATCTCATTAAGCAAGATAAACCTGTCTGACTCAAAAAAAACGAAGGAATACCTTGTCACCCACTTCCCAAAGGGTATTCCCCTCAGTGGCGCTCTGTCACTTCCGGGCGTCCACAGAGCAAGAAGACTTTATAAGGATGGTGCACAACTTAGTAGGATCATCATTGTTTGGAAAAGGAAGGAACAACCTCATGAGGCATACTGCTTCTTCGACATGTATGGAACCCCTAGTAACATCAGTCGGTGGACTCCTCCCCCTGTGGTGTGCTACAACTGCTTCGGGGTCAATCATGTGGCGAAATAATGTCACAAGACAGCCACCTGCTGCATATGCACAGGAATGCATAGCACGAGGAGCTGCCCCACCAAGGAAGCTGCCTCTCGGGAGGGGAGAGAGCAGCCCCCCCCCCCCCCACCTGGGAGGTAGTGTCCCATGTGCAGGAAGGAGGGTGTGACGGCCTGGCACCCAGGTTGCCCTGGGAGGCCGCCTACACCCACAATAGCGGTCACACTCAGTGACGCCAACGGCAACACTACCGGGTCGCCTCCTTCGCCTGAAATCAACAGCTACACCTCCCCACTCAGGAGGCAGTGTCCCAGGTGCAGGAAGGAGGGTGTGACGGCCTGGCACCCAGGTTGTCCTGGGAGGCCGCGTCCACCCACAGTAGAGGTCCCACTCAGTGATGCCAACAGCAACACTGCAGGGACGTGAACCAGTTGGTTAATTCCAAGTTAACCAGGTTGGTACACATATATTATATTGGGCTTCAGTAACGAAACCCAATTAAATTCCTTGTTTTATTAAAAAGTATTATGTATATAATTCCTGAGTGTAGATCAACAGTAAGTTCCACTATTTATGAGTGTGGTGAGAAAGGTACGGCGTCTATGTAAATAGACGTGAATCAACGTCCGTTCGATATTAGTTTGTGAGTGAGACTGACTAAGGGCATGACATTGGTTCGCGCTTACATAGTTGCTGACATATGGGCTTCACCCTCTTGGGAAAGCTACCGTTCACGTGATCAGTTCATGTCCTCCTCATAGCTAGTGGAAGCTTACAGGGGATGAATTTGAAAATAAATCAAATGTAAAGAACCCATTTATATAATACTTTCTGTTGATGAGACAGGGGCCATTACAGTCGCCTCCATCGCCTGAAGTCAACAGCCACACCTCCCCGCCTAGGAGGCAGTATCCCAGGTTCAGGGAGGAGGGTGTGACGGCCTGGCACCGCGGTTGCCCTGGGAGGCCGCCTCTACCCACAATAGTGGTCAGACTCAGTGATGCCAATGCAGCCGGATCGCCTCCACCACCTGAAGTCAACAGGCACAGTGACTCTCCTTCGTTAGCTAATGCAGGTCAGGTTAAAGCCTGCCAAGTAAGTGTACCAGTGAACAATGGCTAGTGCCTCCTCTCATAATGATGCGAATATGAGGGTGAGTAGCCAGAGCGAGACCGATAATGATGGAAGCATGAATGGGGAGAATGAGCCCAGACTGCCAGCGTGGTCTCTTTAATAACCCCAGGTCTGGAAACTGTAAATAACCCTATACTTCTTCCAAAATTTATGGAGGAGGAACTCGCGGGACTAATGAAGGAACCTGTGTATAAAAATCCTTCTGGAATAAGGGCCGTGAGGCGCATTATCAAGAACTCCAGGAGTGATGAATTTGAAATGGTTAACTTATCGGTCAGGTTGATCTATGAAGCCAACGCGCGACTCTCTATACTAAGTTCAAGGTGGAACGAGTAACACGAAGGGCTAGGTTCATTTCATGGAACAACTGGAGTGTTAACCTCAGAATTTATGACCTACAATGGTTTGTTAAAGTATTTAACATCGATGTAATTGGTTTACAAGAACCTTACATGTCCATCACCCAGAAGAAAGCTGCACCCAGGATACCTGGGTTTAGAGCATACAATAGTGGAGCAAGAAGTTGCCTCCTCACTTGTGTAAAGAATGGTCTGGTCTGTAAATGGGTGAAAACCCACAAGGATGAAAGAGTTCACTATCAACAATTTACAGTAAGGACAACAAACAGTCAATTTTCGCTGTATAACATCTATATTCATTTTAATGAGCTGCGAGCGGACGTGTTACCAAAGCCATCAGGTAACAATGGTATGCTGTGTATGGGTGACTTTAATTCTCGCCACACTGTCCTCGGTGATGCCCAGTGTATCTCTAATGGGAGGGTGTTCGTGAATTACATCAACAATCATAATATCACTGTATACAACACAGACAAAGTGACACATCTGATGGGGGGCAGACTTGATTTTGTGATTGGGTATAACTTAGTAGACAGTAATGTCAAGGCTAGGGTCATCTCAGACCACCTAGTCAGTTATCATTATGCAATACTTACTGAATACACTGTTGCTGATGTCAAGTGTGAACCCCATCCTAAGCTCAGAATTAACATCCCAGGTAATCTTAAACTGAACTTCATGGCCTACATCCACAGATGGTATGCTGGATATACACCTGGATCAGTGGATGAATTTTGCTGTGATCTTGTAAATGTAATTACCATATATTATACCACCTGGGTTAAGTCAACGAGGAAGGGGGCAGCACTGTACCACCTCTGTGGACACATGACCCCATCCTCTACAGAGAAAGAGAGAAGGTAAAACAGTTTGCCAACACTTATAAGCAAAATATAACTAGTGATAACCTCCTGGCATTCCTCAAAGCTAACAGAGCATTTCGTGAACTCAAAAGTCAGGTAAGAAACACCTATTGGGAACAATTCTTACAGGAAATTTATATAACAACCAATCTAGTAGAAGTGTGGAACAAAATTAGAGCCATTATCAAGTCACCCACCCCTAGTGTTCATCACAGCCCTGCAGAATATGCTGATATGCTATTAGACCAATGGTCCAGTGTTTCACAAATCACTTCCCTGCCTCCTGACATACAGCAATATCTTAAAACCACAAACAGTAATAGGCGTTTCAATATTCAAATCGCCTGTTCCTCACCAGACCTTACCGACCAGTTTCCTATATCCCACCACGAACTAACAACAGTACTAATAAGAGGTGAATCATTCTCCCATGGTGAGGATGGCATAACCTATAACACCCTGAGATTATTAAATGAAATCCCTAACCATCCACTGCTTGACCTGTATCAAATGAGCCTCACACAAGGTATTTTGCCTAAGACATGGACTCAAGAAAACATAGTACCAATCCCTAAAGCTAACTCTCCAAACTTCAGGACCATTTCACTCACATCCTGTATGTGTAAAGTCCTTGAAAGAGTTGTTCTCAACCATCTCATGTTTCAAGTCAAAGACAAACTGGCCCCTAATCTGTATGGGTTTATGCCCGGGCGCAGCACGCAGACATGCTTTGCAGAATATCTTGTTCACTCAAAAGATAAGACACAAACAGCCTTCATAGACCTTAAATAACCTTTTGATGTAGCTTATAGAGACATTAAACTTGGGCACCTAATTTTAGCATCCAAGCTAACCTCCTGACATGGATAAAGGGTTATCTGTCCAACAGGTATGCCAGTGTTCTGTTTAGGTGTGTCAAAGGTGCCAGAATGAGATCATTTGAGCTTGGCACCCCTCAGGGAGGAGTGTTAAGTCCTATGCTCTTTAATATACAGATGCACAAGCTTATTGCTGACATTCCAGTTCAACCAAACGTGGCTGTAATATGCTATGCTGATGATATCTGCATTATGACACAGACCAAGCTCAGGCTCGAAGCCTCGCAGGATGTGTTTGCTTGGAGGACTGTGGAATGTGATCTCATAATATCTTTTGACAAGACGAGGTCCTCAATGCTCCTCCTGCTCATCCTCTGCTTCTTGACTTTAACATTAACAGCATGCCCTTGGAACTATGTAACTCCTATAAATATCTTGGAATTTGTGTGCATGATGCAAACTTTGTCGGCAACCTTCGTGCCAAACTAATGCAGCACATTAAAGCCCTCAAAAACCCTTTTTGGCAAGGGCTATGGAATTAACATCACCTACTCTTATGCTTGTACTTTCTATGTTCACTTCATTCGTTCTGTAGTTGACAATCATGCACTCCATCGTGCGACTATTCCGCCTAAACAACTCCACAGATTTGAGTTAATGCAAAATGTAGCCATGCGTATTATTCTAGGATACCCAAAATCAACCAGAATTGTAAGCATGAGGAAAGAGCTCGGACTGCCCTCCCAATCTGAGAGGATAACTATACTTTATACCATATTTTGTGTCAAAGTTTTGAAGAACAATGATTCCCAAACTACAGCTCAAACTATCTCGCCAACCTTCCACAAAAGACTCTCTTTGAGGCGTGGCTTCATAGAAGTGTTGCAGATCTCTTGCAACTGAATGTCCCAATCATCCCAGACGAACGTATTAAGGCCACTCCTTCTTGGCTGGATATATCAGTTTCTATTAATTACACTCCTGTTGGTAGTAAGCAAATATTAAACACTTATGTGATGAGATGTGTCACACTAGAAACTATTAACAGACACATAGAGAGTATTAGATCAAGTGAATTTTATGCTTTTACTGATGGTTCTGTGCAGACAAACACAGGTAGAACCGGCTGTGCAATTATAATATATAAAGAAAAAGAGATGATAGTATCAAGCAAGCAAAGGCTGAACAACTGGGCCAGCAAAAACACAAACTGAACTAACTGGAATCTACTTGGCCACAGAAAATGGAGGTGGGGTGATATTCTGTGACTCTCAAAGTGCTTTGAAATCAATGAACAGCCCGTCAGGCTCTGTGTCTAAAGTTGTATGTGATATTAAAAGAAATGTGATAACTGCCAATGAGAACAACTGTCGTATCGATTTTGTGTGGAATTAAATATCATGACTATGTTGATAGACTGGCCAATGAGGCTTTAAGAAAGAAAATGTTGACCGTGACCTTGGCCTGGCCGATGCTGTACTTAAAAACATTCAAGTCAGAATCATGAACTCTGATCTAGAAGAACTGAGAAATGCAATGAGACCTGGCAGTTGTAGCATTAGTAAATATGACAAATTTTGTGACGAGAGGTACCGGTATGGCCAGCATAAGGACAGAACCAGACAATGTGATGTGGCAAGAATTAGGCTAGGATACAGACACATCTGGCAAGTTAGTGACGCTGTACCCATACCGGAACACTCAGCATGTAAACTTTGTGATAAACCTTTAAAGCATACACGTGAACACTATATTATTGAATGTGACACTGTCAAAGACTTCAGGCCACCTGGCTTATTGTATCTTGAACTTTGTAATCACTATATTGAATCGGGGGTGTTTGGGGACATTCTTGCTGTTTATCCCAAATTTGCTAGCCCACACTGATTAGTCTTTAATTAGAATATGACTCCAATTAATATGAACCACTGTCCTGCATGGCAGCGAACAGTGACACCACCCACATGACTCTGACCTATATATACTGGTAATGAATATGATCTATTTCTTTGTGTACGAACCTCTGTCCTGCATGGCAGTTAACAGTGACATAACCCACATGAATCTGATCTATGTATATATGTGTAGGTTTGTGTATATGTATGCATATGTATTTGTATGTGTGTATATGTATATGTATGTATGTGTATATATATGTATATGTGTGTATGTGTGTGTGTATTTGTATGTATATGTATGTGTGTGTATATCCCTCTCTACTTCTCCCCACCCTTCTTAAACTCCTCCTATTTTCCCCTACCACTCACCCCTTCCCTTCCTCACCCTCCTCAACCCTGCCTCCTTTGCTCACCGTTCCCCTACCTCCATCCCTAACCCCGCCACTACCTCCTGCCCCTCTCCCCATACTTGAGTGGAGGACAAACGCCCATAGCACAAATAATAGGAAATTTTATATCATTATTTTTATTCTTCTTTATTATTTACAGTTTACAGAGTATAAACGTAACATAACGTAATGTAACGTAACCA
The DNA here is from genome assembly GCA_958450375.1 of Homarus gammarus. Taxonomy (NCBI): domain Eukaryota; kingdom Metazoa; phylum Arthropoda; class Malacostraca; order Decapoda; family Nephropidae; genus Homarus; species Homarus gammarus. Next base: position 179,955 of record CAUDMG010002156.1, read on the forward strand.
AAAGTTGCCTCAAATTACCTTAACCTAACCTAACCTAACCTAACCT
>CAUDMG010002156.1:185000-197500 GCA_958450375.1 Homarus gammarus
AGCACACACTTATCAGTGCTCTGGTCCCCAGCTGCCACTCCCACTCAAGTACAGAGACCCTACATCAAGACCTACAGGCCGATTACTGACTCTGCAGTGCGCCTCTTCGGGCAGTGGATAGTTCACCATCCCTGGACTGAAGTACTTAGCGTGGATGACGTGGAAACCAAATGGATAAATTATACCAACACCATCACGCAAGCTCACCACCACTTCTTCCCCGAGAAGTCCGTCAGATCTCACCCAGCTGACTTGCCCTGGATCACACCTCGGATCAAAAGACTTATGCAACAGAGAGACAGAGCCTTTCATCTCAATGACCACATCCGCTACAGGTCACTTCGCAACCGAGTCATCCGCGAAATACGCACTGCAAAGAAGTCCCACTACCCAACCAAATTACAACACCTGAAGCAGACCAACATCAGTCAATGGTATGGAAAGCTTAAAGAACTCTGTGGACTAAACAATAAGACACACCCCCTCCCCTTCCTTAGCCATCTCACTAGTGTTGACGCAGCTGAGCAAACAAATAACCATTTCGCTACTATATGCCAGACGCTCCCACGGCTTGACACAACCACTCTCCCTGCTTACCTACCAGCCCCCCTTCCCACTGACTTAGTAGAAGAATTTGAAGTAGCAAAACGCCTGGACAAACTAAAATTAAAACGCTCTACCACCCCCATTGACTTACCAATGAAACTCTTCAAGGAGTTCTCCCCGGAGCTTGCTAAACCCCTCTGCTCCATCATCAATGCTTCTCTCAGTCAAGCCAGATGCCCAGCTGACTGGAAAACCTCTTATGTATCACCAGTGCCCAAGTCAACCAGCCCACAATCCTTAAATCAGCTACGACCTATTGCAATCACCCCAATACCCAGCCTAATCTGTGAAAGTTTTGTGTTCGACTGGGCTTATGCTGATATTGCAGGAGTCGTAGACCCTCAGCAATTTGGCAACATGAAAACTTCTTCCACCACTCACTGTCTTGTCAGCTTTCTCGATTACTTTTTCCGCCATCTCGAGAAACGAAAAACGTCTGTAGCTGTCGCCTTCATTGATTTCACTAAAGCGTTCGACGTAGTCGACCACAATATAATCATCAACAAAGCTATTGACCTCGGGCTTCGAAGAAGCCTCATACCATGGCTTACAGACTTCCTCAGTGACCGACGCCAAGCTGTACGCTTCCGAGGGGCTGTCTCCACCTCTCAGTCACTCACCTGTGGCGTCCCCCAAGGCACCAAGATGGGACCACTCTGCTTCCTTATGCTCATCAATGATGCCCTAAGAGAAACCCCTGCTCGCTGGAAATATGTCGACGACTCCACCATTGGGATCAGCGTCAACAATTCTGCTCCCAACTATACCGCCCTTCAGGATTTATTGAACAGTCTCCAAAACTGGGCCACCAACAACCATGTCACCATCAACCATACCAAGACCATGGTTATGCACATCAACCTCTCCTCCGACATTGTCCCACCTCCTTCCATTACTCTAGGTCCGAACACACTCCAGGTTGTAGATTCCACGAAGCTCCTCGGCGTCACCATAGACAACAAACTAAATTGGAAACCACACGTCAATGAAGTTGTCAAATCCTCCAGTTTCCGTCTCCACCTCCTCCGCCGACTCAAGTCCCTCGGAGTCCCTGCACACGAGCTCCTTAGTGTTTACACAACATTCATACTTCCCAAGCTCGCCTATGCCTCCCCCACCTGGTCTTCCTCCCTAAATGCCACACAACGTAAACACCTAGAAAAAGTGCAAAAGAGGGCATGCAAGATTATTCTCTCCCCCTCCTACTCCACATATCAAGAAGCGCTCAACACACTGACCCTTTCGACTCTCACTGACCATCACCACGACCTCATCTGCAAATTTGGTAAGAAGCTTCTACACCATCCCCGACACCGGCTCCTACTACCACCTGAGATCCCTTGTCCGAGAATTGCTGTGCGACACCACAACTGCATCCAGCCCATACGTGCACGAACTGATCGCTATAAGAACAGCCCAGTCCCAACCATTGTAAAAATTATCAATAACTTGTAATACTGTAACACTGTCACTATGTTGAAATGAACTGTAGTTTGAGCTTTTCCCCATCTAAGTTATTATATGTCTTATTTGTGTCACTTATGTTACTTGTATATTATTTGTAATTCGTAACCCATTCCCCAAATATGTAACTGTATATTTTCATCCTTCTGGCTGCCAAGCTCTTTCAATAAACCGTTAATTATTATTATTATTATTACACACACAATCACAAATAATATACAATTACACACACACACACACACACACTCACACACACACACACACACACACACACTCACGCACCCATGGGGGCAGGGAAAAAACACTTTTATTTGAGTTGCAGGCTGCACTTTTCAGGCATCGTTTGTATGGCTGTAACAAACACCTGTGTAAAATTTCATGCCATTTCATGCATACTTACCCTGCCGCATCGCGAACGACTTTTTGTCAACTTTTTGTGTATACCAAAAATTAGGTGTCATTTAATGTTTTCCAGGATAATGATAAATTTTACATGGGTGACATCGATTTAATTCACATGTTATTTTACAGGTACACCGTATTGAAAATCATTACAAGTTCATATTGAAATTCTTTTTTGTGGGGAACCTTGGCATCATTTTCCTAGACAATAATCTTTGCCTAATATATCCATCTCTCGATTCATATCCCGTCACTTCAGTGCAAGCTTCAGTCATCACTTTTATGCCTCTCTCGACCGCCTGAGTGCTGTTTGACCACTTGGGCACCACTAATGGTGTCTCAAGAATGTCATTAACCTGTAGATTTGACAGAGAAGCAATGTAAGGAGGCTCAGTCTTGAGTTCATTCCTCCAGTTAATCATGGAATGATAGTTTTTTGCTTGCCACTTTAATTTCGGAGTCACCACCTTTCTCATGTTGACTACAGGAGGCACATCCTCATTCCCATCTCCATCTTTACCCTCCTCATCAGTGATGAGTGATGAGTCCGTCATCGCACACTTTATGGCAACTTTGATGGGCAAACCAGCGAACAGCCCGTGCCCGGAGTTGAGCGAAATCAGCAGACTGCCCCGTGGTTTAGCGCCAGGCATGGACCGACGACGAATGGGTACTATACATAATGATCACTATTGATATTTAAGTTTATTTTATGGAGAGAGTCTTGTACATACGTTTTGGAGTGTATGTAATTACTTTATACAATAAACAGTCTATTTCTTTAAACAACAGTGGTGTCAATCAATAATATTATATAAACAATCCTACCTGCAAGTAATCTTCCTTGAGTACTGTATATATAGCTTCACATGTTTCTGGTATTATGAGTGTCGAACTCTGCTTCGATATCCTCGTGGTATATTCCAGTGACGAGTATGTGCACCCACCCGGTTGCTAGAAATCTGAGCGTTGCTTCCAGACGGGCTGCTGCTGGTATACTCTGCCTCAGATGGGTATCTTCCTCTGCTATGTATGGTTCCACTTTAGCTAGGAGTGTGTAAAAGGCGTTGCTATCCATTCTCATGTAGTTGATGAAATCACTCTCACTTCCATCTTGTAGTTCACGTAATATCGTCATATGACTTCCCAATACTTCTCTCCTACTTAACCACTCCTTACACCAGATCGTTTTCTGCACTCTGTCCTTACTTTTCTTTTTTAATAAATACAGCAATTAATATGCTATACAGCGCTATTTTCTTCTTTCCAACTGTGTTGCGCTTGGTGATACCGCACTCAGGGGCTGCCAACCACCTACTGCCCGACTTTACTGCCTGACCACCTACTCAGCAGTGTGGACAACATCACAGTCATGCCCAACAGACTGTGCCCGGTGAGGGCACAGTCGGCCAGTCACTGTCCGATAGTGTGATAGTGTGGACGGGGCTTTACTCTACAAGAGTGTTGGGGCAAATGCCCCCTTGAACAATTAATAAGATTTTTGTTTTGTTTTTCTTTTGTTCTTTGTTCTTTACATTATTTACATTAGTGACTGCAATACCTAACCTAACCTAACCTAACCTAACCTAACCTAACCAATTATATATTATTTGTTTTTCTTGTTCATGACCTTCTGTTATACAGAACATATCCGTAGTCATGAGAGAGATATGGCTCTTCGGAGAGATGGCCCTGAGTCGGTCCAAACAGCTCATGGCCATTAGATTTATACATAGTCGACGAAACAGAGGCCATTATTGGTGCGTGTAATGTTTGTTCAAGGTCATGCAAATGTGTTCGTGAATTTTCCAAAATGTCCTTTATGGCCAACTTTACTCGTCATGACCATCCTTACAGTTCATGTTCATCTTTACAGTTCATTGCCATATTTGCAGTTAATGGCCATCTTTACAGCTCAAGGACATCTTTACAGCTCAAGGACATCTTTACAGCTCAAGGACATCTTTACATTTGATGGCCAGTTCCACAGTTCATGTCCGTCTTTACGGTTCTAGGCCATCTTTGCAGTTCATGGCAAGCAAAGTCGAATTCCTTGTTGCCAGTGATTATTGAGGCCAATCATACTTTCACTGGCCACTAATTATGGCCACATACATTAAACATGGCAACAAACACTAATCATGGCCACAAACATTAAACCATGCCCACTAATCATGATTAAGCTTCAATAATCGAGGCAACATCCAATGACCATGGCCATTTATGTCGCCCATGGCCATAATCCTTGGCCATGGTCCAGTACGAGCTCCTGGACATGTCACTTTTTACGTTCAACCTTGTTATAAATCATCACCACCCATTCCACCCCTCCCTCCCTCCACCTCCCATCCCTCCCCTTCCCATTTCTCTCTCCCTCCCTCCAGCTCCCCTGCCTCACTCCTTCCCTTCCTCTCTCCCTCCCTCTACCCCCCTCCCTCACTCCTTCCCTCCCTCTCTCCCTCCCTCTACCTCCCTCCTCCACTTCTTCCCTCCCTCTCTCCCTCAATCTCCTAACCCTCCCTCTACCTTTCATCCCTTCCTCCATCCTTTCACCCTCCCTCCACCTCCAATCTCTCCCTTACTAATACCCTCCCTCCACTTCCCATCCCCCATCACCCCCTCCCTACTTTCATCACTCTCTCCCTCTCTTCCTTCCTCCACCAAACATCCCTCACTATTTTCCTGCCTCTCATTTATATCCTGTCCATTCCATCTCTTCCATCATATCTCTCATAATATAAGTCTGTCTCACGATTTTTCCTACTCCTAGTCCATCGTCCATTCTGTCTCATTGCTATCTCTTATCAATCCTATCTGTTTATTCTCAAGTTTATTGTATCTCTCAACTGTTCAAATTCTCATGTGTTCCATCTCAAAGAGGTCACTCCCCATATATCTCCCTCATTCCATTGATCATTCATCCCATCTCACACACATTCCAACTCGCTAACATATCAGCACACACACACACACACACACACACACACTAGTACTACTACTACTACTTTACTTTGCTGTCACTCTGAATCAAGTAAGACGATCATCCAGCTATGATACAATGATATGAGTTATTAGGGATGTCACACTTCATTGGTGAGTTTTGAAGTGATTAAAGAGGCCGATACGGGACCGGCAGAGTTGTTCACAGATGTTGCACATGTAAAGGGCTATATCGAGTGCGGGGGCGGCGGCAGCGTCAGTCCGGCGTTGGCGCTTGTCTATCTCGGTATAAAGTCGGGTTAACTAGAAAGTATTGACACCTTCTCGTGTGGTGCTCCTCCAAGCGTTGCGATGTGGAATGATCGTCTCCCAGGTGAACGGGTCGATTTGGTACTTTTTCAGGCTTGTATTAAACCTATCCTTCGACCCTTTCAGTTGCCCGCCAGCGTTCCGTTTACCAATCGTTAGGTGACTGTAAAGTAACTGCTTCAGCAGTCTACTGTCGCCCATGCGGGTGACATGGCCAGTCCAGCGTAGTTGTTCATGGATAATGGTAGCCTAGATGCTCCTACAGTTGGTGTCAGCGAGAATACTGCCATTTGTTCTCTTGTTTCCCTAGTTTTCAAGTGTCTTGAGGTGCCTCCTACAAGTAACCTATTTTTCTGACATACAGTAGGTGGGGAGGACCACTGCTCGAAACATTTGCAAGTTAATAGATAATTTCTGTTCCCAACAGCTGAAGACACGGGTACGGAGTCTGCCAAAGGCTTGAAAAGCACATCAAATCTGATGCTGAATCTCTTCATAGACGTCAGGGGTGGTGGACAGGTGGATAACATTAGAGAGGATAATACCGTGAAGCTGGATGGATGGTGGACGTGTGGTTGAACGAGGGGCAGGCTGAAAGAGAGTCTGAGTCTTACGTACATTCACCTCAAGGCCGAAGTGTGCATACTCATCAGCTATTTGCGTAGGTGTTCAGGATCTCCTCTAGGCCGCGTTCATTGTGAGTGACGAGAGTGGTGTCTGCATACTCAAGTTTAGTAATGGAAGTTACCGATACCTTTGTTCCTGCCTGGAGTCGACCCCACCGGCTAAATTGGGACTGTCACTAGTAAGAAAGGATGAGAAGAAAATTAAAAAGAGAGTTGGTGCCAGTACGCATCCTTCTTTTACCCCCGTTTGGATAGGAAAGAACTCACATTGGGTGCCATTCTACAGGACATTGCTGTTCAAACCATCGTGGAATTGCCTCACAATGGTGATGAATTTTGGTTGGCAGTGAAAACAGGGCTTCCCTGTTGACTGAGTTGAAGGCCTTCGTGAGGTCGATGAAGGCCATGTATAGATCACGACGCAGTTATCTGCACTTTTCCTTTATCTGCAATGAATAGTTTCGTAGTGGTCTGAGCCACACATTGCTCTGGTGATGAGGACATCTCGGCGATCACTTTTTTTTACAATAATGTAATCAATGAGATGCCAGTGTTTGACCGTGGATGGTGCCGCAAACCCTTGAACTTGTCGGCCTGCTTAAACAAGGTATTGATGATGATGTTGTGTGCAGCACACTTGCTGAGGAAGAATAGGCCGTTGGGATTACACTTGCCTAGCCCATTTCGCCTTATGATTCCCTGCCAAATATCAGCATCTCTGCCAACTCTGGCATTGAAGTCATCAAGGAGCACAACTTTATCTTCTCTGGGGATGGACGTTAGCACTCAGTCGAAGTCGGCGTAAAAGGCATCCTTGATGTCATTCTGATCCAGTGTTGGGTCGTATGCACTGATGGAAAAGGCATGCCGTGAGTGATTCAGTGGGACTCTGAGTCTGGTGAGGCGCATTTAAGTTAGCCTGTGTAAGATGCGTTGGCGTATGGCAAAGCCAACTCCATAAATGCAGTTTCTCTCCACAGCAGGCTTACCCTTCCAACAGAAGGTACAACCAGATCTCCGTTCTGTGAGCCGACCCTCGTCTGGAAGCCGGGAGTCACTTATGGCTGCTATGTCGATGTTATACCTAGTCAGCTCTCTTGCCACAAGGGAAGTTCTTCTTTCAGTATACGCATTTGTGCCAGTATCCAGAAGGGTTCTCACATTCTATGCAGCGACAATAAGAGGTTGTATAGTTTATTTTTGTTTTGATCTGGGCTTATAATTGTGTTTTCGACCGCATAAGGATGACCCTACTGGGTGCGGTTGCCCAGTCATGTTCTTTAGGCAGCCTATGTTTAGGGCACCTCTTCTTGCCCCTCCCAATGTGAGGTGAGAAGAGTGGCTCCTCGAAAGGGCTGCTCAGTCGCACAGACTGGACCGGATTGCACTGTTGTCCATATGATGATTTGTGACTAGAGATTCCCGGCAGTCATCTCTGCCTGTCCCCGTCGCCACTTGTCCGTTGCCAGAGGACTTTTAGGGTATAAGTGTTTGATGATGATGAGCAGTATGATGAGCTGGATGGTGGCTGCACGTGAGTTGATTTATGTGGAAAGGCAGGAGCGCGGAGTGCAAGCACACTTCTTGGCTCTCCCTTTTCCTGATTCAGTTTTGCAAGTGTTTCAACGAATGGGGAAAAGGAGAGTTGCAATGGACTGCCGGTAGCCCAGCTTGTTGGGTTTCACCTTAGTAACCTGTACATCATGCATTGCCTTCGTTCATCGGTTTAGTCGCTGGGTTCCTTTGTTGGTCACCTCTTCTGCCTATACTGCCGTTGGAGTCTTGTTGGACCTCTATAAGCAAGTCTACCTTATGCGGGGCTCCACCGCAGAATTTTCGATCGGGGGGATTAATCCAGTAGTCATATATCTGCCAAGATTAATCCACAAAGCAGCGGGGCAGTGGTTGGTAAGCGCCAGGACGTGTCCATGTGCCAGTGGGCCTACAGTATGTGCCGTCCCTCTGGGACTCACTGCTGCTCCGAAATCCCCTGCTGATCTAGCCTGGGCCCACGAGGCATCCAGTTACCGTGTGTTGCCACGAGGAGGTACAGCAGGATTCTTAATGGAGAAGAGGCTGCGTAGTGGCAGGGGAAAACCTATGCAAGTTGCTTCCCTGTTCGCCATGAGGACTAGCCAGCGGCGGTAGGTGAAAGCGAGAGGACGCAAGCAGTGCTTGCACCTTAACACTAACATAATGCAGCCACACACACACACACAAGCACACATACACACAGCTGTTTAGTAGTTCCAGGTGTTTTGTTTTTCTCACAGTTTGTTCATTATAGAGATGTTTTTTAGTGTTTTTTATCTTAATGTTTGTTTCTGATGTGAATTATTTTCTCATGTCGAAAACAGACGCAAAGGGAAGTTAGCTGCAAAGTTGTTAGACACATTCTCTCTCTCTCTCTCTCTCTCTCTCTCTCTCTCTCTCTCTCTCTCTCTCTCACTCTCTCTCTCCTTTGTCTTGCCTGTCAAAAGAAGAAATATCTGAAAGTTTATCGTGTTTTTCTTTTTAATTTTCTTTCGATTTTTTCAGGACACAAACAAATTGCAATGAGTTCAACAGTAGAACAGCGCCGTTTGTCATTTAAAACTTTTCGGGTTTTTTACTATACTTCTGTTATGGAACTTTTGTGAAAACAGCATAAAACAAACTCTTATTCTTTATACCAGGAAGTGTTTTAAAGACGATCATTCTGTCTTTGTGAATGAGAAAGGTGAGGGTAAAGAGAGCTGGGTGGAGAGAGAGAGAGAGAGAGAGAGAGAGAGAGAGAGAGAGAGATGTTAAGTGGTGAGAGTCTATAGAATAAGATAATGGAAAAAAAGCGAGGGACGTGGGGAAACGGAAAGAGAGAGATAAGGAGGACGGTTGAGCGGGTTGAAGGAAGAAGGAATGGAAGAACATATTGAGGGAGTGAGAAGGAGGGTGTGCGTGGAGGGAAGGTATTGATAAATGATGATGTTTGCTTGACCCATCCTGCTGGTGGCTGCTGGATAAGAGATTAAATAATCTAGATGATATTTATAAAAACAAATGTTTTATTGTGGCCGTGTTGATGCAGCACTCACCTCTGGTTTTAAGTGACGCTGGTTTGATTTCGGGTCCTCGCGTCACACCCATTCCACCCAGCTATAAATGTGAACCCGCAGTTACAGTTGGGGAAGTGAAGGTGGTCGAGTACAGTGTCGGCCAGGCTGCTTCCTTGTGTACCGCATACACACACACACACACATACACATCAACAAAGCTATTGACCTCGGGCTTCGGAGAAGTCTTATACCATGGCTTACAGACTTCCTCAGTGACCGACGCCAAGCTGTACGCTTCCGAGGGGCTGTCTCCACCTTTCAGTCATTCACCTGTGGCGTCCCCCAAGGCACCAAGATGGGACCACTCTGCTTCCTTATGCTCATCAATGAAGCCCTAAGAGAAACCCCTGCTCGCTGGAAATATGGGATCAGCGTCAACAATTCTGCTCCCAATTATACATCCCTTCAGGATTTATTGAACAGTCTCCAAAACTGGGCCACCAACAACCATGTCACCATCAACCATACCAAGACCATGGTTATGCACATCAACCTCTCCTCCGACATTGTCCCACCTCCTTCCATTACTTTAGGTCCGAACACACTCCAGGTTGTATTTTCCACGAAGCTCCTCGGCGTCACCATAGACAACAAACTAAATTGGAAACCGGCAGTGAAGTTGTCAAATCCTCCAGTTTCCGTCTCCACCTCCTCCGCCGACTCAAGTCCCTCGGAGTTCCTGCACCCGAGCTCCTCAGTGTTTACACAACATTCATACTTCCCAAGCTCACCTATGCCTCTCCCACCTGGTCTTCCTCCCTAAATGCCACACAACGTAAACACCTAGAAAAAGTGCAAAAGAAGGCATGCAAAATTATTCTCTCCCCTTCCTACTCCACATATCAAGAAGCGCTCAACACACTGACACTTTCGACTCTCACTGACCATCACCACGACCTCATCTGCAAATTTTGTAAGAAACTTCTGCACCATCCTCGACACCGGCTCCTACTACCACCTGAGATCCCTAGCCCGAGAATTGCTGTTCGACACCACAACCGCATCCAACCCATACGTGCACGAACTGATCACTATAAGAACAGCCCAGTCCCAACCATTGCAAAAATTATCAATAACTTGTAATAAACCAGTGTATTCACTACCAGTAAACACTACTCCTTGCACTGTCACTTTGTTGAAATGCCCTGTAGTTTGAGCTTTTCCCCCATCTAGTTATTATATGTCTTATTTGTGTCACTTATGTTACTTGTATATTATTTGTAAATCGAAACCCATTCCTCAATTATGTAACTGTATATTTTCAGCCTTCTGGCTGCTATGCTCTTTCAATAAACCGTTAATTATTATTATTATTATTATTATTATTATTATTATTATTACACACACACACACACACACACACACACACCCACTAGGGTGTGTCAATTTTGTCAACATGTTAAAAATCAAATTTGGTAGTCAAAATATTGTGCCTCTTTATGTCTAAACTTGATATTAGCAAACAAAAATGAATTGAAATAACCCTCACCTACATCAATTATACCTTAAAGTTTCAAATATCAGTATTTCAACAAATTAATGAGACTTGATTAGAATTATTCACTTGATATTAACTAATCTCATGTAAGCATATGGATTATGGAGTATTTTATGGTTCTATAGCTTGTGTACAATATGCATGTCAGAACATGAACATGAACAGGCTCTTCGTGTGGGACAGTTTAATTCTTGTTTTGACTTGTACCAAGGCGCCCGGCTCACTCTCCTTCTAGATATCATAGACGGTGGTTTGCTCTCATTGCACTTGCACCTACTCTACCAGACGAATTCTACATTTTAATTATTGTAAGTAGGGCATATTGATTGTCGCAGTTACTTATATCATTGTATAAAACATTATGTTCTAAGAAATTATTATGTTATTTCTGTTACAGCATTTTTGATAAACAAATTGATATCTTTTGAAACAACAATTGAATTATGAAACATTGAAATATTTTTCTATTTGTCAGATAGTGTGAAGATGTCAAAATTGAAGACAAGAAGTCAGTTGTCAACCCACTTGAGCCTGCTAGTTGGTAAAGGGAAGGAGCTTCCTGTATCAGAACTTCCAACAGTGAGAGACATGCTAAGATTAGGGTTACTCCTTCGAGAAAAAAATGCAAAGGACAGAAGGAACTATACAGATAAAGAACTCATAAATGACATGATAGTCCCTCTTCTGCATCAATGGACAAAAGCTAATGCACTATTCAAACCACCTGTGATTAATCAGTGTCGAACTATTGAGCTAAAACTAACGAAATTATGGCACAAAGCAGTTGAAACATCACTTGGTAAAGGAAACTTGGCCAGGAAAAATGAATTTCTGCACACACTTGATACTCTGTTTGACATTTTGACCTGCAAGTGCTCCATACAATTATGTTCTGAATCCAACTGTTCTCACTCAGGTAAGAGAGAAAATAATTCCCACATTGATTGTGGTTGTCCTCGTGAAAAGAAGATCCCTGTTTTAGAGCTTGAATTTATAAAGGCACAGAGGACAAAGGCAGAAGGCCAAGGAAGTATGCAAATGGGTTCAATAGATTATTCAGAAACAAAGAAGCAGATTGCTAATGCCAAGAAGAGAGAACAAATCCGAGAGAGGGAACAAAAGAAGAAAATGAAGAGTGAAGAAGCCATCCAAAGAGAGGAAGAGCTGTGTCAAGATGTTTATCACTTCTTTGATAGTTCTTCTGATGAACAGGAAGCAACATCAGATGATAGTTCCAAAGAGCCATCTGAACCTTTACCAAAGAAAATGAAATACAACACAAGAAATATTTCAAACATTGCTTTAGCTAGTATTCGCCACCATGCTGGACTTCGTGAGGCTGCAGAAATTGCAACTGCCGCTTGGATAGATGCAGGCCTCATCAGCCGAGAGGATGTATCTTTGGTGATAGATCATAATAAAATTAGAAGAGCACAAGAAAAAATAATGAAGGAAATATCTGATCAGCATGAAAAAGATTTAAGCGAGGAAGGGCTCTCCTGTTTTTTGTTTGATGGAAGAATAGATGACACAAAAGTTTTGCTAGAAGTAGAGGGAGTGAAC
>CAUDMG010002156.1:202500-222500 GCA_958450375.1 Homarus gammarus
TCTCTCTCTCTCTCTCTCTCTCTCCTGGTGCTTGCGTGTACATTAGAGTTAATTAAATAAACCACTGTTGGATAAAAGAGCGGCAGGTAAATTCGCTGAATACGAACTAGAGTCGAATTCACCTTGAATACAGATGAGTAGACGTGACTCAAGTTCCTTAGTCGTGCGTGGGTCTTGGTGGGGAGGTGGGTGAGTCTTGATGGAGGGTGGATGGGGCTTGGCTGGGGTGGGTGGGCCTTGGTGGCGGGTGGGTGGTGCTTCGTGGCGGGTGAGTGGGGCTTAGTGGGGAGGTGGGTGAGTCTTGATGGGGAGGTGGATGGGTTTTGCTGGGGTGGTGGGTTGATCTCGGTGGGGAGGTGGGCGGGATTTACTGGGGAGGCGGGTGGAGGTCAAATGAAGGAAGTGGGTTGATGGGGAAAGACATGTAATGCTTTAACGTGGTTGAGGGGAGGGCGATTTATTTTTTAATGTGTGTGTGTGCGTGTGTGTGTGTGTACAGGGTGGTGTAATGCATCTAGTGTGTCAGAATTACTTTGCGCTAAGGTGCAAGCACTACTTGCTCACTCTCGCTTTCAGCTACCGAAGCTGGCTAGAACTCGTGGCGATCTGGGAATCAACTTGCATAGGTCCTCCCCTGCCAGTACACATCCTCTACACCATCAAGACTCCTGTTGTGCCTCCTCGTGACAACAGACGGTAACTGGGTGCCTCGTGGGCCTAGGCTAAACCAGCAGGGGATCTCGGAGCAGTGAGCCCCAGAGAGACGGTGCATAGGCCCACTGGCATGTGGACATGTCCTGGCGCCTACCAACCACTGCCCCGCTGCCTTGCGGATTAACCTTGGTAGGTATAACGCTACGGGAGTAAACACCAAACGAAAAATCTGCGGTGGAGCCCCGCATCAGGCAGACATGCTTACAGAGCTCCAACAAGACCCCAAAGTCAGTACAGGTGGAGAGGTGACCACCATGGGTACCCAACGACTACTCCAACCGGGGAAGGCAATGCATGATGGACAGGCTACTACTACGAAAGCCCAACAAACTGTGCTTTCGTCAGTCCGTTACAACTCTCCCTCTCTCCAGTCGTTGCATCACTTACACCACTGGATCAGGAAAAGGGAGAGCTAAGATGTGCGATTGCAACCTGCGCTCCTGCCTTCCACATAAATCAACCCACGTGAAACCATCATCCAGCTCATCGACTTTTCCTCATAATCAAAACCCCTATACCACCAAAAGTCCTATGGCGACAGACGAGTGGCGACGGAAATAGGAACAGATGACTGGTGGGTGTGTCTAGTGTGTCTAATTTTACAGATAAGTGTCATAGATAAGATGGTCGATTATGCACTAGGATCTAGGCAGCAGTGCAATCGTTCCTGTCTGTGCGACTAAGCAACCCTTTTGAGGAGCCACTCTGTTCACCAAACATGGGGAGGGGGCTAGAAATGGTGCTTTAAACAAATCCTGCCAAAAAAACAACCTGAGGGGCAACCGCAGCTAGTAAGGTTATCCTTAGGCAGTCGAAAACACTACCACAATCATTGATCAAAACTAAAACAAACTTAACATCCTCTTATGGTCGCTGCATGGAATGTCAGGACCCTTCTGGATACTGGCACAAATGAGCGTCCTGAAGGAAGAACCGTACCTGTGGAAAAAGAGCTGGCTAGGTATAACATCGACATAGTAGCCATTAGTGAGTCCCGGCTTCCAGACGAAGGAGTCTGGCTATACCTTCTTCTGAAATGGTAAGCCTGCTGCGGAGAGAAACCGCATTTAAGGGGGTTGGCTTTGCCATTCGCCAATGAATCCTACCAAGGTTAATTGAAATGCCTGTTGGGATCAACGAATGCCTCATGACACTCAAAGTCCCACTGAATCACTCACGTCTTGCCTTTTTCATCAGCGCATATGCTCCAACACTTGATGCAAAGGATGTCATTAAGAAAGCTGTTTACGCTAACCTTGACAGAATGCTAACCTCTATCCCCAGAGAAGATAAAGATGTGCTCCTAAGTGACTTCAATGCCAGAGTTGGCAGAGATGCTGACATTTGGCAGGAAATCATAGGAAGAAATGGATTAGGCAAGAGTAATCCCAACGGCCCAATCCTTTTCAGCGAGTATGCTGCACAAAATACTTTGCTTAGGCAGTCCGACAAGTTCAAGGGTTCATGACAACATCCACGATCCGAACACTGGCATCTCATTGACTACATCATTGCTAGAGAAAGAGATCACCGAGATGCGCTCATTACCCGAGTCTTGCGTGGCTCAGACTCCTGCGACACTGACCATCGGCTTGTTATAGCCAAGTTCACACTTCACGTCGCTCCAAAACGGAGAAGTCAACAAGCCTCCAGAAGAGGTTTTAACACTAAGCGTCTGGAGGATCCAGGAGTATCACAAGTTTTCAGAGAGCAGCTAGAACATGAGCTGATAAAGAACCCGATAACAAACAACCCAAATCCCCGTGCCAAATGGGGTATTCTCAGTCAGATCGAAAGAATATACCAGGACTGGTTTTAATGAAAGGGACCCGGAAATCAATGTACTCGTCTATGATAAACGTGCTGCAGTAACTGGGCAGAGCAACCCTCAGTCTCGGACCAAACCTTAAAATAAATCGCGTTCCCTTAAAATAAGTAGTTTTCCCTTAAAATACATATTTTTCCCCTTAAAATAAGTAGTTTTCCCATAAAATATGTAGTTCCCTTAAAAAAATAGTGTTCACTTAAAATCAACAGTGTTCCCTTAAAATAAGTAGTGATCCCTGAAAATAAGTAGTTTACTCTTAAAAAAAAGTAGATCTTCTACCTAAGATCGAGGTTGTATTTCCAAGCTCTGATTTTCATACCATAACACCTTAGAGTCCTGGGTGGACATTACAATGAAATTGAAAAAAAAAAAAACCTCTATCAAGAATTCCCTTAGAATTTTGAACATTTATCGAGGATGCAATTAGTTTTACGTTTAAATGAAATTGAGTAATAAGCAATGTTTTGTTTACTTTTCCTGGAATCAAAGGACATGGCACCAAATATTTTTTATGAAATTTTACCTCAAGTTGAACACAAATAAACTGCAGTTATAAATTAAACTATTTTACTTCTAATACCAGGGTAATTTTACAAAATAATTTTTGACAACATTAGAAATAGTGATGAATAATTTTTGTAATATAAAAGAGTAATCCATAAATACTTAACCTGAATGTTTTCCTCATATTTTACCCCTGCTGTCAGGTGTTGTTGGTAAGAAATATTAATGGCAGATAATTAAACAGTATGGCTTTGTCTTAATAAAGAATAAAAAAAAATTACCATTTACCAGTTTCATATATTACTACTGATCTGACATTCCTTGGGAGAGTTGCTTAGAAACAAAGTATGTAAGGATTAAATGTGATTTGTGTGTGTGTGTGTGTGTGTGTGTGTGTGTGTGTGAGAGAGAGGGAGGGAGGGGACTAAGGAAGGTTTAAAATATGGAAAGTAAGAGAGATAGAGGAAGAAAAATGAGTAGAAAAGAGTAGGACAGATAGGGAAAAGAGGTAGAAAATAATGAGAATAGATAAAAGAAAGAGAGAAGATAAGATGGGATAGGCGAAGAACACGAGGATAATAAAAGTGTAGAAGAAATCATCCAAGAGAGACGAAGACTAAAGCGAGATAATTTGAGAGAGATAAATGATGGCTATTGTGGATAAAAAAATAGATAAGGACAGACAAATGATGATGAATGAAGAGGAAGGAGAAGGTAAAACAGACGATGGATAATTACTGTGAAGCGACGTAACTGTGAAGAAAAGAGGATGTGAGAGAGACGGAGAGGATTAATGATTTTTCTGTCTCTCTTTCCCATATCCTTTTATTTAACCTCCTCTACCTCTCCTCTTCTTCTTTAAAACCAACACACACACACACACACACACGAGAGAGAGAGAGAGAGAGAGAGAGAGAGAGAGAGAGAGAGACTTCAGTTTTTCTCAGTTCACAAATCACACAGTAATAACCCACCACTCCCTCCTGGGCTGACGTGTGGCGGAAATTGTGCCTCGGTATATCATGTAAGAATGACGCGTTATGAGCTCACAAGACTTCACACCTGATCATTGATTGGGAATTAGGACCAGGAATTAGGAGTCGGGTGAGTGAAGGTGCAAGGAACAACGCCGTGAGCTCAGATGAACGCCCTCTCACCCCACCTCCAACCCCACCACCACTTATGTTTGGGTGTTTGGGGTGAGTGTTTCGGTTTATACAGTATAACCAATTTGTGTTAGTTTAAATCGATGTTGTGTTAGTAAATTGATTACCTCATAAATGTCATACACAAAACTTAGGTTGTATTGGGAACATAAATATGATATGATCACTGCTCTTTGTTGTGTGTATCTTTACGGTTGTTTAAGACTTGTTGATGGTATACAGTTTTTACTACATTTCAATAACCAAGGATTTTGAATACTTAACCAGACCGGTAATTACACTACAGTATTTCCACACTAACCAGGCCCATAAGCCACGCCCCTCTTCTATACTAATAGCTGATTGGTTCATAGAAAATTCAGACTAAATCTGTTCACACTTGGTAAGCAGACCCGTTATTAGATAAAATAATGCTAAATAACTGAACTATCAAAATGGAGATGATTCCAAGGCATTAGCACTGAAGGGTGAGGTAAAACACTCAGGGGAGCCAATCAGCTATTTGTAGCCATAGACGAGGGGCGTGACTTATGGGCCAGTTTAGAGTGAAAATGGTATAGTCCATGCAAGGATTGTCTCTGGGTTTTAATTTCTTCATCTTTGAACCATACTGTTATGGCTGCTTCCGGGAGGGTGATCTTGGCAGTAAAATTTGTCTTTGTCAGTTTTATTTTTTATCGTGATGACCAGAGACTTTCAGCGAAGGAGTTGCCTGGCCACTTGAGCAAGTGTACATACTTGCTTTATAAGTCTTGAATAACTGTTGTGTGTGTGTGGTTGTGCCGATAAGCCCTAAGCCATCGGGAAACATCTTGCTCATTTCAGGAACAGCCTTTTCTCTCTAAAACTCCACTCAACTTCCCCAGCACACCAGAGAGCCGTGTAACACCTACATAAACCACCAGTACCACTTGTCTGGCCCAGTGTTCCCCAGCTGGCGGCTGGTTCTACACACAACTACAAGAATCACTGATTATCTTCAAGGATGTTGTACTATAGCAGGATAACTCACTCATTGTTAATTTTTTATTCTGCCCGCGACGGTGGCACCTATCGCGGCCAGCAAGTCTCAACACAGACTTATTTACTTACTGTTATCCTCTTCACCACTGATCGGCTCGTTAGTCGTTTGGGCGATCAGTCACGTTTCTGTTACGCACTGTTGGCAAGTACTGGGCATGCATTGGCTCCTGAATGTATCTGAACCTGTTCCAGTGCTTGTCAAGTCTGGTTTTGAGACAGACAAGCCCATCTCGCTCTAATTAACATTATATATTATATACAGGGAACCGATTTTTCATTGCCAGTAATTTATATGAGCTTTGAAGGCTATTTACATGTAGATGAAGAATCCTAGGAATAGTATTTGAAAGCCTGACAGATTATTTTTCAAATAATGACAAGTGTCCAGGAGCTCTACTCCTCCCATTACCCAGTTTTTCAGTAAGAACGATGGAGTGTTGACAGTGTTATTTGTTTTACATATCATAATTTCTACCCAACTTAATACAAAAATAGACATTTGACTGATACATTTTATCATCCATTTTATAAACAGGTAGAGAGCGGCGCGACTATCACTAGGCGCCGTAAATAAAAAAATATATAATAAAAATGTTCACCCGTTTCTTTACCACCAAACGACAGATTAATCAATGAAAACTATGAATACAGTTAAAACTGTCACTACCTCTGAAGCTTTACAGTTTCGTAAGCTTGAACGGGCAAGTCTAAATGATGACAATATTCTTTCAGTGCAGCTGACGGCGCTACATCTGTATGAAATGTGATTAGAATTATCGTAATTGTTCCGTCAATCACTTTTGTGAGAAAAAAAAATATTTGAATGGGTGACTTTTCGTTTTTTTTTCGATTATCGTAATGAGAATGTCGTGTCTGACAAACTACCAAATAAACAACTAATGTTGTTGACTGAAGCTTCGTATTTGATACTTAAGTTTTAAATAGTTGTGAAGAAACAAGTATAATCACTCCCACCAACCTGAGACAAATACAACAACATATAGTCTAATATAAACTGCAGCCTCAAACATATTGTTTTATGGTGTCGTAGCCTCCATCTGACTTAACCAAGAACACACATCATGTCTTGGTCGCTGTATGTGTCCTGCTGACACTGACCTTAACTCACACTTCTGAAGAGAAACTCAACACACATCAGGGTAATAAAGAGCTGATAAAATCCAATTAACAATCGTCATTACTTGATGTACGAAAGGTCAACCAATCACCTTTCTGGAGCCTTTTAGTGGAAGAATGAAAATCCCTTATTCCATTTAGAATGTCGACAGTTCAACATTAAGTCTAATTGGCAGAGAAAGTCGTATTAATGATAAACAACGCAGTACAAACTCTCCTCCTCCCTTGAGTCAAGTCCGCCAATGATGTTTTCCACTTGCTGGCCGCTGGATGAAGCCAGCGACAAGATCAAGTGGGTGTAGACTCCTTGTTAGCGCTCACGAGCAGTGACTGTGATGCCCATGATTTGATTTTGATTTGAATTTGCCGCTTGCAGCGGCTACTTTATTGTGCACCCCACACTCATCCTGTGAGCGGTAGCGCAAAATGATTACAGAGTAGGGTTTACAAAGGGTCATAATAATTAACCCCCGTTGTCAGGATATTTTGGCACTGAAAGTTACACAGTATTTCATTTACATTATTTGTTTAGTTCTATACATAAAGGGTAACTTATTCACAAATGCGTGAGAACAGGCGTGTGAGGCAGTATGTCTGGCCTCACACTTTGTTATTCACATTTACGTGGGAGGTATTCAAGCACATTGCGTATTTGGTTCTGTACGGGTCGGGGTGCAGTGAGGGGTAATAAGATGCATGGGCCGGGTGAGCAAGATTTCTTTGTTTCTGTGAGCTAATCGCTCCGTCAGTTATCCAATCAGTCATGCAGGATAGAAAAAAAAACATTCCTAGAGCTGACTAACAACGCCAAAAATCAATAGATGCAAAAATCTCACGATGATCGACTCAAAAAGAGACAGTGGATCCGATGGACAAACCTAACGTAACCTAACTAAACCTAAGCAAACCCTAAACTAATCTAACCTAACCTAGCCTAACTAATCCAAACTTGACGTAACAAATCCTAACCAAACCCTATCTAGCCTAACCTAGCCTAGCCAAACCAAACTTAACGTAACTGAACCTAAACAAAAGCGTACTAACCAATCATATTCAATCAGTACATTTGACGAGTTCATCAAAGGGCACCGTAGGGGGAGGTCACACCCGCTCGTCGTCCTCTGACCTGACTGGGCTTCAGCGCTGTGTGAAGCTTGGTACAGGTGTGAAAAGTTTCCTTGTGTGCCTTAGTTATCTCAGTACCTCGACCCTATAAACGTGGTCTGTATAATTATGTACCATAATCAAACTGTATAGAGGAAAATACAGTGTGACGTGATACAGTGAAGGTGGCACCCAGTCCCCGCCATTAAGGTTGAGGTCAGAAGTCAGACGCTGAGGTGCCAGGCCAGCGTTCTGCCAGCCACCGTTCATCACCTGTGTGCCACACACCACACACTAAGGATAACCAAACTAACTTATACAGTATTTCGCGCATTGTGAAACAAGGTGTTATGCTTAGTGACTTCACACCAGTGTCAGTGAGCTATGACAACGTATAAAGTGGTATTTGTGGGTGTAGTGTAGTAATCAATGTGACAGCTTCTGGCATCCACAGTGCCCTGGTGCCCGTGAAGCCTACTCCGGGGCCCCGGTCATGTGCCTCCAAGCCTCACACTCCCTCCCTCCTCTCCTCTGCTGATGGTTGGCGCTTACCACACGTGTTAATGATTTCATGTGGTTTCTCAAGTGGTTATATTGGGCTGGTGGGAACAGGAATTTAACAGGAATTTAACAGTGAGTTGGTGAATATTGGGTGTAACTCCTATCAGTGTTACTCAAGGTTCACTTCAAACAACTCAGCCCATTCACACAAGTCCCTGTTACCCGGACACCGCTGGCCTACATATCACCTCTCTGCCCCAGTGTATAAGAGGGTGTGACGGCCTGGCACCCCGATGCCCTGGGAAGCCGCCTCCACCCATAACAGAGGTCACACTCAGTCACGACAACACAAACACTCCCGGGTCGCCTAAATCGCCTGAAATCAACAGCCACACCTCCCCGCCCAGGAGGCAGTGTCCCAGGTGCAGGGAGGCGGGTGTGATGGCCTGGCACCCCGGTTGTCCTGGGAGGCCGCCCCCACCCACAATAGCGATCACACTCAGTGATGCCAAGGCGGCCGGATCGCCTCCACCACCTGAAGTCAACAGCCACAGTGACTCTCCTTCGCTAGCAATGCAGGTCAGGTTAAAGCCTGCCAAGTAAGTGTACCAGTGAACAATGAGAGTAATAGTGTCAGTGGAGCTTCTGAAGGAGCTGGTGCTTCCTCTCATAATGATGCGAACTGGAGGGTGAGTAGCCAGAGCGAGACCGATAGTGATGGAAGCATGAATGGGAGAGAATGAGCCCCAGACTGCCAGCGTGGTCTCTTTAATAACCCCAGGTCTGAAAACTGTCCACAACCCTATACTTCTTCCAAGATTTTTTTAGGAGGAACTCGCGGGACTAATAAAGGAACCTGTGTATAAAACTCCTACTGGAATAATGGCTGTAAGACTCATTATCAAGAACTCCGAGGGGTGATGAATTTGAAACGGTTAACTTATTGGTTAGGTTGATCTATGAAGCCAACGCACGACTCTCTATACTCAATTTAAGGTGGAACGAGTAACACGAACGCTTAGGTTCATTTCATGGAACATCTGGAGTGTTAACCGCAGAATTAATGATCTACAATAGTTTGTTAAAGGTTTTAACATATATATAATTGGCTTACAAGAACCTTACATGTCTAGCACCCAGAAGAAAGCTGCACCCAGGATAGTTGGCTTTACAGATTACAATAGTGGAGCAGAAAGTTGCCTCCTCACTTATGTAAAGAATGGTCTGGTCTGTAAATGGGTGTGAAAACCCACAAGGATGAAAGAGTTCACTATCAACAATTTACAGTAAGGACAGCAAACAGTCAATTTTCGCTGTATAACATCTATATTCATTTTAATGAGCTGCGAGCGGACGTATTACCAAAGCCATCAGGTAACAATGGTATGCTGTGTATGGGTGACTTTAATTCTCGCCACACTGTCCTCGGTGATGCCCAGTGTATCTCTAATGGGAGGGTGTTCGTGAATTACATCAACAATCATAATATCACTGTATACGACACAGACAAAGTGACACATCTGATGGGGGGCAGACTTGATTTTGTGATTGGGTATAACCTAGTAGACAGTAATGTCAAGCCTAGGTCATCTCAGACCACCTAGTCAGTTATCATTATGCAATACTTACTGAGTACACTGTTGCTGGTGTCAAGTGAGAACCCCATCCTAAGCTTAGAATTAACATCCCAGGTAATCTTAAACTGAACTTCATGGCTTACATTCACAGATGGTATGCTGGATATACACCTGGATCAGTGGATGAATTTTGCTGTGATCTTGTAAATGTCATTACCATATATTATACCACCTGGGTTAAGTCAAGGAGGAAGGGGGCAGCACTGAACCACCTGTGTGGACACATGACCCCATCCTCGACAGAAAAAGAGAGAAGGTAAAACAGTTTGCCAACACTTATAAGCAAAATATAACTAGTGATAACCTCCTGGCATTCCTCAAAGCTAACAGAGCATTTCGTGAACTCAAAAGTCAGGTAAGAAACACCTATTGGGAACAATTCTTACAGGAAATTAATATAACAACCACTCTAGTAGAAGTGTGGAACAAAATTAGAGCCATTATCAAGTCACCCACCCCTAGTGTTCATCACAGCCCTGCAGAATATGCTGATATGCTATTAGACCAATGGTCCAGTGTTTCACAAATCACTTCCCTGCCTCCTGACATACAGCAATATCTTGAAACCACAAACAGTAATAGGCGTTTCAAAATTCAAATCGCCTGTTCCTCACCAGACCTTACCTACCAGTTTCTTATATCCCACCACGAACTAACAACAGTACAAATAAGAGGTGAATCATTCTCCCATGGTGAGGATGGCATAACCTATAACACCCTGAGATTATTTAATGAAATCCCTAACCATCCACTGCTTGACCTGTATCAAATGAGCCTCACACAAGGTATTCTTCCTAGGACATGGACTCAAGAAAACATAGTACCAATCCCTAAAGCTAACTCTCCAAACTTCAGGACCATTTCACTCACATCCTGTATGTGTAAAGTCCTTGAAAGAGTTGTTCTCAACCATCTCATGTTTCAAGTCAAAGACAAACTGGCCCCTATTCTGTATGGGTTTATACCCGGGCGCAGCACGCAGACATGCTTTGCAGAATATCTTGTTCACTCAAAAGATAAGACATAAACAGCCTTCATAGACCTTAAATCACCCTTTGATGTAGCTAATCTAGACATTATACTTGAGCAACTAGCTAATTTTGGCATCCAAGGTAACCTCCTGACATGGATGAAGGGTTATCTGTCCAACAGGTATGCCAGTGTTTTGTTTGGGGAAGTCAAATGTACCAGAATGAGAGCATTTGAGCTTGGCACGCCTCAAGGAGGAGTGTTAAGTCCAATGCTCTTTAATATACTGATGCACAAGCTTATTGCTGACATTCCAGTTCAGCCAAACGAGGCTGTAATATGTTATGCTGATGATATCTGCATTATGCCACAGACCAAGCTCAAGCTTCAAGCCTTGCTGGATGTATTTGCTCAGAGGGCTGAGGAATGTGGTCTCATAATATCTGTTGACAAGACTAGGGTCCTCAATCCTCGTCCTGCTCACCCTCTGCCTCTTGACTTTAACATTCACAGCATGCCCTTGGAACTGTGTAGCTCTTATAAATATCTTGGAATTTGTGTGCATAATGCAAACTTTGTCGGCAACCTTCTTGCCAAACTAATGCAGCGCACTAAACCCCTCAGAACCCTTGTTGGCAAGGGCTATGGAATTAACATCACCTACTCGTATGCTGGTACTTTATATCTTCACTTTATTCGTTCTGTAGTTGACTATCATGCTCTCCATCTTGTGAAAATTCTGCCTAAACAACTCAACAGCCTTGAGGTAGTGCAAAATGAAGCCATGCCCATGATTCTAGGATGCCCCAAATCAACCAGAATTGTAAACACGAGGAAAGAGCTCGGCTGCCCTGAGAGGATAGCTCTACTTATTACCATGTTTTGTGTCAAAGTTTTGAAGAACAATGGTCCCCAAACTACAGCTCAAACTGAGTTGATGTTCTATCTAAGTAATCCCGACTATCTTGCTAACCTTCCACAAAAGACTCTCTTTGGGGCGTGGCTTCATAAAAGTGTTGCAGATCTCTTGCAACTGAATGTCCCAATCATCCCAGACGAACGTATTAAGGCCATTCCTCCTTGGCTGGATATATCAGTTCCTATTAATTATATTCCTGTTGGTAGTAAGCAAATGTTAAACACCGATGTGAAGAGATGTGTCACACTAGAAACTATTAACAGACACATAGAGAGTATTAAATCAAGTAAATGTTATGCTTTTACTGATGGTTCTGTGCAGACAAACACAGGTAGAACAGGCTGCGCAATTGTAATATATAAAGAAAAAGAGATGATAGTGTCAAACAAGCAAAGGCTGAACAACTGGGCCAGCACAACACAAACTGAACTAACTGGAATCTACTTAGCCACAGACTACCTTAAAGAAAATCTAGGTGGGGTGATATTCTGTGACTCTCAAAGTGCTTTGAAATCAATGAACAGCCCGTCAGGTTCTGTGTCTAAAGTTGTATGTGATATTAAAAGAAATGTGATAACTTCCTATGAGAACAACTCTCGTGTCGAATTTGTGTGGATTCCGTCCCATGTTGGAATCAGGTATCATGACCGTGCTGATAGACTGGCCAATGAGGCATGTAAGAAAGAAAATGTTACCCGTGACCTTGGGCTGTCCAATGCTGCTCTTAAAAACATTCAAGTCAGAATCATGAACTCTGATCTAGAAGAACTGAGAAATGCAATGAGACCTGGTAGTTGTAGCATTAATAAATATGACAAATTTTGTGACAAGGCGTACCAGTATGGCCAGCATAAGGGCAGTACTAGACAATGTGATATAGTTGTGGCCATAATTTGTCTAGGATACAGACACATCTGGCAAGTTAGTAACGCTGTACCCATACCGGATCACTCAGCATGTAAACTCTGTGATAAACCTTTAAAGCATACGCTTGAACACTATATTATTGAATGTGACACTGTCAAAGACTTCAGGCCACCTGACTTATTGTATCATGAACTTTGTAATTACTACATTGAATCGGGGTTGCTTGAGGACATTCTTGCTGTTTATCCCAAATTTGCAATGTATATGAACCACTGTCCTGCATGTCAGTGAACAGTGACATCACCCATATATATACTGCTAATGAATTGATGTATTTCTTTGTGTACGAACCTCTGTCCTGCATGGCAGTGATCAGCGACATCAACCAACATGAATCTGACCTATATATATATTGTTAATGAATAAGATCTATTCCTTTGTGTACGAACCTCTGACCTGCATGGCAGTGAACAGCGACATCAACCAACATGAATCTGACCTATATATATTGTTAATGAATAAGATCTATTCCTTTGTGTATGAACCTCTGTTCTGCATGGCAGTGAGAAGTGATACCACCCTCAGTGTCAAGACCTGACTGAATTACTCAGAATAGGCAAACTGTACTCCAAGCTGTGTCAATAAATTTGTTTAACTAAAAAAAAAAGTACATTTGACGAGATCAACTAGCACCAGCACTTAATACCAATACTAATAAGGCGACACACACACTACACTTCCTCTCCTGCAAAATCGGAAACCATGACCTGATAGTGAAGTAGGGTCACTGGAGTGCAAATTAGGTCACTTGGTATTCGCTGACGTAGCTGCAGAGCCTCCCCGTGGTGAGAGGCGGGGCAGGGGGAGGGGAGGGAGATGGGGATGGAAGAGATGGGGGAGAGGTAGGAGGTGAGGAGAGAGAAAGGAGGTCAGGAAGAGGTAAAAAGTGGGGAAAGAGGAAGGAAATGAGGGAGAGGGAAGAGGTTAGGGAAAGGGAAGTGAGAGAGAGAGAGAGAGAGAGAGAGAGAGGGGGGAGGTTGGGATAAGGAGGAGGAGAGAGGGAGAAAGTGGGAGAGGGAGAGAGAAAGGGGGGAGATAGATAGAGGGGGAGGCGGGAAGAGGGAGGAGGTTGGGATAAGGAGGAGCGGAGAGGGAGAGGGAGAGAGAAAGGGGGGTGGGATAGATAGAGGGGGGAGGTGGGGAAGAGGAAGTCCTGCTTATTGCTCCAGAACAAAAGCTAGGAGAAGTTTGAACGAGGCAGCTGTATGTTACCAGGTGTGTACGTGTGTAGGTTTATAAGTGTGTAGGTGTACAAGGTGTGTAGCTGTGAAGATTTTAAGTGTGTTGCTGTGTAAGTGTGTAAATGTGCTGATGTTAAGTGTGCAAGTGTGTAGGAGTGTAGGTGTGTAAGTTTGTATCTGTGTAGATGTTAAGTGTGTTAGTGTATAGCTGTGTAACTGTGTAGGTGAACAAGTGTGAAGGTGCACAAGTGTGTAAGTGATGTAAATGTGTGAGTAGCTGTGTAGATGTAGTGTGGAAGTGTGGAGGTGTGTCAGTTGTGTACATGCGTAAGTGTGCAGCTGTGTATATGTTCAGTGTGTTAGTGTATAGCTTTGTTAAGTGTGCAAGTGTGTCAGTGTCTAAGTGTGTAGAGGTGTAAATATATAAGTGTGTAGGTGTGCAGATATGTAAGTTTATTAATGTGTAAGTGTGCACAGTAGGAGTGCAGATATGTATGTGTTTAGTTGTGTAAGTACAGATATGTAAATGTGTACTGTAGGTATATAAGTGTGTGTAAGTGTGTAAGTGTGTCCTCCATCAGAAGTACATTTGACTGTGGAAATCAGAACAGGTGTGAAGTATTGACATTATATATATATATATATATATATATATATATATATATATATATATATATATATATATATATGCAAGTAAATCACTGTAGGTGCGCGTGATCTAGGTATATGCTGATAACCACAAGGAAAGAAGAAAACACGAAGTTCCCAAGCGCTCTCGTGTAATTCACATCTTCAGGGGTGAGTACAGACTAAAGAGAAATACAAACCAAGGTGTATATATACAGAGGAGGGTGAGACCAGGTCCACAATGGTCATGTGTTAGGTAATGACCCTACTAATCTTTAAATAGCACACAACGGTTGGTGGTCAGGTCAGATGGTCAGGTGATCCGACCTTCTCACCTGGTTACAAATCTTCTTAATAACAAAATTGTCCAGCTTGTTCATGCCGTTACTCAAATTCATGTTGAATGCTTCGGTATGTTTAAAAAGACTAGATTCTATGATGTTCCTACTATCAATTGAATTACATGGTAATATTGAGGAGGCATTATCCCATCCCAGCCAATGCAATGCTTGTAATCCCTCAAATGAACAAACGAATCCAGGTAAAAAAGTCACAGGTAAAAAAGTCACAGGTAAAAAAGTCACAGAAAAAAAGTCACAGGAAAAAAAGTCACAGGAAAAAAAGTCACAGGAAAAAAAGAAAAGTTAACTATCGAATTCTCACATTTTTTAAGGTTAATATGTCAATCAGTTTCAGTAAAGGAATATGCAGAACTGATGGTAAATTAATGAGTTTCGCTTAAAAATTATAAAATAGAACAAAAACATTCGATTCTTTGTATAATCGGGCTGGAATATTCGTCTTAATCATCAGCATTAAAAACACTGAATATACATGTAATGCCATGATATTCTGTAAGCTGTTTTCAATCTGTACATATCATGTACTGTCAATAAATGACTGACTTAAATATTTTTGTTTGATTACCTTATTGTGCTTAACATATTGAACAAAACGTGATTTGTTTTCACATACATGTAATGCCATCATATATAAATAGTGTTGTCAATGTATTGCCAGTTAATAACTGAATTAAAATATTTTCAGTTTTATTACTTTAATTGTTTATGGTACTTAAATAAACTGTGACTGACTTGAATATTTTTTTGGATTACCTGACTTTCTTTCTTAACAAAAATTGTAACTTTTTTTGAGACTTTTTTTCTTGTGCCTTTATTACCAGCCACCATAAATTAATTGTGACTTTTTTACCTGTGACTTTTTTTCCTAGCCAAAATTGTGAATTTTTTTCTGTGACTTTTTTTCCTGTGACTTTATTACCAGCCACCGAACAAACAGAGCATTGGATTCCTGGCCTATCCTATCACTGTATTTGTGTTGTTTAATTCTAGTTGCAAGATCTTTACCTGTCTGGCCTAAGTAAAACATATTACATTCCTTGCAAGGAACTTTATAAATGCAACCAATTGTGTTGTTGGGGGAGTTCTTGATTAACATCTGTTTAACAGTGCATTTGTTCCAGGTTCTTAGTTGTGAAGGAATGTGTGAGAAATTTTTGTGAAGTGGTAATATTAAGATATTCTTATGGTCATGGGTGGGCTTGGGATCAGTTCTATAAAAAGTTTTCTTAGTAATGTTTAGGCATTTGTCTATGAAAGATCTAGGGTATTTAAGGTTTGAGCCAATATTATATATATATTTGTATTCCTCATCAATGAATTCCGGACTGCAAATTCTCAAGGCACGTAAAAACATTGTTGAAAATACTGACTGTTTGACTTTATTATGGTGGGCAGAATAATAATGAATGTATGAACGTCAATGTGGCATTAAAAACTCACGCACTGTTAAACAAATGTTAATCAAGAACTCCCCCAACAACACAATTGGTTGCATTTATAAAGTTCCTTGCAAGGAATGTAATATGTTTTACTTAGGCCAGACAGGTAAAGATCTTGCAACTAGAATTAAACAACACAAATACAGTGTTAGGACAGGCCAGGAATCCAATGCTCTGTTTGTTCATTTGAGGGATAACAAGCATTGCATTGACTGGGAAAATGCCTCCTCATTATTACCATGTAATTCAATTGATAGTAGGAACATCATAGAATCTAGTCTTATTAAACATACCGAAGAATTCAACATGAATTTGAGTAACGGCATGTACAAGCTGGACAATTTTGTAATTAATAAGATTTGTAACCAGGTGAGAAGGTCGGGTCACCTGACCATCTGACCTGACCACCAACCATTGTGTGCTATTTAAAGATTAGTAGGGTCATTACCTAACACCTGACCATTGTGGACCTGGTCTCACCCTCCTCTGTATATATACACCTTGGTTTGTATTTCTCTTTAGTCTGTACTCACCCCTGAAGATGTGAATTACACGAAAGCGCTTGGGAACTTCGTGTTTTCTTCTTTCCTTGTGGTTATCAGCATATACCTAGATCACGCGCACCTGCAGTGATTTACTTGCATATATATATATATATATATATATATATATATATATATATATATATAAATATAAATATATATATATATATATATATATATATATATATATATATATATATATATATTGATAAAACCATACAGGAATAGGGAAACAATGGAGCACCTTATCATCCGTATTTATTCAAGACATCTTCAGAGACATAAACGCCCACTTGTGAAACCAATTTGGGAATCATTGAACAACTTGTGCTTTTCCAGGTGATTTCAAATGGAGTTTGAAGTTTTGCTTTCACCAATTTACCTACAATTGATGTTAAACTGATTGGATGGTAGTCAGAGGATAGTGATCCATGTATACAGGGCCGTCCCGAAGGGGGTGCGGGCCCCGGTGCAACTCAGCTACTGCGGGGCCCCATCAACCCCCATGGGACTGTCGCTATGGATGGTAAGGTCACGGTTGCGATGGTGGCGTAAGCCGAAAGGTCAGATTAACCAGTTAACATGTAATGTGTGCGAGTTCACTGGGTCTAGTGCTGGGCCTTGCGGGGCCCCGTGCGGTCGCCCCTCTTCGCCCCCCCCCCCCCTAAAGGACGGGCCTGCATGTATATGCTAATAACCACACAGGAAACAAGAAAACACAAAGTTCCCAAGCCCTTTCGTGTAATTCACACCTTCAGAGGTGAGTAGAGACTAAAGAGTAATATTAGTAACAAGGCTAATATATACAGTAAATGAGAGTGAGATCAAGTCCCTAGGCAAAGCAGGTGTCCACCATATTTAGGTCCTCACCTTATAGGTAAAATCTTCTTCACCTTACCAGTATAATCTTCCTCACGTTACAGTTATAATCCTCCCTCACGTTACAGGCATAATCCTTCCTCACGTTACAGGTATAATTCTTCCTCACGTTACCGGTATAATTTCCCGTTACAATTATAATCCTCTTCATGTTACAGGTATAATCTTCTTCACGTTAGAGGTATAATCCTTCCTCACGTTACAGGTATAATCTTCTCGCTACAAATATAATCTTCTTCACGTTACAGGTATAATCTTCTTCACGTTACAGGTATAATCTTCTTCACGTTACAGGTATAATCTTCCTTACGTTAAATGTATAATCCTTCCTCTCGTTACAGATATAATCCTTCCTCACGTTACCGGTATAATCTTCCTCACGCTACATGTATAATCCTTCCTCTCGTTACAGATATAATCCTTCCTCACGTTACCGGTATAATCTTCCTCACGTTACATGTATAATCTTCTAAACGTTACAAGTATAATCTTTCTCACGTTACAGACAAATGAGATCATGTATTCACGTATTACCTATAAAAGTCATTACCAGCTTTAGTTAACTTTAGGTGAGAAAGATTGGAATTATTTACCTGAGTTTTAAGTTGTGTTAATGTGAATACAATCCCCTGGTTTATAATTATATTTTCAGAGGCTTATTACACCTGTTGATGGGAAGCCTCATGAGTTATTGGTCTAGAAGAGAAATTTAATTTATCTAAAAGCTTTTATAGTGTAAAATGATAAGAGTAAGATGTTAAGATATTGTAGTATAGGTGTCTTTTGTGTGTGTGTGTGTGTGTGTGTGTGTGTGTGTGAGCGTGTGTGTGTGTGAGCGTGTGTGTGTGTGTATGTGTGTGTGTGTGTGTGTGTTGGTTTGCATTTGCAGTACATGGGTGTGTATCTTTACGGCCGAAAATTGCTTTCATTGAGTTTGTTGTTATTCTGACGTTGTTTAGCATTATCTTGGGTCTGCTTTAATGGATAAAGATAGACAAATAGACAGATTATAAGTTATAAGATAATAATTTCTGATTGACCTAATTTCCTAAATTGTGAGTTAAAATTATATATATATATATATATATATATATATATATATATATATATATATATATATATATATATATATATATATAAAACAAAGAAGCATGTCTGTGTGTGTGTTTGTTTGTGTGTCCGCACGAGAATCTCGGAAATTACTTTACCGATCTGTAGTGATGATGGATGGTGTTATATGTAGTGATGATGGGTGGTGTTATATGTAATGATGATGGATGGTGTTATATGTAGTGATGATGGATGATGTTATATGTAGTGATGATGGATGTTGGTATATGTAGTGATGATGGGTGGTGTTATATGTAGTGATGATGGGTGGTGTTATATGTAGTGATGATGGATGGTGTTATATGCAGTAATGATGGATGGTGTTATATATATTGATGATGGATGATATTATATGTAGTGATGATTAGACAATAAAATAATAACAGTTTAATGCTAAAAAAAATATACTTTGCTGTACCGTTGTAGTGAAAAACATGGTGGAACTTACATACACCGTTAATGTACTATTGATGGAAGAAGAAGTTTTGGGGACTGAACAGTGAGATAATGTGGAGCCTCCCGGAGGGTGGCGTCCTACCGAGGCCTAGCGGATGAGCCGCCCGGAGGGAACAGAGGACAGTCGGTCACAGGAAACAGATCAGGAAAGGGAATCCCTTCTTAATGCTAACAGAAAGCGAACAGCGGACAGTCGGTCACAGGAAACACATCAGGAAAGGGAATCCTGTCTTAATGCTGACAGATAGCAAACAGCAGAAAGGCCTTCTCTAGAAAATGATCAAGAGCATGAAATTCGTTTGAATGCTAATAGACAGAGAGCTGCGGGATCCAGAATTCTAAGAAAGATACACAGTGGCATCCACTTGCAAGAGCAGCATTTAACTATGACAATGCTATAGAATATGAAAAGTATCCCTCTGTTATCATTGGCAACATGGATAAGAAATGTGAACACTGCGGTGCAAAGAAGTATAAAGGAGAATCTGCTGGACTGTGCTGCTCTCATGGTAAAGTACGACTGCCAAATTGGGAAAAACCACCACAACCATTGAAGACTCTCATGCTGGGAACAACACCAGAGTCAAAACACTTCTTGGAAAATATACTGAAGTACAATTCATGCTTCCAGATGACATCCTTTGGAGCTACCAGAGTAGTACGTGAGCACAGATACATACCAACATTCAAAGTCCAGGGTCAAGTCTATCACAAAGCAGGATCCCTCTTACCACTGGAAGATGAGCAGGCAAAGTTCCTCCAAATCTACTTCATGGGAGATCATGAGAAGCAGACTACTATCAGGTGTGGCAATATTCAAGGTGTCAGACACGACATTATCCTATCTATCGAAGAAATGCTGCATGAGCGCAACACGTATGTACAGTCATTTAAAAATGCCCTGGAAAACATGCCGTCTGACGAGTACAAAGTCAGGATCATTTCAGACACGACCCCTAAGCGAGAACATAAAAG
>CAUDMG010002156.1:227500-292500 GCA_958450375.1 Homarus gammarus
GCACCTCAAGGCACTTGAAAACTTTCACCAATATAGTCTAAATTCCATCCTCAGAATTCACTGGCAAGACAAGAGAACAAATGCCAGTATTCCCGCTGACACCAAATGTAGGAGCATCGAGGCTACCATTATCTATGAACAACTATACTGGACTTGCCCTGTTACCCGCATGAATGTCAGTACTGTAGACTGCCAAAGCAGCTACTTTACAGTCACCTAACGAAAAGTAAATGTACCGTTTGCGGTAACTCTAAATGTATAAGGTGTTAGGTTTTAAAGGCAAGAAAGTGGTTTTCTTACCGTAGAACTCAGATACCTTCACACTGATTACTCACCCAGGATATTATGGTGTATCACTACGTAGAATTTCACTCTGCTTCTGGCATTCAATGCGTTGTGTACTTGATAAATGATGATTTAATGAATTCCATTAACTTCCAACATCCATCTAAGTTATTGGTTATATTTTGTCATAACCAATCAATCTTTACCTTTGATAATAATAATAGTAGAGGGGTCACAGATACGGGCAGATAATTGCACTTACGTTTATTTGGCACAATTCCATACACTGGACTTATAATTTGTATGGATAGGTCAGTCACTCACATTCGCGCCACAGTACCTTAAGTTATAAGGGAGAGTTTGTCAACCTGGAGAATTAATCGTTATATCTATTAGGCGGGCCTGGAATGCTCTTGTAGCAAACAGGCCCTCACCAGTGATCACTTCCTTTACAGGGTGCGTTAACTTTTCGCTGGACTTAACAACAATCTCGGGAATTTGCACACACAGACTCGTAGCACTGGTAGGACTGTATGGCCCCTGTTCTAAATCTGCAGAGCAGGAGGTCTACTCTCACCCAAGGTCTAAAGCTCACTGCCCAAAATGTGGTTTTGAGGCGTGAAATGACCCCTATAAGCTGGACGGGTACCTTATCTCTACCTAAATAAACATTTGGGATGGGTTGTGCGGGAGGCCCAACACAACCCATGACATAAGGATAGTGTTAAGACAAACCTGAAAAACTATCAAAACGATCCCTTCACCTGAGTGACGATTACTCCACACCGTAACGCTTGGAGGGGAACCACATAAGAAGGAGTCAATACTTTCGAGTTAGCCCGACTTCACACCGAGGCAGACAAGCGCTAATGCTGGAAAGGCGCTGCCACAGGCCTTCCCCGCCCTAGATGTAGCATATTACATGTGAAAAATCTGTGAACGACCCTTCCCATTCCGTATTGGTCTCTTTAGTCACCCCAGAATTCACCAACGAACGAGACGTTTCTAATAACTAATATCAATCTATCATAGCTGGATGATCGTCATACTCGATTCCGTGTAACAGCAAGGTAGTAGTAGTATAGTGTGTGTGTGTGTGTGTGTGTGTGTGTGTGTGTGTGTGTGAAATAATAATAATAATAATAATAATAATAATAATAATAATAATAATAATAATAATAATAATAATAATAATAATAATAATAATAATAATAATATTAATAATAATAATAATAATAATAATAATTAACGGTTCATTAAAAGAAAATGGCAGCCAGAAAGCTGTAAATAAACAGTTACATAATTGGGATTGGGTCCCTTGATTGACATATAATAATGAAAGTACTGTAAAATAGGTGATACAAATGTGATATATAATGACAAGGGGGGAGAGGGAAGGCCATAGAACAGGAAATGTCAACAAAGTTACAGTACAAAAGTAAGATTGACTGAGTGTGGACAACGAATTGTTGATAATTTTACATTGGTTGGGATTGGGCTGTTTTTATAGCCGATAAGGTCATGGTGATAATTATCAGAGAGAGCCGAAAGGGTCAGTGTGTTGAGCACTTCTTGGAATAGGAAGGGGAGAGAATGATCTTGCCCGCCCTCTTCTGCAGATTTTCTAGGCGTTTCGTTGTGTGGCATTTAGGGAGGAAGAACAAAACAGGGGAAGTATACATAGGTGAGCCTGAGAAGTATGAATGTTGAGTAAGCACTGTGGAGCTCTGGCATAGGAACTCCGAGGGACTTGAGGCGGCGGATGAGGTGGAGACGAATACTGGAGGATTAGACAGTTGCACTGATGTGTGTTTTCCAATTGAGTTTTTTATTTATAGTGTTACCCGGAGCTTGGCGAAGTCCACAACTTGGAGTGTGTTGGGGCCCAAAGTAATGGGGACAAAGTCAGAGGAGAGGTTGTTGTGCATAGCTATGCTCTTGATATGGTTGCTGGTGACACGCTTGTTGGTGGCCCAATTTTGGAGACTATTCAAAATGTTCTTTAGGGAGCTGTAGTCGGGAGCTGAGTTGTTCACACTGATCCCAATGGAGGAGTAGTCGACATATTTACATTAATTAGCAGGAGGAAACAGAGCAGTCCCATCTTGGTGATTTAGGGTACGCTACAGGTTATTGACTGAAAGGTGGAGACCGCCCCTCGGCAGCGCATGGCTTGACGTCGGTCACTACGGAAGTCTGTAAGCCATGGTAATAGACTTCTCCGAAACTCGAGGTCAAAAGCTTTGTTGGGGATTAAATTGTGGTCGATTAGGTCAAATGCCTTGGTGAAATCAATGAAGGTGACCACCAGACATCTTTTGCTTTTCCATGTGGCGGTATATGTAGTCGAGGAAGCTGACAAGGCAGTGAGTGGTGGATAAAGATTTCTTATTGCCAAATTACTTTGGATCTAAGGCGCCTACAATATCAGCATATGCCCAGTCAAAAGCGAAACTTTCGCAGATTAAGCTGGGTATTGGGGTGATGGCAATGGGTCGTAACTCATATAAGGATTGTGGGCTCGATGACATATGCACTGGTGATACATAAGAGATTTTACAGTCAGCTAGGCATCCTGCTTGGCTGGGGGAGGCATTAATGATAGAGCAAACAAGGCAGACAAGCGCGAACGCCGGAAAGACGCTGTCGCCGTCCCTCGGCAACGCTAGAAAGACGCTGTCGCCGTCCCTCGGCAACGCTAGAAAGACGCTGCCGCCGCCTCTCCTTTAACGTAAGTGACATCCCTAATAACTCAGATCATTGTATCATAGCTGAATGATCGTCATACTCGATTCCAAGTGACAGCAAAATAGTAGTAGTAGTAGTAGTGACAGGTGATGTATTGGTTCAGTAGACTTCTATATGTATATGCAAATTATGCTCAATTATACCTACATATATGCTAAGTACAGATATGCCTAACAAAAAGTATATAAATGTACATCAACTGGATCACATGTATACAATACATTACATTTCAATCAGTGAAGGTCGAACTGTACACTGTACAGTACATGAGAGAACCACATTACCGCTGAACCACAGCTAAGCAAACACTCATTCATAACATCAGCCTCGGACATATTAAAAAGATCAAGCATAGGTTATTGCTGTATGTATTCAAAACACCCAGACCATAACTCACAACTCTGCAGGACATATTTGAATATATCTTTCATTAATGATTTACACAAGAGTCGTGAATTTATACCTATAATTATTTAACATAAATTGCCCACAGTCTAGTGGGTAATAGATATTAACAGCCAAATACTGTCAACCATTACCCAAATATATGTATGTGTAAGTGCGTTTGTATATATGTCATCTGTTGCAATAAAACGTCTGGAAATATGATAAAATACGAACAAATAAAAAAAAGTGAACATATATGAAAAATATGAGAACAACGAACATGTAAAAACAGATATTTAAACAATGATCAAATAAGAACAAAAATGTATCATAATAGTAACAACATCCACTATATAATTATTAATTCCATCATCCATCAGATTTCTCACACCTGTAGCAGAAGGCCAATACACCTGGCATATCATTAATTAACCTGCGCCATTATACTTATGGCTGGTCAGTGTTGTAAGTTAGTCAGGGTTGTGAGTTGTTCAACGTTGTGAGATGGGGATCATGGTTGTGAGTAGATCAGGGTTGTCAGTTGGTCAGGATTGTGAGATTGTCAAAGTTGTAATATGATCAGGGTTTTGGGTTGGTCAGGGTTGTGAGTAGATCATGGTTGTGAGTCAGTCAGGTTTGTAAGGTGGTCAAGGTTGTGAGTAAGTCAGGGTTGTGATTAGTCAGGGTTGTGAGTCAGTCAGGGTTGTGTGTTGGTTAAGGTTGTGATTGGTAGGGGGTTGTGAGTCAGTCAGGATTGTGAGTTGGTCAAGGTTGTGAGTCACAGTTCAGTTATGAGTTGGTTAATGTTATGAGTCAGTCAGGATTTGTAGTTGTTTAAGGAAGGTTGGAGTCAGTTAGAATTGGAAGATGGTCAAGGTTGTGAGTCATGGGTGTGAGTTGGTCAAGGTTATGAGTCAATCAGGGTTGTGAGTTGGTCAAGGTTGTCAGTCAGTCAGAGTTGTGAGTTGCTGGATGTTGTGAGTCAGTCAGGGTTGTGAGTTGGTCAAGGTTGTGAGCCAGTCAGGGTTGTGAGTTAGTCAAGGTTGGGAGTCAGTCAGAGTTGTGAATTGTTCAAGATTGTGAGCCAGTCAGGGTTGTGAGTCAGTCAGGTTTGTAAGATGGTTAAGGTTGTGAGCCAGTCAGGGTTGTGAGTTAGTCAGGGTTGTATCATAGTAATTTCATTAACTCCATTTTAACTTATGTATTAAGAATTAACTGTTGTATTTTACTTTATTTATTCAATATACTGTACACAGTGACCACCTGAGGTACTATTTCGTCTTAAGAAAAGTTAACGTGTTGGGTGGTCTTTATTATGTACCTATACCACTAACAACCTGGTTAACCCTAATTTTTAAAACCAACAACCCAGGAAGCTCCCTTCTAAGACTAACAGCGCTGCGAACAACTCCTACTACAACTCCTCACTAACAACATTAACAACCTTCTAATAACGACACTAACAATCACTTCTAACAACTAATACTAACAATATTAATAACCCCCTCTGACAACCCTTACTGACGACACCAATAACCCCCTCTAACAACCCTTACTGACGACACTAATAACCCCTTCTAACAACGCTTACTAACAACACTAATAACCCCCTCTAACAACCCTTACTAACAGCACTAATAGCCCCTTCTAGCAACCCTTGCAGCAACTATAATAAACCCTTCTAACAACCCTTACCGACAATCCTATTAAACCCCTTCTAACAACTCTTACTAACAATAGTGATAAGTGAATGCTGATAATGTTTCTCAAGAAAGTTACAACAGAGAAATAATGAGAACATTATACACAAATCCATATTATCTGCTGGTAATAATCAACTCATTACAATTTAATTTTCTTGCTTTTTTAAAATAAAAGTATGAAGAAATTCCTCCATGTTCAATTTATGTGTAAAGTGTGCCAAAAATGCAAGCAAGACCAGGTTACTTTTCCGATGATGACTCATTGAACTCCTATATGGTGTAAGCAAACGTGACAGAATTGAGAAGGGTTGTTCACAGACTGCAGTGCTTGCACCAAATGTTAAGGCAGCTATAAGATTGTATATTTCGGAAAGGATACAATACCTTGCAAATATCACCAAGGTTCTTTTGAACTGACCAATCAAATTCTTCTCCAATAGCAACATGACATTCACTTACCAGAAGACACGACTGAATGTTAACACCTATGAGTTTTGCTAATGAGGCAAAATTTTAATGGACGTAAAAACAATCCTTACATCTTGTTCGAAGACGAGATATTGCTACAAGTACTGTACTACTACGATCACCAAACCCAGCAATCAGTTCACCAATGGAGTTATCTAAAATATTGAGTATATTTGACGATGAAGAGCAGCTTCACTATCAAAATCATGGACATCAGAATGTCCCACAGTTGTTTCAGTCACTGAATCTTTTGTTATGTATTGGGGAAGTTTGTGTTTATGCCTTTAATTTTCCTAGTCATGATAATTAAATTTTGATGAACTATTTTCAGTGCCAGTGTTGTTCCGGATGTCTTTAAGACTACTGACAACATATTCAATAAGGCGAATACCTGTCATAAAATCAGTCGAAGTATCAGCAGAATTTCCTTCACACAGTATTCAGAGACCATGAATTTTCTGCGTTTTATCTATTACAATAATACAGTTGCCTCGATGCACACTGGTGTTCTAGAAGGCGCTTCAGTTTAGTCCTGTCATAGATTCTGTCCAATTTTGGACGACGTAGGAAGTTGTACAGCTTGTTGCAAGTTGTGATAAACATTTCAAAATCTGCTAGAATTCCAATAGCATGTACTATAACCAAATTTAACTGATGGTTGAAGCAGTGCACATATGGTACTTCTTCTGAAGTTGATCTTATGTTTTCTTTTAAGCACCTCTTTGTCTTCCTGTCATTACGGAAGCAACAGTATGTTCTTGGAATCCATACCACAGTCCTTCAAAGTTTGCAATATTACACAAGAGAAAGTTGCAGCATCCAAATCATTTGTTGTTGGCATACATACTAAACTTTCATGTACTTTTCCATTCTGTACATACCAGACAACCTAGGATATGCTTTAGGTATTTGTTGGATCATGTTTTCCGTTTGCTTTGATACTAAGGAAAGGAATGTCTGCTTTTCTGATGTCAGTTGTCATACTTTTTATGACAATTTACTTCATGGTCTGAATTATTTAATTGTGTAACTGAACAGAGGTGTAGGATGCATTCCTTGGAATTATTTGAAAAATATTACAAAGATCCTCATCTTTAGGCAGTGTATACTGGAACAGCTTCAGGAAACGATGGCGATAACTAAAGCGTTGAAGGCTGGTTGTGGCGCGCTCAGCGAGAATTATTAAATCACACAGTGAAAAAATCTTCCCTCTAAGTTTCACATTCACATAGGTAGTATAACTTAATATCTAACAATGTGTATCCCAGAGAGGTCGTTCAATACATCTAAAAATATGTTTTTCTGTAATATGCTGCACAAAGAAGTTAACAATGAACTTTCAATGTTGCTTTTCATGCATTTTTTTCTTTAGAAAACATGATCCACAAGTAGCATCGATTGATTTGCAGTCCGTTTTGAAACGAGAACAGCAGTAGAAAATGGGGAGCAGTTCCCCCCGTTGCCCCCCAACCCCCTCCGTGGCGATGGGTATATAGATATTACTATATCTCAATGGTGGTTAATTAACTAATTACCACCCATAAATACCCGAAATAGATCTTTCATCTTAGTCCAAGTAATAATATCCCAGAAACAGAACAAATATGCCTAGGCATTGAATAAGAAAATTGTTGCTACATTTTCAGGATGCAAATGGCTTTGGTGAATATTTCAAGCCAATTTTTTTTTGTAAGTGCTCTTGATTAAAGACTTGAATAAATGTGGCAAAAACTTATCTCAGGAAATATAATTTTAATACAATGCATCATAATCTTATACAAAATAGAATTACAATGCAGCATGATCAATACAATACACAGCAAATCAATCAATATAATACAGTCAATACAATGCAGCAAATTAATAACTACAACAATACAGCATACTGTAATACAGCTTAATACAAAGGCTCTTCCAAACAAAATTATGCTGAACAGTCATCAAAGAATAACAACATTTATAGTTTATCATTGGACTCCACATCTCTGTCATCATCAGAGTTTCCAAGCTCAAAAGTAGATTTTTCCTCTTGGTTTTGGTTAGAATAATTTTGCAGCTTGCAGAGGTCTTTACATTTCAACCCATAGACAGTTTGATGGAACGCACGCACTTGCAGGCAAAAAATTCCAAGACCACATTTGGTGCGGGTGGCGTGCGCATCCAGTGACTGGCAAGTTTGCCATCATCCTCTGTTCATATCCACCCGCTCTTGGTAGAGTCTGGTACAGAAGGTTGACATTGCAGGGTGCTACCTATGTAGTTGGCACGAAGAACGTATACATAAAGAGGAACTCTCTACATAGTGGAAGGTGATTTGACTCAACTTCTCCCCGTTTGGCACAGAAAAGGTAGTAGCGCAGTTCCTTCACCTTATAGGTATTGTTACCTGCAGCATACATACGTCATTTGAACTGCTGGACCTTCTCAAACTGTTCTGGAAGGCAATGTCCATCTTAAGCAGGTGCAGGACAGTAGCTTCCCATGACCAGCTAAGGAACTCACGGTGCTACAGCCTGTATGTAAAGGCATGTAACCCTATCAAGTTGCCATGGATGTTTTCTCCCATTGCACTTCCTAGTTTTCTTGTGTTGACACACTGTGTGCGGTTCTGTGGGCCAATCAATCATGGCAGAGCCCCCCTCCGCTCATTGGACGGTAACTCTATAATTGAAGACGATGAAGGCATCCTTCAGCGCTGGAAAGAACAACTACCATTCACTGCTCAACCGAAACACTAATGTGGATGTCCTGACTACCCAGCAGTTCCCTCAGCATCCAGAGCTGACCCACCTCAGCTATTCTCCATCCCTGGATGAGGTAGCTACTGCCATTAACAAGATGAACATAAATAAAGCCTCAGGGCCTGATGGAATCCCAGCCGAGGTGTATAAAGCAGGAGGACCTCTGCTTACCAGCCGTCTCCACTCTCTCCTGGAGAATATATGGGATAAGGACGAAATACCCAAGCTCTTAAAGACACCCCCATCACCAATATTCATAAGAACAAGGGAAACAGGTCAGACTGTGGCAACTTCGGCGGGATCTCGCTGCTGTCCGTAGCTGGCAGGATTATCTCCCGAGGCCTCCTAAACAGACTTCTTCCTGAGGAGGAAAACTTCCTCGCGCAATCTCAATGTGGCTTCAGACCATCACGTGGCACCACTGACATGATCTTTGCTTTCCGCCAGATACAGGAAAAGCGCAGGGAATAGCGTCGTGACCTGTACTTGGCTTTCATCGACCTAATCATGACCTTCGACTCGGTACTGGAACCCCTGTGGTGGACCCCCAGCCATTTTGGCTGCCCCCGAAAATTCATCGCCATTGTGAGGCAACTCCACGTTGGCATGAACGGCAGTGTCCTGCACAATGGCACCCAGTCTGAGTTCTTTCCCATCCAAACGGAGTTTAAACAAGGGTGTGTACTAGCACCAACTCTCTTTTCTATTTTCTTGGCTGCCTTCCTTACTCATGCCAGTGACAATTTAGCTGACAGGGTGGACATCTAGTACCGGTTGAAGGGTCTTTTCAACATAAGACGACTCCAGGCAAGAACGAAGGTGTCAGCACCTTCCATTACTACACCTTACTCTTGTTGCTGACACTGAATGCGACCTACAGGAGATTCTGAACGCATACGGAGATGCGTATGCACACTTCGGCCTTGAGGTGAATGTACGTAAGACTCAGATTCTCTTTCAACCTACCCCTGGTTCAGACGCACCTCCACCATGCATCTAGCTTAATGGCACTATCCTCTCTAATGTTACCCACTTTCGGTATCTCGGCTCCCACCTGTCCACCACCGTGGACATCAATGAAGAGATTCAGCATCGGAGCAGCTGTGCATCTCAAGCCTTTGGATGACTCCGAAACTGTGGTCCTTCCCAACCTGCTCCATGGTAGCGAGACATGGGTCACATATAGGAGGCACCTCAAGGCACTTCAAAACTTTCACCAACGTAGTCAGCTGACACCAACTGTAGGAGCATCGAGGCTACCATTATCCATGAGCAACTAACGCTGGACTGGACATGTTTACCGCACAGACGACAGTAGACTGCTAAAGCTGCTACTTTACAGTCATCATCTAACGAATAGTAAACGTAACGCCGGCGGGCAACTGAAATGGTATAAGGATAATCTTTTATAAAAACCTGAAAATGTGTCAAATCGACCCTTTCACCTGGGAGACGATTAATCCACATCGTAACGCTTGGGGGAGCACCACACGAGAAGGTGTCAATACTTTCGAGTTAGCCCGACTGCCTACCGAGGCAGACAAGCGCCATCGCCGAAAGATGCTGCCACCGCCCCTTCTGCACTAAATCTAGCCCTCCACATGTGCAACATCTGTGAGCAACTCTGCCGGTCCCGTATCGGCTTCTTTAGTCACCTCAAAACTCACCTACAATGGTAACATCCCCTATAACTCATTCATTGTATTATTTTTTTTTATGGGGATTAGCCCACCCGAGCACAGATTATTGACCCACATCAGGGCCTGGGGGGCGTAAATATAATAAATAATAATAATAATAATAATAATAATAATATCTTATTATTATTATTATTATTGCAACAATTAATAAAATGAATATCAAATTAAAAAAAAAATAAATAATAAAAATAATAATATAAATCATAATAACCTTAAATAAATATAGAACGAAAAAAATAAATCAAGAATGAGAAACGATATCCATTATGTATGTTGTGTTGTCCAAGTAAGAGAAACAATTGACACCCTGTAATTGTGTGTAAATGAGGCAGAAAGTCAGATCAGTAACCTGGGACTTATTCACATTTTTTGTGATGACGTATGGCAGCAAGGTCGACCATTAGACAACACATAATGAGACCAATATCTTCCCAGGCGGTAGTACCTCCCTGCTTGGTAGCTGCTTACTACCTTCACCCTAACTGGATGATCGTCATACTCGATTCCGAGTAGTAGTGTGTGTGTGTGTGGATAATAAAAATGGTTATAGGTAGCTAAACCAAACAGTGATACAGACAGGTAGAGTGACAGATATACAAACTGACAGATGCAGGGTAATTAACCATTATAGTTTACATCAATACATATATTAACACCATTCATGAACGGATCAGAGAAGCGGTGGTGAGGGGAGGTGGAAGGAGAGGGGGGGGGTGGAGAGGGGATGGGAGAGGGAGAGGGGTAAGGGAGAGGGAGAGGGGAAGGACGAGGGGAGGAGGGGGAAATAAATGCAGTTTACTTTTTAGGAACAGTAATTTGGGCCAATGTTTTAATGAGAGAACTTTGTGGATGACGCTTTTAACATTCTGCCCAATGACAGGACATTATTATTTAACGATGGCGTCAGGTGAGGTTGACCGTGACACTGTGCTATGACACTCCCTCTCACCCCTTGCCATGAAAATTTTTCCCTCTCTTCCTCGTTCTATGACATTCCCTCTCACCCCCATACCATGACACTCTCTCTCCCACATGACATGACACTCCTTTCCTTCCCAGTCATATGAGTGTCACATACTATCGAGAGTTTGACCTGCGTGTGTGTGTAAGACAGAAAGAGAGGTCATTTTCATAAGTTGATTAGAATACCTGAAGTTTTAGGCAGAGTCAGTGCCAGATGTGCCGTGTGTGTCATGAGAGTATTAGTTATGT
Source organism: Homarus gammarus (assembly GCA_958450375.1). NCBI lineage: Eukaryota > Metazoa > Arthropoda > Malacostraca > Decapoda > Nephropidae > Homarus > Homarus gammarus. The sequence goes on from CAUDMG010002156.1 coordinate 238,745, forward strand.
CAAGAGAATGTCATATGTGTCTGGTGCGTCAAGAGAATGTCAGGCGTGTCAGGAAAAAGGGACGCCAAGATTTGCGGTTGCAGCCTACCATCATCCAGTTCATTATAATTCTCATCATCATCAAAACTCCTATTCCCACAAAAATCCAATGGCAACGGACGAGTCGCGACGAGGATAGACAGAGATGACTACCGGGAGTCTAGTCACAACTCTGTCCACTGGCATCTAGGCAATCTGGTCTTATCTATCGACTGAGCAACCATTTCGAGGGGCACCCCGCTTACCCCACATGGTGGGGGGGGGGGGGGGGCAAGAAAAGGTGCCCTAAACATAGCCTGCCTAAACAACCAACCTGACTGGGCAACTGCATCCAGTAAGGTCATACATATACGGTCACAAACACAATCATAATCACAAATAAAAGCAAAACAAACTATAGAATCCCTTATGGTTGCTTCAAGGAATTTCAGGACCTTTCTGTATGCTGGCACAAATGAGCATCCTGAAAAACTACCCTTGTGGCAAAAGAGATGGCTAGGTATAACATCGACATAGCCATTAGTGAGTCCAGTCTCCCAGATACTGTAAGGGTCGACTCATAAAACGGGGTCTTGCCATACCTTCTTCTGGAATGGTAAGCCTGCTGCAGAGAGAAACCGCATTTGCGGAGTTGGCTTTGCCATTCGCTAATCCGTCCAACATTAGTTGACTGAAATGCCTGTTGAGAACAACCAGCACCTCATGACGCTCCGAGGCATACTGAATCACTCACGTCATGCCTTTCTCATCAGTGCATACGCCCCAACAATGATGCAGAGGATGACATCGAGGAGGCCTTTTATGCCTACCATGGAAGAGTGCTATCCTCTATCCCCAGAGATAATAAGGTTGTGCTCCAAGATGACTGTAAGGGGTTTATATTCCAGTTCAATGACTGTTGGTCCAGTGTTGTTCAGTGTTGGGTTTGTTCTGCATACGAAGCAGGTGTTGCTCATGGGTAGCTCGACCCGAGTCATAGTGCGGGGTGTGATCGTATGGCTGGTCACTTGGTTCCCTTCCTCAGACCCAGTTGGTCACCTGTGAGTATTCCATATTTATTATCGATGTGGTTTATGGTTCTTATGGAGTTATTGGTGTCTTAAGTGCCTTGTGTAATATGTTTGTTAATTATTATGTATGTACAACTTATAAATCTTGCAAATGTAATGGCATGTTGACCGTTACTACTAAATTAACAGGACAATATTCTAAAAGTACTGTATTGTTACAGGGCTTTTATTCATGGGCACGTTGGTGTGAGAGGCTGCACTCCTAGCCCTGTATGTCAGCACGCCAGCTAGGACGCTGTCAGCCCTAGCATCTGTGCTGTTCCTCCCTGGTCCATTCTCAAGTACCTGTACCGGATAGGAGGATACTTGCCCTCCAGCGCCATTTTTGTAAGGAAGACCCCTATTTACCACCTGTTCCGTGGTGATATATATGATCCCATGCTTCACATTTAATGTCTACACTCCCGACATCTCTTCTGACTGACAATCCGGCACTATTATACCTACATGCAGTATGTTCATGTGTAAATACTTGTAAATAGAAATATCTTGTTACAATATCCTTCAGCGTGTTCAATATCCTTGGTGAAAGTGAAAGTGTTCCATCCGACAGTAATCTTGAAAAGAACCAGAGGGCACTATCAGCTAAACCCTCGACAGTGACTTCAATGCCAGAGTTGGCAGGAATGCTGGCATATAGCATGCCATAGTAGGGTGTGTCATACGGAGGCGAATTTTTCTTTTTGGAGTTTGAAAAATCGGCCCATGGTATTAATGATGTAGTTCTATGTGCAGAATCATGTGATATCTTCAGATTTGAAAAGTTTTATTTTTTTGCTAGGTAAATTTTAACTTGAAATCTTATGAAAATTCAGTATTCCCACCCTTTTACCAACACAACTAAATAGCTTATTTAAAGTAAAGTAAATGTATCAGGGTAATTTATTAGGATGAAAATGATCCAGAATAGTGAAACGAATGATCTTGACACATTTATTAAATTTAATATTCCTTTAGAAAACAAAATCATCAAATACAAAAACCGGTTTTACTACTACGACCCGGTGTTGCTGCACACCATAGAGAACATGTCTTTCTTGCTTCTGTTTCTACTCATCACCTCCCTGCTGACCACATCAGCTCGGATGTAGCCTTCCCTCCTCTCCTGGCTGTACACGTGACTGCTGGCCTCGCTCACTTGCTGTACACAACGCTCTATACTCTGGGTGTGCGAGGGCCAGGCAGGGACATGCATGGAGTTTTCCAGGAAAGCTCTGACTTGAACATTGGTGAGGCTGCAGGTAAGAGGGGGCTCACTGCCAGCCTGGATGTTATCCAGATCTATGAGATCAGTGAGGGTCTTGGCACCTAGATTGACTTCAGGAGTCTTCCTGACCCTGAAGGAATCGTCACCAACTGACTCGTCATGCCCAGATCCTGTCATAAGTCTCATATCCAAGATCTTTTTGACTGCCACTCCTCTCTCCTCCTCATCCTTACTGCAGAGCATTGTCTGCAGAACTGCCTCGGGATGAGCATACCAGGAAGATCTCCTCACAGTCTGCTCCACAATCTGAACAACCTTCCTTGGCTGACTCCTCAGGAGCTCAAGCTGGAAGAGAACATGCCTCGGACCTTCGGAGAACGATGACTTGACCTTGGTGTTGAACCAATTTGGCAAGTAGACACTCACGATGAATTGGACAATAAGTCTCAGGTTGTGAAGCTGGTTCCCTCTCAGTTTATGATGAGCGACCCAAATTCTGCAGAACCTGAGAGCCGTTGTGAGCCACCTAGAATGTGAGACTGGACCTATCTGCAGGTAAGCAAGTCTATCAGGCATGACCCCAGTTTTGATGGCACTGCAAATCATGTAACCATAGTACTGGTCAGTACTCAGGTCGTCAATGACAGTATGTGCAAGCTCAACGAGTGGAGGGCCAACTGTGATTTTTTCAAAGCTCGGATTTATTTCTAACTCAGTGGCAGAGTCCAGCATCTTGCCAAGAGGACCAGACCATCTGTTGTTTGAAAGAGTCTTGCCACCCAGCCCCTGGATCAGATGTCTGAGTGGCAACTCGTTGGTGTGGAGGTCACAAACAATCCAGACCAGCTTCCTCCCAATCTTCCGCTCTATCCACTGTATGACCCCCCCTTGCCACCCTGTGTTCGTGTTGGTGCTGTCCCCTCCAATGGCCTGCAGGGTCTGGTCTACGTTCCTCTCTCTGAGCCAGTTCACAATGTTATCTGCCACTATCTCAGCTGGTTTCCTGATATCATCTTTCTCTGGAGTGAAATGCCACAAATACTTCCCTCCTGGTTCACTGCAGCAGGAGTAGTGTTCCTCCTTCACCATGGCAGGGAACAACTTGTCAGAATCTCCAACTTTCATGAACACTTTAGTGTCATCCCTTCTCCCATCAAAGAACAAACAATTGATTCCATTTTCTCTTATCCCCTTATCAAACTCCTCTTCTAGGTTACTGACAAGTTTCTCCTGAGCTCTCCTTACTTTGTTATGATCTATCACCAGGTGAACATCATCAGGTTCATCAAACCACCGTCAATCCAGGCAGCTGTTGCTATCTCTGCAGTTTCTCTGAGACCAGTGTGGTGTCGCATGCTGGTCAGAGCTATGCTCGGGATATCTTTCCTATTTCGAATGGTATGCCTGGAAGGTTTGGGATCATTATTTTCTGGGTTATGGACAAAGTCACCATTCTCCTGGTCAGCACTCGGATCAGCCATGGGGAAGTCATTAAACTCTGAATCAGCTTGACTCCAATCATCGGCCTTTTTTACTTCACCCTGGGCCTTCTCAAGTCTCTTTTCCTCGGCAACTCTTCTCATCTTCTGTCTCTCTGTGGCAGCCTCCTGTCTCTTGGACTCCGGAACATCTTGGCTAGAAATTATGAGAGCCCCTATACTGCCAGTCTTCTCTCTCTGTGCTTTGACAAATGCCAGTTCGATCACAGGAATCTTCAGTTCACGCTTGCAAATACAGGAGATGTGGGTCTCGGATTTATAGTCACGATCGCATCCAAACTCAGGACAGAGAACAATTGGGCACTTGCAAGTTATTATGTCAAATAACTGGTCCAGTTGCTTGGCAAAGCTGTCCTTAACTGCAAGTTTTCCTCTCCCAAGAGAGATATCTCTTGCCTTTTCCCAACTGGCTAGCAGTCTCTCACTAATCTTCTTCTGACTTGTTATGACTGGAGGCTTGAACTGAGCGTTAGCCAGAGTGTACTGTGCCAAGACAGCTTTGGTCATATCACTGGCAATGTCTTTGTTTGTGTAAGTTCTTTGGTTCTTTTCACTGATTTGCCTGATTAAAACACCGTATCTCAAAGCATCTCTCAATGTAGGCAACTCCGACTTCAGGAGCTCTCTCCCAGACCCAAGATAGTGACTGAGATGGCTGGATTTTTGGTTCCTCGTCCTGACACAAGCAGCCATCGCAAATATTATCAACTTATAAATGCATCAGAATCTGAAACAGAAAAAAATATTGTTAGTTGGGTTGTTAAAGAATGAAGTCAGAAAGTAATGTTCACTATTTAATTGTAATGCACTAATGAGTTAGATTTTCGATAAATTTCACGCTAAAATTTACCTAGCAAAAGGTTGCAAAATATTGAAACTGAAATTATTTTCTGTTTATATACACTAAAATCTTCCCTCCTATGACACACCCTAATGCCATAGGGATAAACGAAGTAGGCATGTGTATTCCGAACGGCCTACTTCTCCTCAGCAAGTGTGCTAAACACAACCTCACTATAACCAACACCTTGTATATGCATGGCGACAAATTCAAGGATTCTTGGTAACACCCATTATCCAAACATTGGCATCTCGATGACTATATCATTATCAGTGAAAGAGATCGCCGAGATATGCTCATCACCCGAGCCATACGTGGCTCAGACCACTGTGAGACTGATCATCGGCTCATCAGAGCTAAACTCTGACTTCAGGTCGCTCCTTCAGGAGGGAGTTTAACACTAAGCCTCTGAAAGGTCCAAAGACAGCACATGCTTTCAGAGAGCAGCTCGAACGTGGGCTGATAAACAACCCAAAAACAAACAAACCAAATCTGAGTGCCGAATGGTGTGTTGTCATGACAAAAACCTGCAGGGAGACCCTCGGCCAGATCGAAAGAATACACCAGGTCTGGTTTGAAGAAAATGACCCAGAATTCAACCTATTCGTCGATGATAAACGTACTGCTTTAACTGACTGGCAGAACAAACCCCCTCAGTCTCGGATCAAAACTGACACCTTCTAACAGAAGAAAACGGCGGCCCATTGCGAAATTCGCAATCTAAAGAACGAATTGTCGAAAAATAAAGCATGTGAAAAGCAAAAACGTGCAAATCAACAAGAGATACAAGTATTTTTCAATTTCATTAAATCATTTTATGGACCAATCACTCATGGCATAACCCCCCTCCGCTCATCCAACGGTAACTCCCTAAGTAAGGACAAAGAAGGCATGCTTAGGCATTGGAAAGAGCACTACTATTCGCTGCTCAACCAAAACACCGATGTGGATGCCCTGACTACCCAGCTGACTACATCCAGAGCTGACCCACCTCATCCATCGCCCTTCTATGGATGAGGTAACTACAGCTATCAAACAGATGAAAAATAAAAAAGCCGCACGGCCTTACGGAATCCCAGCCGAGGTGTATAAAGCAGGAAGACCTCTGCTTACCAGCTGTCTCCACTCTCTCCTGAAATAATATATGGGAAAAGGAGGAAATTTTCCAAGCTCTAAAATACGCCTCCATCATCAATATTTATAAGAACAAGGGAGACCGTTATAACTACCACGGAATCTCGCTGCTGTCCGTAACTGGCAAGATTATCGCCCGAATCCTTCTAAACAGACTTCTTCCTGAGGCGGAAAACTTTCTCCCAGAATCTCAATGTGGTTTTAGACCATCACATCGTACCACTGACATGATCTTTGCTGCCCGCCACACACAGGAAAGTTGCAGAAGACAGCAGCGTGACCTGAACATGTCCTTCACCGATCTTACCAAGGCCTTCGACTTGGTCAACAGCGAAGCCCTCTCGTGGACATCAGCCGTTTTGGCTGCCCACCAAAATTCATTGCCAATGTAAGGCAACTCCACAATGGCATGAATGGCAGGGTCCTGTACAATGACTCCCAGTCGGAGTTGTACCCCATCCAAACGGGGAAAAAACAAGCATGTGTACCGACATCAACTCACTTTTTCATTTTCTTGGCTGCCTCCCTTACTCGTGCCAGTGTCAATTTCGCTAGTGGTGTGGACATCCAGTACCGGATAAAGGAACTTTTCAACATAAGACGACTCCAGGTAGAAACAAAGGTGTGGACAGCTTCCATTACGAAACTTCAGTATGCAGACGCCCCTACCCTCGTCGCTCACACTGAACACGACCTACAGGAAATCCTGACCACCTACACATATGCGTAAGTACACTTCCGCCTTGAGGTGAATGTACGTAAGATTCCGATTCTCTTTCTGCCTGCCCCTAATTCACTTAGACCTCCACCATCCACACAGCTGAACGGTACTACCCTCTCTAATGTTACTCACTTTCAACATCGAATTAGATGTGCATCTCAAGCTTTTGGCAGTCTCTGTACCCTGTTTGCAGATGTAGGGAGCAGAAATTATCGAGCAGTGGTTTTCCCTACCATGTTAATGAGAGCGAGGCATGGGTCACATACAGGAGGCACCTCAAGTCACTTGAAAACTTTCACCAACGTAGTCTACATTTCATCCTCCGAGTTCGGTGGGAAGACAAGAGAACAAATGCTAGTATTATCGCTGACACTAACTTTAGGAGCATCGAGGCTACCATTATTCAAGACAACTACATTGGACTGGCCATGTTACCTGTATGGACGACAATAGACTGCCAAAGCAGCTACTTTACAGTCGCCTAAAGATTGGTACACGAAATGCTGGTGGGCAACAGAAAAGGTATAAGGGTAATTTTTAGACAATCCTGAAAACTGACAAATCGACTCCTTCACCTGGGAGATGATCACTCCGCACCGTAACGCTTGGAGGAGCACCAACTGCAAATCGAAGCAGACAAGCACCAACGCCGGAAAGACGCTGACGCCGCCCCTCTTGCACTAGTTGCAGCCCTCCACACGTGTCACCCCAGAGCTCACCAACGAAGGTGACACCCTTAATAACTTATATCAATGTATTATAGCTGGATGGTCGTATTACTCGATTCCGAGTGACAGCAAAGTGGTAGTAGTAGTAGTTATGTCAAGAGAGTGTCATATGTGTTAAGTGTGTCAGGAGAGTGTCATATGTGTTAGGTGTGTGAAGAGAGTGTCAGGTGTATCAGGTGTATCATGAGAGTACTATTTTTGTCAAGAGTGTCATTATATCAGGTGTGTAAAGAGAGTATCAGAGGTGTCAAGAGAGTATTAGGTATGTCAGGTGTATCAAAAGAGTGTCATGTGTGCCAAGGGAGTGTTAGATATATCAGGTTTGTCAAAAAAGTTTCAGAAGTGTCAGGTGTGTTAGGTGTGTCATATGTGTCAGAGAGTGTCAAGTGTGTCAAGAGAATGTGAAATGTCAAGGAAGTTTTTAGGTAAAGATTTTTTTTTCACTAGATACGACACCACAGGCGACTTAGACATAACTGGAGAGAGGGATGGGATGAGGGGGAGGAGGAAGGGAGAGAAGGAGGGAGGAATGGGGTAGACAAGGATAAGGGAGGGAGGGAAGGAGGGAGGGAGGGGGAAGGTTGACGGAAGGGAGGGAAGACTGGGTCAAAGGGAGATGAGGGCAGGAGGTTGTCGCGTAAGGAGTAGAGAAAATTCTTTCGTGCATCGTGTTATCGTGTTACTTCCCTCTACCTTTTTTCATTCTCTTTCTCCTCTCCTTCCCCTTTCCTCACTTTCTTCCGACCTCTTTCTCTGTCCCCCCATCCTCCCCCTCCCCCCCACCCGATTGTGATAACAACCACTTCCTGTGATCTAGTTATCATCGTTATTGTCTCCGGTTCGAATCCCTATTACGCCCCAGTTCGAATCGGATTCACGGAGCTATTGAAGCCTGTGGTAGAGGTCTCAAATACTCCGTCAAATGGTAGATTTAAAAATTATTTTAGCGTTTTTTCTAGTATTTACGTTTGTTCGTATTTGTCTAATGTTTTCCTTTTTACAACATGTTTTTTATTCGTGTTTCTTTTAATATCATCGTTTTTTTTCTTAAAAATTGTCAATAATTAATTTTTTTTTGCATTTATTTCTTTTTATTCTTGCTAGTTTTAACAGATATTAAGTGAAAAACATGATTCTGTAAAGTGAATGAGTGACCCTTTTTAGGAACCCACAACACAAAGCTCGAAGCGGATTCACGACTTCCTTTCTGACCAGCGTGGTAAGAATAATCCGGCAGTAAGAATCCGGCAAAAGTCCTACAAGCAAGATTTATCAAGATTTTTCAAGCCAGATTTATAACATAAGTGAACCGAACTCTGCTTGTGAATCCTTCTGAGGCTTCATAATGAAAGAATTGCCATAGTTCGAATCTTTTTTCCCGGAGTCATTCTAACTTTGATGATACCTCACTTGGCCTAGCGGGAACCGCCATCCGATCGGTAAACATTTTGCAGTATCCATCGTTTTTGTGGACGCGTCATGCTATGTGGATGGACCAAGACCTTCGTGGGGCCGAAGTTTGTGCACGTCGTCCTTCAAATGTTATCTTTGGCACTACTTAATGTAAATGTAGTAGTAGTATTATCAAGTAACCATTACAATGTCAATATATATCAATATACATATGTGAATGTAAAATGATGGCCATAACCCCCCCCCCCCCCCACCCCCAAGACACACAGCTCTTAATCCACCAACTTCACTTCATGCCGACCATCTCTTCCCCAACTTTTCATCCTCTCTCCCTCAACATTCCATCCTACAGCCTTCCCCGTCACCACCTCCTCCTCTAACCTTCATCCCTCCTCCACGTCCTTCCCACCTTCTCCCTCTCTCCACCCTTCCTCCGATCCACAAGTCAGATTTAGTCAACTTCGTGTATAGGAAGAGTGGGGTGGGAGGTGAGGTTGGGGAGAGTGGAGAGGGAGGAGAAGAGTGAGGAAGGAGAGGAGAGAATGAAAGTTTAGTGGAAAAGAGTAAGAGTAGGGATGTAGCGAAAGGTTGGGAGGGAGGAATAGGTAGAAAATGAGTGGTTGTTGTTGAGGGAGGGGAATGTTGGAGAAGGAGGGAGGGAAGGGATAGATGGGAGGGTTGGGAAAATGAGATGTGAGAGGGTTAAGGGTAAGGTTGAGGGGGGGGGAGGGAGGAATGGTAAGAGTGGAGAGCGGGTACGGAAGGGGAAAGAGATAGAAGAGGGAGGGAAAGGGTTGGGACACACACACAAACACACACACACACACACACTTGTCAACCGTCAGTGAGACAAGACGTGCCCCGAAGGCGCTCCCGGTTTTAGCAGCCAGGCCGAGTCTGTTTGGCCCTGCCCCTCCCCCTGCTATATCCCAACGCCCTACCAGCCTTACTACACCGGGATCTATTCAGCAAAATATTCTAGTGATTAGTGAACTATTGATTACCGAGCAGTGTTCCTATAGTGCACTTAAGGAAAAGCACAAAAGCACAGCAGTGTGATACTGAGTGTGACTGGACCCGACCTAACTTGACCGGGACTTTCTCAGCAAAACATTCAAGTTATCAGTGCAATAAGTGATTATCATACAGTGCCCCGATAGTGCACCCCAAGGAAAAGTCAGACAGTGGGCACTTTATCGGTCACCTTTAAAGTGACAGTGACAAGGACCACCGCGGTGTTTACATATATCGTGAAAACTGTGTCGGCGACCCCAAGCATCAGGGACAAAGACCCACGGTCTTTACGACTGACAAATATTAACAGATGTCTACCAGTGTCAGTGGCCCTCAAAGTGTCGTCAGTGACAAACACTTCCGTCCGCCCACAACAGATATCAATAGATGGCCACCAATCACTTACTCCCGACGCACTCTGTACCATCTAAAGCGTGGGAACGGTTATCCTGATGGCAGTGCTATCGCGCCACTCAAGTCACTGAACACATTCCACGCACGTAGCCGTAGACAAGGCCGTCATACACATAAGCCCATTAGGACCGTAACCTCCGCTAGGAAACCGGAGAAACTCATCCCTGGCAGACCGTACCATTACACTGAAGTTCCACGGATATGGTATGATCTCCCGTCTCTACTGCTATCCAACATCACTTCCCTAACTAACAAGTTTGACGAGCTGGCAACTACAGTCAGGTCAGCCGCCGCGAGCGTCGTTGCCATATGTGAAGCTTGGCAAATTGTGCCTGAAACGTGTCATATTGAGGGATATCAACTCTTTCATCACCTTCGTTCACATAGATGCGGAGGGGGCGTTGCCCTCTTCTGTCAAGATGACCTACGCCCGTCACGCCTGGATGTTCAAGTCCCAGCAGATGTGGAAGCATTATGGGTACGTGTTGTGCCACCGGCCCACCCTCGCCACACTGCTTCAATCATAATCTGTGTGGCATACCATCCGCTTCGCTCACCCACCAGAGACACTCTTATCAATCATCTCATTACCACCTCAGACCACCTCAGAGTCAGGTACCCAAGTGCCAAGTTAGTATTATGTGGGGATTATAATGAAATTGACACCACTGATATCCAAGACCAGCTTTCACTATCACAAGTTGTGACCTTCCCCACACACGGTCAAAATACCCTTGACCTTATTTTAACTGACTTAGCGGACCAGTACCAACCACCTCAACCAATGCCTCCTATCGGGTGTAACACACACTTATCAGTGCTCTGGTCCCCAGCTGCCACTCCCACTCAAGCACAGAGACCCTACATCAAGACCTACAGGCCGATTACTGACTCTGCAGTGCGCCTCTTCGGGCAGTGGATAGTTCACCATCCTTGGACTGAAGTACTTAGCGTGGATGACGTGGAAACCAAATGGATAAATTATACCAACACCACCACGGAAGCTCACCACCACTTATTCCCCGAGAAGTCCGTCAGATCTCACCCAGCTGACTTGCCTTGGATCACACCTCGGATCAAAAGACTTATGCAACAGAGAGACAGAGCCTTTCATCTCAATGACCACATCCGCTACAGGTCCCTTCACAACCAAGTCATACGCGAAATACGCACTGCAAAGAAGTCCCACTGCCCAACCAAATTACAACACCTGAAGCAGACCAACATCAGTCAATGGTATGGTAAGCTTAAAGAACTCTGTGGACTAAACAATAAGACACACCCCCTCCCCTTCCTTAGCCAACTCACTAATGTTGACGCAGCTGAGTAAACAAACAACCATTTCGCTGCTATATACCAGACGCTCCCCCCTGCTTGACACAACCACTCTCCCTGCTTGCCTACCAGCCCCCCCTCCCACTGACCTAGTAGAAGAATTTGAGGTAGCAAAACGCCTCGACAAACTAAAATTAAAACGCTCTACCACCCCCATTGACTTACCAATGAAACTTTTCAAGGAGTTCTCCCCGGAGCTTGCTAAACCCCTATGCTCCATCATCAATGCTTCTCTCAGTCAAGCCAGATGCCCAGCTGACTGGAAGACCTCTTATGTATCACCAGTGCCCAACTCAACCAGCCCACAATCCTTAAATCAGCTATGACCTATTGCAATCACCCCAATACCCAGCCTAATCTGTGAAAGTTTTGTGTACGACAGGGCTTATGCTGATATTGCAGGAGTGGTAGACCCTCAGCAATTAGGCAACGTGAAAACTTCCTCCACCACTCACTGTCTTGTCAGCGTTCTCGATTACATATACCGCCATCTCGAGAAACGAAAAACGTCTGTAGCTGTCGCCTTCATTGATTTCACTAAAGCATTCGACCTAGTCGACCACAATATAATCATCAACAAAGCTATTGACCTCGGGCTTCGGAGAAGTCTTATACCATGGCTTACAGACTTCCTCAGTGACCGACGCCAAGCTGTACGCTTCCGAGGGGCTGTCTCCACCTTTCAGTCACTTACCTATGGCGTCCCCCAAGGCACCAAGATGGGACCACTCTGCTTCCTTATGCTCATCAATGATGCCCTAAGAGAAATCCCCGCTCGAGGGAAATATGTTGACGACTCCACCATTGGGATCAGCGTCAACAATTCTACTCCCAACTATACCGCCCTTCAGGATTTATTGAACACTCTTCAAAACTGGGCCACCAACAACCATGTCACCATCAACCATACCAAAACCATGGTTTTGCACATCAACCTCTCCTCCGACATTGTCCCACCTCCTTCCATTACTTTAGGTCCGAACACACTCCAGGTGGTAGATTCCACGAAGCTCCTCGGCGTCACCATAGACAACAAACTAAATTGGAAACCACACGTCAGTGAAGTTGTCAAATCCTCCAGTTTCCGTCTCCACCTCCTCCGCCGACTCAAGTCCCTCGGAGTTCCTGCACCCGAGCTCCTCAGTGTTTACACAACATTCATACTTCCCAAGCTCACCTATGCCTCCCCCACCTGGTCTTCCTCCCTAAATGCCACACAACGTAAACACCTAGAAAAAGTGCAAAAGAGGGCATGCAAGATTATTCTCTCCCCTTCCTACTCCACATATCAAGAAGCGCTCAACACACTGACCCTTTCGACTCTCACTGACCATCACCACGACCTCATCTGCAAATTTGGTAAGAAGCTTCTACACCATCCTCGACACCGGCTCCTACTACCACCTGAGATCCCCAGCCCGAGAATTGCTGTTCGATACCACAACTGCATCCAGCCCATACGTGCACGAACTGATCGCTATAAGAACAGCCCAGTCCCAACCATTGTAAAAATTATCAATAACTTGTAATAGACCAGTGTATTCACTCCCAGTAAATACTACTTCTTGCACTGTCACTATGTTGAAATGCACTGTAGTTTGAGCTTTTCCCCATCTAGTTATTATATATCTTATTTGTATCACTCATGTTACTTGTATATTATTTATAATTCGAAACCCATTCCCCAAATATGTAACTGTATATTTTCAGCCTTCTGGCTGCCAAGCTCTTTCAATAAACCGTTAATTATTATTATTATTATTATTACACACACACACAGACGACTACTACTACTACTACTACTTCTTTTGTTTTTAGCGTGGCCTCCAGCCTCCCCCAATAGCCACACCTTCGCCGCCATTTTATAACCTTAAAATTAAATGTCCTAATACATAAGTAGCTACCCTAGCTGTGTTGAGTTAGTTGAGCCGCAGGTCTATGCGGCATTCAGTGACTGTAGCCTTTTAGTCAATATCTGCGACTATTGTCGGCTTTGAGGCCGATGCTCTCCTTGCCCTAAGACAGAGAAATGCAGACCTAAGCAGAGAGAAGGGCAGTCGACATCTCAACCAGGCTGTAACGTAACTTCTGGGCTGCTGCTTCCGTTCACATAACACCTTAGCGAAACTGGCATTGAACCATCTTGCACTTGGTCCCATCCCACCAGGGGCTGTGAATGCCAGAGGAGTGAAGCTCCACTGATCAACATTTAGAATTATCTCCCTGTATGCCCTGATCTTGTCATTCTCGTTCCTCCTGTGTGCAGCATTAAGAGCTAGGTTACGGTGACATGCAGCCATGGGATCGAAACCCTTATGTCAAAGAAGTCTAGCTGTGCCCACGTCCAGAATCCTCGAGCATTACAGGCCACATGGGCTTCTTTGGATGTATTTGTTTTTTGCCGCTTACAGCGGCTACTTTATTGTGCACCCCACACTCATCCTGTGAGCGATAGCGCAAAAGGATTACAGAGTAGAGTTTACAACGGGTCATAATAATTAACCGCCTAGCTAAGCTAATGGTGTGTTAGGGTTGTGTCATGGGTTAGTTATTGTCTGTCGGTACAGGCACTAGACATCCTACCCTGTCCAATATATGGGTGTTTTGAGGGCCTTATTTCATATTCCGTCGACCCTACTGGCGGATGCTGGTCTAGGGAGGTTGTCTATTGCCTGACCGTGTAGATCGGGTTGTGGTAATGGACCTTTTGAGATCTGGTAACTTTTGGGTAACCATGTATGGTTGTTGTCGTTATCTGGTGGGAGTCTGTGAAGGAGTTCTTGCTCTGGTAGTTCTCTCCTTTGCCAGATTCTGCTGGCCAGGGTGTGCAGCTGCTAGTTGATGGGTTTTATGCTTAGGTCTCTATGTATCTCGGCTGTGGTTCTGGTGAAGAGGTATCTTTCACCTGTGATGAATGTTAGGGCTTCATTTTGGACCACCTATAAATTTATTATTTGATTGGTGCTCAAAGTATGAAGAGGTATTGCTGGGTAAGTTAATATCCGTGTTATAAATGATGTCACCAGGCGGAGTTTTATTTTCTCAGGAAGTGCTTTAAAGCAGTATAGTTTTCTCAGCTCTCTTCTTGCCTTTTCCTTCCTGGTGTGGACATGATGGAAGTAACCTGTCGTGGATATATGCAGGCCCAGGAGGGTGCCTCTGCTTTTGTATTTTATCTGGCCATTATTGGTTAGTAATGGATGGGTTATCCTTCTGCATAAGGGTATCACTGTGAATTTTGGGAGACTAGTTTGGATTTTCCATTGTTTTTCGTAATTATATACTCTTTCTAAATCCCGCCTGGTGTTGTCGACCTGTAACGCTCGCGATTTTCCTTGATGTGTTGTTATTTGAGTGATGTCATATGCATACAAAATATCTTCGTTATCTATTCTAGTGGGAGGTGGGGTGTCACTTGTGTAGATACTAAATAGGGAAGGGGAGAGGACGCTCCCCTGAGGGACTCCGCTCATGAGTGGGAAGGTCTCTCCTGTGTGTTGTCTTACCCTCAATCTGGCATTTCTGCCGTCAAGAAAGTTGCAAAGCAACTTTTCAATGTTGGTGGGAAGTCCGAGTTTGTCAAATGACTTCGCTACATCCCGGAGAGTTAGATTACACTGTCTACCACTCGCCGCGCCTCTGGCTATGTTTTCACATACCAGGGCTATCGCTGTTGTGGTGGACTTCCCTTTCCTGAACCCGAATTCCAGGTGATTTCTCAGACGGTTATTGATGATTTTTTCGAGGATTTATCCAGTTACTTCGAGGAGGGAGATCGGTCTGCAGTTTAGTGGGGCGGCGGGGTTCTTTCCTTGTTTTGGTGTTAGGGTAATAATGGCCTCTTTGAATTCAGTTGGGAAGTAACCTGAGGCCAGGCAAGCGTTCATTGTGGTTCTCAGTCTCTCCTTGGTGATGCCTGAATAACCAGGGGCTTTATTTTTGGTATTGGAGACGGCTGTGTTGAGTTCTTCCGAGGTGATTGGTTTGGACAGTGGGCTGTCAACTCTCAGATCCTCCCATATGATGTCAGGGGAAGGCTGAGTGCGGTGTGTCTGGCCCCGGAGTTCATCAAGGACGAGCTCCTCTTGGGCATCATCAAATCCCCTATTCTCTTCATTTGTGACTAGGAAAATGTTCCTCCCTATGTCACTGAATATGGCCTCTTTGTCTTGGTCGTCATATATTTTATTTCCTGCGTGGTCAGTTATATATGATGACTCGTTACGGCTGCAACCTTTCAATCTCTTATCTCGACGCCAGAACTCTCCTGGGTCGTTGTATGTATATGAGAGTTGTTCAACTATTTCGGCTCATTTAAGGTTGCTTTGTTCCAGAGACCTTGTTTTTATTTCCTCCCGAATTCTTCTGTGTGTATTGTAGCTTACGATGTCCCAACCAGGGGTCTGCGCTCTCTGTTGTAGCATTTGGAAATGGTTTGTGAGGGCTATGAGTTCTGGAGTCTGTTGTGGGTGTGGGAGAGTTCTGTTGCGCTTGAGAGGCGTGGCCTCCTGGTAGGCTGTTCCTATGGCTTCACACCATGTGTTGATTTCTTCGTCTATTTTGTTCACCGTCTGATTGTCTATGGTCTGCAGAATTTTCATGTCCTTGGTCTCACGTTCGGCTGCAGCTTTTTCGATGAATAGTTCCCAGTCGGTCTGCTTGGCGATCCTCCGTGGTGGAGCTGGTATAGTTATTGGTGTTGCTGAGATGGTCATGATTATAGGTAGGTGGTCCCTGGAGGTTTCAGGGCCTTGTTCAAAGAGATAGTTGTAGAAGCATCTGCCGTTTGTTATTTCTATATCTGGAGTAGTGGCTGAGTTTCTACTGTAGAGCGTGGGGAAGTCCGGGCCTATTAGTTGGGCTTTTTTGTTTGTTATGAAGCCAGCGAGTCCTCTTCCACCATTGTTAGTTGTCCTCTTACCATCAAGTAGAGGATGTCTGGTGTTCATGTCTCCAATGATGTAGGTTGGGTGGTGGTATGATAGGAGTCTGTGGAAGTCCCCGTAAGGCAGGTAGTCCCTGCGTGGTGGGATGTATGCTGTGGCTATTATGATTGGTCTTGTGGTCAAGTTGATTTGAACAGCGAGAGTTTCAGAGGTGAAGTCGTCTATGATTCGGTGGTGGACATCTCTTTTTATGGCGATGGCCATCCCGCCATTTGGCTCCTCTGATAGATTGGATTTATGGACTCTGTAACCACATATTTTCAGTTCCTCAGCCGGTTTTTGGCCGTGTGAGTTTATGAGTATAATATCTGCGTCAACTTGGTTGTATTGGCTGGACAAATTGAATTTATTAGTTCTCCAGTGGAGGACGTTATGTTGCATTATTTTCACTGCCTTAAGTAGCGAGCCCATTGTATCTTGTTTTTGGTTTTGGGGGGATTTCTCAGATTAGTGATTTGTTCACTGTGCGTCCATTCCTCATTTTTTTTTATCATCCCAACGGATGATTTTTGGATGCAGTCTGTTAAATCGATCTGGTTTTGTTTAATGGCCTCGTGGATGGCCTCCTCGGAAGTGGGGTGGACGTACTTCCATTTCATCTTGTAATCAATTACTCCTTTAGCGACTTCATCACGTGTACAGTCCTCGTTGATGTGGTCTCATACGTGGATGTGTAGATTCAGGTCTTTACCTGATAAATCGCTTGGAGTCTGAGAGACAGGTATCATCTCCGGTGTGGGTACTTGTGCATCCACACCAGAGCCCACTGTTCTCTCCTCTGTGCTAGTTGGAGTCTGAGACACATGTATAATCTCTGGTGCTGGTACTTGTGCACCCACACCAAAGACTACTATTGTCTCCTCCGAGGTTGAGGGTGTTGCCCGAAACAGTTTTTGGATGGGCTGACTGTGGTGGCGTAAGCATTTTTCGAGTATTGTTTGAAAGCAGCCTTGGTGCAGAACATCCTCCTCATGGGCGTGTTTGACAATCATGCTGGCTAGTATGTCACGGTCATGGAGATATCTGTCTCTGCCATTCGACAAGACTGTCGAGTCTGAAGTGGCTGCAGGGACCATATTGACTGCAGGAGTTGGGGTCCCAACCATCACTACATCTCTGTATGTCCGTGCAGTGACTGCAGGAGTCGGGGTCCCTATCGGCAGTACAGCCTTGTATGGTGATACTGATGTTTTTTGTGGCTTTATGTTGTGCTTTCTTTTGGGATAGTTCATGGACATAGTTCTGTGAGGCCTATCACAGTTACGGAATTTTATTGGTGCATTACATTGGGTCCAGGTATGCTCCCTAGAGGTACATTTGGAACAGATCTTGTATTCTCTGGGTTTGGGGCAGAGTTGTGTGGTCAGCTGGGTGGCCTAGTGGGACGGTGGGGGTGGACGGAGCTAAGATTACAAGCCGTGGCACTGAGGGGAGCTTGGTGGGCCTATACCTCACTTCGCAGACACAGATTCACCAGTAAATTAACAAGTATATCTACTTAGGGGGATCACAGATAGATATTGTACTGGCCCCGACACTCACTTGTCACTCACGAATCAGATTTCCTAGAAATCAGACTGGGTACTCCTGGAAAGACCCTGTTTTTCGACGCAAAACATGGAGCTCCCACACACACGTCCCACCACCACAAAAGCGAGACTAGTGAGTTATTAATGATGTCACCTTCGTTGGTGAGCTCTGAGGTGAATCGAGAAGCCGATGGGATCGGCAGGGCCACAGATGTTGACACCTTATGTGGTGCTCCTCCAAGTGTTTCAGTGTGCAGTGATTGTCTCCCATGTGAGGGGGTCGATTTGACAATTTTTCAGGTTTGTCTTAAGAGTATCTTTATACCTTCTCCCCCAGCTTTTCGCTTACCATTTGTTAGGTGACCGTAAAGTAGCTGCTTTGGTAGTCTTCTGTTGTCCATGCGGGTAACATGGCCAGTCCAAAGTAGTTGTTCATGAATAAGGGTAGCCTCGATGCTCCTACAGTTGGTTTCAGCAAGAATACTGGCAGTTGTTCTCTTGTCTTTCCAGTGAACTCGGAGGATGGAACGTAGACTACGTTGGTGAAAGTTTTCAAGTGCCTTCAGGTGCCTCCTGTATGTGACCCATGTCTAGCTGCCATACAGCAGGATGTGGAGGACCACTGGTCGATGTAGGTGCAGCTTTGTAGATAATTTCAGCTCCTTGCAGCTGAAGAAACAGGTATATAGTTTGCCAAAGGCTTGTGATATTCATGGAGGTGGGCAGGTGAGAGCTAAGATACTTCAGTGGGCAACATTGGTGGGGTGAGAGGGTTAAGGTATAAGGTTGGGGAGAGAGGGGAGGAATGGTAGGATTGGGTAGGGAGTGGAGGAGGAAAAAGAGGAGAAGAGGTAGGGGAACGGTGGAACCCCCCCTCCCCCCTCCAATACACACACACACACACACACACACCTCGTCTATCACCTCCTCAGTTGAGTTCACAGGACTGCCTCAATCTGTCTTCTTCCTTTCAGCATATTGCCAGGTAGTTTTTGTCTCCTTCCCTCCCCCTCCTTTTAAAAACTCCCTCCTTCCATTTACACACTCCCTCGCTCCTCCTTCTTCCTTCTATAAACCCCCTCCTTTCCTTTACACACTGCCTTCATCCTCCTACTCCTCCTTTTACTCACCCCTCCCCTTTTCTTCACTTACACTCTTTTCCTCCTTCCTTCTTCTGTACACTCCCTTCCTCCTATTCCTCTTCCTACACACTCCCTCACACTCCCTAACTCCGTCATTCCACCTCCCACCCACACATCCTTTAACTCCTTCCTCTATTCCTTCTATCCCCTCTCTCCCTCCTAGCTCCTCCATCCTTCCTCCCTCCTCCCACTCACTCCTACCTCCCTACTCTTCCTTCCTCTTCCTCCAACCTACCCCTCCCTACTCTCTTCGATCTCCTCCCACACCCTTTCTTTCTCGATTGCTCCTCTTCTCTCCCTCCTCCATATTTCTTCCACACACCTCTCCTCCCCCCCCCTTCTCTCTCCCTATCTTCCTCTATTATCAGCTTCTCTAATAGTTTATATTGGAGGTACATTATATAAGGTATATGTCTGTCTGTCTGTCTATCTCTGTCTATCTCTCCCTCTCTCTATGCTTGTCTCTGCCTGTCTGTCTATCTATCTGTCTGTTTGTCTGCCTGTTTCTCTATCTCTCTCGCACACACACACACACACACACATTGAGCTAAGCCTCTGTAACTATCCGCTTACATTTCCCAACCATAACAACAATCATCCCTTACACGAAGACGAAATAAGGACCCAAACACACGTAGCAGAAGGTCGTAGTAACAGAAAAACAACAATATAGGCACAGCTTATTAATACAAATAGCAATATATAAGGTATAAAGACAGAATTGGTCACAAACGTGTCTTCAAAATTTGCAGGCTAGTTTTGTTAAGAATTCGACAATATAAGCACAGTTCTCTAATAAAATAGTTTTATTGGTAAAGAGTTAAGTATAGGTTAGTGCTGGCGGCAAAGAGTTGTGTTTAGTGCTTGTGACAAAGAGTTAAGTTGTGGTTAGTGCTGAGGGCAAAGAGTTAAATTGTAGTTAGTGCTGGTGGCAAGTTGTTAAGTTGTGGTTAGTGCTGGTGGCAAATTGTTAAGTTGTGGTTAGTGCTGGTGGCAAAGAGTTAAGTTGTGGTTAGTGCTAGCGACAAAGAATCAAGTTGTGGTTAGTGCTTGTGGTAACGAATTAAGTTGTGGTTAGTGCTAGCGACAAAGAATCAAGTTGTGGTTAGTGCTGGTGGTAACGAATTAAGTTGTGGTTAGTGCTGGATGCAAAGAATTAAGTTGTGGTAAGTGCTGGTGGCAAAGAGTTAATTTGTGTTTAGTGCTGGTGGCAAAGAGTAAAGTTGTGGTTAGTGCTGGCGGCAAAGATTTAAGTTGAGGTTAGTGCTGGTGGCAAATAGTTAAGTTGTGGTTAGTGCTGGTGGCAAAGAGTAAAGTTGGGGGTTAGTGCTAGTGGCAAAGAGTTAAGTTGAGGTTAGTGCTGGTGGCAAATAGTTAAGTTGTGGTTAGTGCTGGTGGCAAAGAGTAAAGTTGGGGGTTAGTGCTAGTGGCAAAGATTTAAGTAGTAGTTAATGCTGGTGGTAATGGGTTAAGTAGTGGTTAGTGCTGGCGGCAAAGCGTTAAGTAGTGGTTAGTGCTGGTGGCAAAGATTTAAGTTGTGGTTAGTGCTGGTGGCAAAGAGCTAAGTAGTGGTTAGTGCTGGTGGTAACGAATTAAGTTGTAGTTAGTGCTGGTGACATAGACTTAAGTTGTGGTTAGTGCTGGTGGCAATGAGTTAAGCTGTGGTTGCTGCTGGTAGCAATGAATTAAGTAGTGGTTAGTGCTAGCGGCAAAGAGTTAAGTTGTGGTTAGTGCTAGCGGCAAAAAGTTAAGTTTTGGTTAATGCTGGTGGCAAAGAATTAAGTTGTCGTTAGTACTGGTGACTTAGACTTAAGTTGTGGTTAGTGTTGGTGGCAAAGAGTTAAGTTGGTGTTAGTGCTAATGGCAAAGAGTTTAGTTGTGGTTAGTGCTAGCGGCAAAGAGTTAAGTTGTGGTTAGTGCTAGCGGCAAAGAATTCAGTTGTCGTTAGTGCTGGTGACATAGACTTAAGTTGTTTTTAGTGCTGGTGGCAATGAGTTAAGTAGTGGTTAGTGAGGGTGGCAAAGAGTTAAGTTGTGGCTAGTAAGTGGTTGAAAGTAACATTACTGTGGAGGAAACCGAAATTGCTTTGCTGTGGTATTAGTAGCCAGTGTCGCCTGATGTACTGCTGGGGCTGTGTTAGGAGACCTAACCCACAAAAGCAGTGGTGTTTGTGTGTGTGTGTGTAATAATAATAAATAATAATAATAATTAACGGTTTATTGAAAGAGCTTGGCAGCCAGAAGGCTGAAAATATACAATTACATATTTGGGGAATGGGTTTCGATTTACAAATACTATACAAGTAACATAAGCGATACAAATAAGATATATAATAACTAGATGGGGAAAAGCTCAAATTACAGTGCATTTCAACATAGTGACAGTGCAAGGAGTAGTGTTTACTGGGAGTGAATACACTGGTTTATTACAAGTTATTGATAATTTTTGCAATGGTTTGGGACTGGGCTGTTCTTATAGCGGTCAGTTCGTGCACGTATGGGCTGGATGCGGTTGTGGTGTTGAACAGCAATTCTCGGGCTGGGGATCTCAGGTGGTAGTAGGAGCCGGTGTCGAGGATGGTGTAGAAGCTTCTTACCAAATTTGCAGATGAGGTCGTGGTGATGGTCAATGAGAGTCGAAAGGGTCAGTGTGTTGAGCGCTTCTTGATATGTGGAGTAGAAAGGGGAGAGAATAATCTTGCATGCCTTCTTTTGCACTTTTTCTAGGTGTTTACGTTGTGTGGCATTTAGGGAGGAAGACCAGGTGGGAGAGGCATAGGTGAGCTTGGGAAGTATGAATGTTGTGTAAACACTGAGGAGCTCGGGTGCAGGAACTCCGAGGGACTTGAGTCGGCGGAGGAGGTGGAGACGGAAACTGGAGGATTTGACAACTTCACTGCCGGTTTCCAATTTAGTTTGTTGTCTATGGTGACGCCGAGGAGCTTCGTGGAATCTACAACCTGGAGTGTGTTCGGACCTAAAGTAATGGAAGGAGGTGGGACAATGTCGGAGGAGAGCAATATTTTGACTCTACCTTATCACAATGAATTTTTCTCGTTAGTCCAGTCCCTTGAAGTATTAAACATTAATGTTGTTTTGAAATATGACTCAACTATAACTAATAAGTTAATTAAGAATAGCCCAACCTTCAATGTAAATGGAAGTGTTTGCTGCATCTTAATTTGCACTCCCTCGAGAGACTTAGATTGAGGGGCGATATGATAGAGGTGTGTAAATGGAAGTCAGGGCTAAACAAAGGAGACATTACAAAGGTACTCAAACTATCTAAATTAGACAAATTTAGATTTAGGCGCGAAATAGGTATACATTGGTTCGGAAATAGAGTAGTGGACGAGTGGAACAAGTTACCAAATATCATCATTAACTCGAATACACTGGATAGCTTCAAACATAGGTTGGATGGGTATACGAGCAATAGGGGTTGGGTGTAAATGGGACTGCCCGATATGGGCCGATAGGCCCGCTGCAGTTTCCTCCATTCTTATGTTCCTATGTTTTATATTCCATGTAGCATTTGTAATGGAAATTATGTAGGTTAGACTGGGAAAGCATTGAAACTCAGAATTAAACAGCACAAGTACAATATTAGAAAAGCATCTGAAAGCAGTGCATTTTTCGTTCATATAAGGAGCAACAATCATCCCATAGCTTAAGAAAACAGTTGAGAAGTGTATAAAATTATAAATCATTATGTGTTCACAGAAAGACATCTGGTTGAATCAAGTTTGATTAGAGAAATTAATTCTGTAAACCTTAGTGATGATCAGAACAAAACTGATAATATGTTACACAAATGTATTTGTCAGTGGTCCAAGGGTAAAAATACGTTTAATGCAGTTGACGTTGATGTAGGATAGACGATTAGTGGGTCTCATATTTTTACTTAACACGACTAGTTTCGTCGCCCTTTCCTATAAGCTCCTCTTATGTTTGCCGTGTGTCAGTGTGCAGATTAGTGGATGTCATGTTTTTGACCTGACCCGATGTTTTGCAAGGTCACCCTGTGTACATAAGCCTCTCTCATTCCTTGTAATTCAGTTGCCTCTGATGATGTCTTGAATAAAGACGAAAGCTAAGGTGCTCCTTGTTTCCTATATTCCTGTGTGATTTTATCAAGATTTATCTTTTCCACATTTCCATTGTAGATCCACATGAAATATATATATATATATATATATATATATATATATATATATATATATATATATATATATACATATATATGTATATATATATATATATATATATATATATATATATATATATATATATATATATATGTATGTATATATATATATATATATATATATATATATATATATATATATATATATATTATATGTATCTTGATAACCACAAGAAAACACGAAGTTTCCTTGTGGTTATCAGCATATACTTGGATCACGCACACCAACAGTGTGTGTGTTTGTTTGTGTGTATGTGTGTCCGCACGAGAATCTCGGAAACTACTTTACCGATCTGTAGTGATGATGGATGGTGTTATATGTAGTGATGATGGATGTTGTTATATGTAGTGATGATGGGTGGTGTTACAGTATATGTATTGATGATGGATGGTGTTATATGTAGTGATGATGGATGGTGTTTTATGTAGTGGGATTGGATGATGTTATATGTAGTGATGATGGATGGTGTTATATGTAGTGGTGATGGATGATGTTATATGTAGTGATGATGGGTGGTGTTATATGTAGTGATAATGGATGATGTTATATGTAGTGATGATGATGGATGGTGTTATATGTAGGGATGATGGGTGGTGTTATAAGGAGTGATGATGGATGGTGTTATATGTAGTGATGATTGTGGTGTTATATGTAGTGATGATGGATGATGTAATATGAAGTGATGATAGGTGGTGTTATATGTAGTGATGATGGATGGTGTTATATGTAGTGATGATGAATTTGTGTTATATGTAGTGATGATGGATAATGTTGTATGTAGTGATGATGGATAGTGTTATATGTAGTGATGATGGATGGTGTTATATGTAGTGATGATGGATGATGTTATATTTAGTGATAATTAGACATTAAAATAATAACAGTATAATGCTAAAAAAATATACTTTGCTTTACCGTTGTAGTGAAAAGCTTGGTGGAACTTACATACACCGTTAATGAACTATTGATGGAAGAAGAAGTTTTGGGGAACTGAATAGCGAGACAATGTAGAGCCTCCCAGAGGGTGGCGTCCTACCGTGGCCTAGCGGATGAGCTGCCCGGAGCGAACAGCAGACAGTCGGTCACAGGAAACAAATCAGGAAAGGGAATCACGCCTTAGTGCTAACAGAAAGCGAACAGCGGACAGTCGGTCACAGGAAACAGATCAGGAAAGGGAATCCCGTCTTAATGCTGACAGATAGCAAACAGCAGAAAGGCCTTCTCTAGAAAATGATCAAGCGCATGAAATTCGTTTGAATGCTAATTGACAGAGAGCTGCGGGATCCAGAATTCTAAGAAAGAATACACAGTGGCATCCACTTGCAAGAGCAGCATTTAGCTATGACAATGAGATAGAATATGAAAAGTATCCCTCTGTTGTCATTGGCAACATGGATAAGAAATGTGAACACTGCGGTGCAAAGAAGTATAAAGGAGAATCTGCTGGACTGTGCTGTTCTCATGGAAAAGTACGACTGCCAAATTTGGAAAAACCACCACAACCATTGAAGACTCTCATGCTGGGAACAACATCAGAGTCAAAACACTTCTTGGAAAATATACTGAAGTACAATTCATGCTTCCAGATGACATCCTTTGGAGCTACCAGAGTAGTTCGTGAGCCCGGATACATACCCACATTCAAAGTCCAGGGTCAAGTCTATCACAAAGCAGGATCCCTCTTACCACTGGAAGATGAGCAGGCAAAGTTCCTCCAAATCTACTTCATGGATGATCATGAAAAGCAGACTACTATCAGGTATGGCAATATTCAAGGTGTCAGACAGGACATTGTCCTATCTATTCAAGAAATGCTGCATTAGCGCAACACGTATGTACAGTCATTTAAAAATGGCCTGGAAAACATGCCTTCTGACGAGTACAATGTCAGGATCAAAGCAGACACGACCCCTAAGGGAGAACATGAAAGAAGATTCAATGCTCCTGTAGTTGATGAAATAGCCATCCTGATTGTCGGTCAAGAGTTTGAGAAACGAGACATCCTACTCAAAATGAGAGACGAGTCGCTCACAAGAAGAACATGATGCCACATGTACTGGAAGCTATAATACTGATAGGAAAAGCTAAAGGAGAGGAATTCAGTTCTCGGTTAAAGTGGCCTAAACCTGGTGTTTCCTTGCTTCTCTCATGGACAGTTCTATGTTGGATGTTGCAGAGTGGGAACTGGCAAAAATCTGTACATACCTGCTGCTAATGGCAAAACCAAAAATGTTGTCTTTCTTAATGCACTACAGTGAGACAATGTGGAGCCTCCCGGAAGGTGGCGTCCTACCGTGGCCTAGCGAAAGAACCACCCGGAAGGCGGCGATTCCGCTAGTATATATATAAAGCAAAGAAGTATGTCTGTGAGTTTGTGTGTCTTTGTGTGTGTGTATCCGACCGAGAATCTCGGAAACTACTTTACCAATCTGTAGTGATGATGGATGGTGTTATATGTAGTGATGATGGATGGTGTTATATGTAGTGATGATGGATGATGTTGTAAGTAGTGATTATGGATGTTGTTATATATAGTGACGATGGGTGGTAGTGACAGTGGTAGTGGTGGTGATGGTGATAGCAGCATGTTTGTGGTGATAGTGGTGGTGGTAGAGACTGGTTGATAGTAGTGGTAATGATCGTGGTGGTAATGATGATGGTGGTGGTAGTGATGATGGTCGTAGTGATGATGGTGGTGCTATATGTAGTGATGATGGGTGGTGTTATATTTAGTGATGATGGATGGTGTTATATGTAGTGATGATGGGTGGTGTTAAATGTAGTGATGATTAGACAATAAAATAATAACAGTTTAATGATAAAAAAATATACTTTGCTGTACCGTTGTAGTGAAAAACATGGTGGAACTTACATACACCGTTAATGAGCTATTGATCGACGAAGAAGTTTTGGGGACTGAACAGTGAGACAATGTGGAGCCTCCCGGAGGGTGACGTCCTACCGTTGCCTAGCTGATGAGCTAGTGTATATATATATATATATATATATATATATATATATATATATATATATATATATATATATATATATATATATATATATATATATATATATTTTTTTTTTTTTTTTTTTTTTTTTTAGGGGAATAGCCCAACCGGGCACAGGTCATCGACCTACAACGGGGCCGAGACGACGAAAAAATAAGAGTAAAAAGAAATTATAAATATAAAAGAAAAATATTATAATAATCTACTCCACCAAGATGCCGGAAAACCAGATTTTTAAAGTGAGACAGATCGTATAAGTATGGAAACACAGAAGAAATGAGAGCATTCCACAGTTTAGCTGTGTGAGGAAAGAAGGATGTACTATAATGGGTTATTCTAGTGTGACCGACAGCCGCAGAGAAACTTTGGGCATTGCAGGCAAGCGAGTTTTACGAGCTCACAGCCTTGCCGGCGGAACACAGGATGCCAGATCCACCGAACATTGACCGTTGAAGTACCTGTATAAGAGAGAGAGAGTAAAGCAACATTGCGGCGAAGAGAAAAGTTAGAAAGATTGTCAACTAAAGGAGGAGAGTCAATAAGACGAAATGCCTTTGATTCCACCCTATCTAACAGTTCGACAGAAGAAGAGCCACCCCAAATATGAGAGCAATACTCCAAGTTAGGACAAACGAATCCCTTATAAACTTGAAGCAATTGCTCAGGAGTGAATTAGCTACGGCAAGTACGGCCTCTGTACATCATTCCCAACTTTCGGAAGGCAACATTAGCAATGTTGTGGATGTGTGGCTACCATGACATAATAGAGGAAATTTTGAGTCCTTGCATATCTATTTTAGAACTTGGCACAATGATAGCGTCCTGAAATGTGATTGGTGGGAGGTCATCTAATTTGGAAAGTGTAATTGGTAAAAACTGAGTTATATTACTATTGAATTTAACCAAGTTTATACCTACCCATTCAGAGATGCTGTACAGATCCGCATTGATAGATGAAATGATATCAGCTCTTGAAACAGTTCTAGTTTGGGAGTTAGGAGGAAGGGGAAAATGTGAAGAAGAGTGAAGAGATAGAATCATCAGCGTAAGAATGGAGAGAGTTAGTCATAGTGGTCAGTAAATCATTGATAAAAAGAAGGAAGAGAGTAGGTGCGAGAACAGAACCCTGTGGGACACCACTATTGGTAGAGAAAGAGCGAGAGGTCGTTTCCCTGGACAACAATTGCCATGGATTGGTTCTAAAGGAAGCTAGAAATTACAGAACAAATTGGGGGAGAGAAACTATAAGAGAGAAGTTTAGATAATAAAGAATTATTCCATACCATGTTAAATGCTTTTGAGATGTCGAAGGCCGCGACGAAAGTTTCCCCGTAATCCCTTAAAGAGGATGACCAAAGATGCGTGCAGTAGGAGAGCAGTTCACTAGTAGATCTCACCTGGCGAAAGCCATGCTGGTGATCGGACAAAGGTGAAAAGCGTTCACGGTAACGGAGAAAATTAAAGTTGAAGATAGTTTCGAAAATATTAGAGAGGGATGACGTTAGGGCAATGAGGCGATAGTTAGAGGGATTAGAATGGTCACCCTTCTTCGGGATGGGCTGAACCAAGGAATGCTTCCAAGAAGAATGAAAAGTTTGGGTTTTAAGGCAAATACAAAACAGGTGAGCAAGCACAGGGTCAAGAAATTCAGCACACTCCCTCAGAATACGAGGGGTGTATTCTGTTCGGTCCGTGCATCTTACTCA
Source organism: Homarus gammarus (assembly GCA_958450375.1). Lineage (NCBI taxonomy): Eukaryota > Metazoa > Arthropoda > Malacostraca > Decapoda > Nephropidae > Homarus > Homarus gammarus. Next base: position 266,698 of record CAUDMG010002156.1, read on the forward strand.
CATCCAACCTGGATAACACACCAGCGACCCTAAGAGTGTAGATTATAGGAAAGTGCATAGGTTCAGTAGGAGGAGCAGTATTAGGAGGGATAGAGCTGGAATCGTCTAAGGTGAAGTTAGAGGAGAATAAGGTGCCAGAAAGATTGGCTTTATCAGGAGGAGAGGTGGCTATAGAGTTATCAGGTCGGAAAAGAGGAGGAAGAGAGGGAGTGCAGAAGTTATTTCAGATTTTTTTGGTTAAGGACCAGAAGGATTTACTAGTTACACCTTCGCCGCCATTTTATTACCTTAAAATTAAATATCCTAATAAATAAGTAGCTACCCTAGCTGTGTTGAGTTAGTTGAGCCGCAGATCTATGCGGCATTCAGTGACTGTTGCCTCATAGTCAATATCTGCGACTATTGTCGGCTTTGGGGCCGAAGCTCTCGTTCCCCTGAGGCAGAGCAAAGCAGACCTAAGGAGAGAGAAAGACAGTCGACATCTCATCCAGGCTGTAACATAACTTCTGGGCTGCTGCTTCTGTTCGGATAGCACCTCTGCGAGTTTGGCGTAGAAGCATCTTGCACTTGGTCCCATCCTACCAGAGGTTGTGAACACCAGAGGAGTGAAGCGGCCTTGATCAACGTTCTGAATTATCTCCGCCTATCATCTTATCTTGTTGTTCTCGTTCCTCCTGTGTGCAGCATCGAGAGCTAAATTACGGTGACATGCGGCCATGGGATAAAAAATCCCGATGATGAAGAAGGCTCGCTGTCCCCGCGCTCCAGAATCCCCGAGCACTGACATCAACACGGGCTTCGTTGGATGTGTTTGAAGTCCTATGTTGGAAACTCTCACCGTCCAATGGAAGGGGAGTCGATTCTACCCTGATATCATGACATATTTCCTTCAATATATTTGCAGTGAGATCCCTTTCTTCGTAATGCCTCATGCATATGAAGATTGCTTTCTTGCACACCATGGCGTGATCGACGTCATAGGAGGAGCCACACACGCAATGGGAGGGCAAACCTTCTACTGGCCTACCTTGCACTAGTATTACTACTTTTATTGTTTTTAAAACATGGCCTCCATCCTCCCACAATAGCCACACCTTCGCCTCCATTTCATTACCTTAAAATTAATATCGTAATGCATAAGTAGCATTCCTAGCTGTGTTGAGTTAGTTGAGCCGCAGATCTATGCGGCATTCAGTGACTGTTGCCTCATAGTCAATATCTGCAACTGTTGTCGACTTTGGGGCCGATGCTCTCTTTCCCCTGAGGCAGAGCAAAGCAGACCTAATGAGAGAGAAAGACAGTCGACATCTCATCCAGGCTGTAACATAACTTCTGAGGTGCTGCTTCTGTCCGCGAGTCTGGCGTAGAAGCATTTTCTACTTGGTCCAATCCCACCAGAGGTTGTGGACGCCAGAGGAGTGAAGCTGCCTTGATCAACGTTCTGAATTATCTCCCCATATTCCCTAGTCTTGTCGTTCTCGTTCCTCCTGTGTGCAGCATCAAGAGCTAAGTTACGGTGACATTCGACCATGGGATCTACTACTACTACTACTACTAATAATAATAATACTAATAATAATAATAATAAAAATAACGATAATAATAATAATAATAATAATAATAATAATAATAATAATAATAATAATAATAATAATAATAATAATAATAATAATGCCACAGCAAATTAGTATCACATAACATTCTCCATCTATCACATCCCCTCGTCATCTACAATCATGACTACTATAATATTCATTTTTTATTAAATTTACTTCAGGGAATTTTAATTCGTGTTTTAAATAACGTGCAAACATTACGGAAATGAAAACCTTTGTGAGACTGATCGTTCAGTCGACTAAACGCACATGGAAAAAATTTGATGCGTTCAGATTATGGAAAATATCTTGTTGTTAGAAACTCGTTATGTTCAGAGTGAAGTATATAATTAGTGCATATTGACGTACTCTTTTTTCTCTATCTCTAATTAGCTTTCTCACACTCTTTCTCTCACTTTACACTAATGAGCTCTCTCTCCCCACTAGATACAGGAAGTAGATAGTTACCACGGGCCTACACTAATGGTCTCTCTCTCTCTCTCTCTCTCTCTCTCTCTCTCTCTCTCTCTCTCTCTCTCTCTCTCTCTCTCCCCACTAGATACAGGAAGTAGATAGTTACCACGGGCCTACACTAATGGTCTCTCTCTCTCTCTCTCTCTCTCTCTCTCTCTCTCTCTCTCTCTCTCTCTCTCCCCACTAGATACAGGAAGTAGATAGTTACCACGGGCCTACACTAATGGTCTCTCTCTCTCTCTCTCTCTCTCTCTCTCTCTCTCTCTCTCTCTCTCTCTCTCTCTCTCCCCACTAGATACAGGAAGTAGATAGTTACCACGGGCCTACACTAATGGTCTCTCTCTCTCTCTCTCTCTCTCTCTCTCTCTCTCTCTCTCTCTCTCTCTCTCTCTCTCTCTCTCTCTCTCTCTCTCTCTCTCCCCACTAGATACAGGAAGTAGATAGTTACCACGGGCCTACACTAATGGACTGCCCGAGCTTGGAGGTTAACTGACTGGACCCTCTGTGAACTTAATCCGGTTAACCTGAGTTTAACTTGTGGGGGAAGAGTGTGTCATCTGTGTGTGTGAGGGAGAGAGATAGACAGACAGAAATGACAGACAGACAAAAAGAGGGATGGATAGACAGAAAGACAAAAAATGCTCGGGCAAACAGACAAAAGGAGAGAGAGAGCGAGAGAGACACACACACACACACAGACTAGAGAGAGAAAGGAGAGATAGACAGATAAACAGAGGGACAGACAAGGAGAAAGAAAGAGAAGTTCCAGACAAACAGACAAGCGGAGACAGACAGACAGAAAGACAGAGAGACAGACGGACAGACAGACTGATAGACAGACAGACAGATAAAAAGAAAATACAGACAGACAGTCAGATAGACAGACACACAGAGCGATAATGTTTTGTATATACACTGTCCCAAACGAGTCATCATGCCTATGAGACTCACTGTCACTGCTGTAAGTATAATAAGTATGTAAGGTTATAATGGAATATTCAGCCCTTACCCTGGCCATATAAAGAACTGCTTGCTATATTGTCTTCTCCCTATACTCCCTTGATCCTTGCGGTAGTATTGAACTTCTCTCAGGATATAAAGGCCCCTCAAACTCTCCCTTACATCCCTCCTTCAGGATGCAGAGGCCCCCAAACTCTTCCTTACATCCCTCTTTTAGGATGCAGAAGCCCCTGAAACTATTCCTTAAATCAGATAAGATGTAGAGGTCCTTACATAAAATAGGAGTGTTTCTTACCTTCCTCAGGATGTAGAGGCATCTATACTCTTTCCATGCTAAACCGGCCCGTAGGCCACCACCCTCTTCTATACTGATAGCTGATTGGTTCATAGAATTTTCAAACTAAATGTGTTGATAATTGGTCAGCAGACTTGATATTATCTAAAATATTGTTAAATATATGGATTATCAAAATGCAAATAATTTCAAGGTATTAGCACCTCAGAGAGAATGCTATTTTTTTCTTATTATTTGTAGTTATAAATGAGGAGCGTGGCTGAAGGGCCAGCTTAGCGTGGAAATACTATAGTGATGTACTGCACCCCCCAGGGCTAAAAAAAGTTGATTGTAATGTTCTATGATGGTACACACACACACACAAACACACACAAAAACTTTGCTGTCACTCGAAATCGAATATGACGATCATCCAGGTATGATACAATGATAAGAGTTATTATTGATGTCACCTAGGTTAGAGAGTCTTATGGTGACTAAAGAGGCCGATACTGGATCGGTAGAGTCGTTCACAGATGTTGCACATGTGGACGGCTCCATCTAGTGCAAGAGGGGCGGCAGCAGCGTCTTTCCGGCGCTGGCGCTTGTCTGCCCAGGTTTGCAGTCAGATTAACTCGAAAGTATTGACACCTTGTGTGGTGCGCCTCCAAGCATTATAGTATGGCGTAATCGTCTCCCAGGTGAGGGGTTTCGATTTGGCACCTTTACAGGTTTGCCTTAAGACCAGCCATATACCTGTCGTCCATGCGGGTAACATGTCCAGTCCAACATAGTTGTTCATGGATAATGGTAGCCAAAATGCTCCTACAGTTGGTGTCAGTTAGAATACTAGCATTTGTTCTCATGTCTTCACAGCGAACTCGGAGGATGGAACGTAGACTAGGTTGGTGAAAGATTCCAAGTGTCTTGAGAAGCCACCAGTATGTAACCTATGTCTCACTGCCATATATCAGGGTGGGGAGGACCACTGCTCGATATACGTGCAACTTTGTAGAAAATTTCAGCTCCCTACAGCTGAAGAAGACGGGGACGGAATCTGCCAAAGGCTTGAAATTCACATCTGATCCGATGTTGAATCTCTTCATCTATGTCCGCGGTGGTGGACGGGTGGGGCAATGTGAAGTGTGAGCTTGACTCTGACGATCCGGTGATCAGTGTCTCAGTGGTGTGAGCCACGCATGACTCGGGTGATGGGGACATCTCTGCGATCTTTTTCTCTGACAATAATGTAGTCAATGAGATGCCATTGTTTGGATCGTGGGTGTTGCCACGAACCCTTGAACTTGTCGGCCTGCCTAAACAAAGTATTGGTGAAAGCGAGGTTGTAAGCAGCACACTTGCTGAGGAGGAGTAGGACGTTGGGAATACACTTGCCTAGTCCATTTCTGCATATGATTCTCTGCCAAATGTCAGCATCTCTGTCATCTTTGGCATTTAAGTCACCGAGGAGCACAACATTATCTTCTCTTGGGATAGAGGTTAGCTAAGCGTTAGCACTTTGTTAAGGTCGGCGTAAGAGGCCTCCTTGATGTCATCCTCTGTAGCCAGTGTTGAGGAGTATGCATTGATGAAAAAGGCACATGACGTGAGTGATTCAGTGGGATTCGGAGCATCATGAGGCGCTCGTTGATCTCAACAGGCATTACACTTAGCCTATGTAGGATGCATTTGCGGATTGCAAAGTCCACTCCATAAATGCGATTTCTCTCTGCAGCAGGTTTACCCTTCAAGAAGAAGGTATAGCCAGACCCTCGATCTGTGAGTCGACCCTTGTCTGGGAGCCCGGACTCACTAATGGTTGTTATGTCGATGTTATACCCAACCAGCTGGGTATATATATATATATGTATATATATATATATATATATATATATATATATATATATATATATATATATATATATATATATATATATATGCAAGTAAATCACTGTAGGTGCGCGTGATCTAGGTATATGCTGATAACCACCAGGAAAGAAGAAAACACGAAGTTCCCAAGCGCTTTCGTGTAATTCACATCTTCAGTCTGTACTCACCCCTGAAGATGTGAATTACACGAAAGCGCTTGGGAACTTCGTGTTTTCTTCTTTCCTGGTGGTTATCAGCATATATATATATATATATTTATATATATATATTTATATATATATTTATATATATATATATATATATATATATATATATATATATATATATATATATATATATTTATATATATATTTATATATATATTTATATATATATTTATATATATATATATATATATATATATATATATATATATATATTTATATATATATTATATATATATATATATATATATATATATATATATATATATATATATATATATATATATATATACACAACCTTTTCTTTCACACTAGAACGTCGTCCTCACGTGCTCTTACCCTCAACAACAGCATCAGCTCTTGCAACAGAGTAGATTTCATCACCCCGCCTCTCATCCTGGCACTAATCAAGTCACCCAGGTAACAGAACTCATCGACACAGTCCAGAATTGTATAACCTATTTGAGTTACTCTGTCCAAGCAGTTGTTAATCTATACTTATTCTACCTACTGTAACTGTGCAAGTGGTCGAATACAGTGTAGGCCAGGCTGCCTCTTGTGTACCGAAGACTTAGTATACTGTACATTTTGTACCCACGCTGTCCTAGATGGCTCACTCGTCAGGTGTATGCGACGCGACCCACTTTCACTTACATGAGATGGCTTGAAAAACAAAATTTTCAGTACAAGATGCTCACCACATCCTGCCTGTGGACTGCCTTACTGTTAAAACACACGAGAACTTTCCCTCCCTCCCACCCTCCATCCCTCCTTCCCTGTATTGCAGATTTTTGCAAAAAAAAAAAAAAAGAGAAATGCAATTAATGAAAAGTTGAAGAAGCTCCAACATGAAGAAGATCAAAGTAGTTGGGACTTGTAAGAGAATCCAGCATCTAACTTTATCTCGCACAAGACACCTACCTACAACAACTTGCCTGTCTGTCTGTCTGTCTGTCTGTCCGTTCAATTGTGTGAGTGTGTAATAATAATAAATAATAATAATAATGATTAACGGTTTATTGAAAGAGCTTGGCAGCCAGAAGGCTGAAAGTATACAGTGTGTGTGTGTGTGTGTGTGTGTTCTCACACCCAGTCGGGTCATTCTTAGCGGTCGAAAACACAATCATGATCACAGACCAAAACAAAAACAAACTATACAACCTCATATGGTCGTTGCATGGAATGACAGGACCCTTTTGGATACTGGCACAAATGAGTGTCTTGAAAGAAGAACCGCCCTTGTGGCAAATGAGCTGGCTAGGTGTAACACCGACATAGCAACTATTAGTGAATCCTGGTTCCTAGACGAGGATCGACTCGCAGAACTGGTGTCTGTTTATACTTTCTTCTGGAAGGGTAAACCTGCTGCAAAGACAAACCACATTTATGGTGTTGGCGTTACCATCCGCCAGCACATCCTACACAGGCTAACTGAAATGCCTGTTTGGATCAACGACCTTCTCATGACACTCAAGAGTCCCACTGAATCATTCACGCCATGCCTTTTTCATCAGTGTATACGCCCCAACACTGGATGCAGAAGATGACATAAAGGAGGCTTTTTACGCCGACCTCGACAGAGTATTAACCTCTAACCCCAGAGAAGAAAAGGTTGTGCTCCTTGGTGACTTCAGTTTTAGATTTGGCAGAGATGCTGACATTTGGCAGGGAATCAACGAGAGAAATGGACTAAGCAAGTGTAATCCCAACGGCCTATTCCTCCTCAGCAAGTGCGCTGCACACAACCTCACTTTCACCAACACCTTGTTTAGGCAGGCCGACAACTTCAAGAGTTCGTGGCAACACCCACAATCTAATCACTGGCATATCATTGACCATATCATTGTCAGAGAAAGAGATCGCCGAGATGCCCTCATCACCCGAGCCATGCGTGGCATAGACCACTGCGACACTGATCAACGGCTCGTCAGAGACAAGCTTTCACTTCACGTCGCCTCAAAACGGCGAAAAGCAACAAGCCTTCAGAATAGGTTTTAACACTTAGTGCCTGGAGGATCTAGCGGTTTCGCCTTGCTTTCGAAGTGTTCCTGAGTGGACACCAAATTTTTCTTCAATACTTCGCGAAACCATTCAGTCTTACGGCAGGCCGACCACCTGACTTCCAGATGGCGAGGTTGAGAGAAGGAGAGAGAGATGAAAAGGGAAAAATATTTTTTCTCTTTTAGTTCACAGATAAAAACATACAATAACTTCTCATAGTTACAACCTGACATCGTGTCTCTCTGTTTGCCTCCTGTCTGTCCTAATGTTCGTATTAATTCTTCGGTACACAAGAAGGCAGCCTGGCCGACACTGTAATCGATCACCTCCACTTCCCAAACTGTAACGTTAGGTACCCCTTGCAGCTGGGATCGAACCATTGAAGATTGGGACAGGAAGCAAATGCTGTAACCACTCGGCCACCGCCACCATATTCACGAAAGCGAACAATATAAAAAAGTACGTCTAGCCTATTTGAATTTAAATTTATTTATATTTTGTCAACGCATATAAAATTATGTAAAAAATAATCAAATTATTTAACGTTATCTTAAACTATTATTTTTAAATTTTAACATTGAACTATAAAAAGACACTGGCAATAAACTTGGGCGTCTTACCTGGAGTGTAGGAAAAATGAAATTGTGAATACACTAACACCTTTTTTCTCTCTATCCATCTTCCGTCCATTGCTCGAAGGCTCTCTCTCTCTCTCTCTCTCTCTCTCTCTCTCTCTCTCTCTCTTTCTTTTCTTAATTTGACCCTTATCCCCTCCCCTCCCCTCCCCCCTATCCACTTTCCCCAGCTTTTTAAGGATCTTACCTATTTAACGAGACCAAATATTAAAAAAAATCAAAGCTTCCTGTAACACGATGGTTATTCTGGTTGTTAATGTTGTCGGCTTGGCATGTCAATATGTGATTGTTAGTGTTGTTAGTAAGGGGTTTTAGCGTGTTAATGTTGTTAGTATGGTTTGTCAGTGTTGTTAGTAAGGGTTGTTAGTGTTGTTAGTAAGGTTTGTCAGTGTTGTTGGTAAGGGTTGTTAGTGTTGTTAGTAAGGTTTGTTAGTGTTGTTAGTAAAGGTTGTTGGTGTTTTTAGAAAGGGTTGTTGGTGTTGTTAGTAAGGGTTGTTAGTGTTGTTAGTAAGGTTTGTTAGTGTTGTTAGTAAAGGTTGTTGGTGTTTTTAGTAAGGGTTGTTAGTGTTGTTAGTAAGGGTTGGTAGTGTTGTTAGTAAGGGTTGTTAGTGTTGTTAGTAAGGTTTGTCAGTGTTGTTTGTAAGGTTTGTTAGTGTTGTTAGTAAGGTTTGTCAGTGTTGTTAGTAAGGTTTGTCAGTGTTGTTAGTAAGGTTTGTCAGTGTTGTTAGTAAGGTTTGTTAGTGTTGTTAGTAAGGTTTGTTAGTGTTGTTAGTAAGGTTTGTCAGTGTTGTTAGTAAGGTTTCTTAGTGTTGTTATTAAGGTTTGTTAGTGTTGTTAGTAAGGGTTGTCAGTGTTGTTAGAAAGGTTTGTCAGTGTTGTTAGTAAGGTTTGTCAGTGTTGTTAGTAAGGTTTGTCAGTGTTGTTAGTAAGGTTTGTCAGTGTTGTTAGTAAGGTTTGTCAGTGTTGTTAGTAAGGTTGTTAGTGTTGTTAGTAAGGTTGTTAGTGTTGTTAGTAAGGTTTGTCAGTGTTGTTAGTAAGGTTTGTCAGTGTTGTTAGTAAGGTTTGTTAGTGTTGTTAGTAAGGTTTGTTAGTGTTGTTAGTAAGGGTTGTCAGTGTTGTTAGTAAGGTTTGTCAGTGTTGTTAGTAAGGTTTGTCAGTGTTGTTAGTAAGGTTTGTCAGTGTTGTTAGTAAGGTTTGTCAGTGTTGTTAGTAAGGTTTGTCAGTGTTGTTAGTAAGGTTTGTCAGTGTTGTTAGTAAGGTTTGTCAGTGTTGTTAGTAAGGGTTGTTAGTGTTGTTAGTAAGGTTTGTCAGTGTTGTTAGTAAGGTTTGTCAGTGTTGTTAGTAAGGTTTGTCAGTGTTGTTAGTAAGGGTTGTTAGTGTTGTTAGTAAGGTTTGTCAGTGTTGTTAGTAAGGTTTGTCAGTGTTGTTAGTAAGGTTTGTTAGTGTTGTTAGTAAGGTTTGTTAGTGTTGTTAGTAAGGGTTGTCAGTGTTGTTAGTAAGGTTTGTCAGTGTTGTTAGTAAGGTTTGTCAGTGTTGTTAGTAAGGTTTGTCAGTGTTGTTAGTAAGGTTTGTCAGTGTTGTTAGTAAGGTTTGTCAGTGTTGTTAGTAAGGTTTGTCAGTGTTGTTAGTAAGGTTTGTCAGTGTTGTTAGTAAGGGTTGTTAGTGTTGTTAGTAAGGTTTGTCAGTGTTGTTAGTAAGGTTTGTCAGTGTTGTTAGTAAGGTTGTTAGTGTTGTTAGTAAGGTTGTCAGTGTTGTTAGTAAGGTTTGTCAGTGTTGTTAGTAAGGTTTGTCAGTGTTGTTAGTAAGGTTTGTCAGTGTTGTTAGTAAGGTTTGTTAGTGTTGTTAGTAAGGGTTGTCAGTGTTGTTAGTAAGGTTTGTCAGTGTTGTTAGTAAGGTTTGTCAGTGTTGTTAGTAAGGGTTGTTAGTGTTGTTAGTAAGGTTGTTGGTGTTTTTAGTAAGGGTTGTTAGTGTTGTTAGTAAGGGTTGTTAGTGTTGTTAGTAAAGGTTGTTGGTGTTTTTAGTAAGGGTTGTTGGTGTTGTTAGTAAGGGTTGTTAGTGTTGTTAGTAAGGTTTGTCAGTGTTGTTAGTAAGGGTTGTTAGTGTTGTTAGTAAAGGTTGTTGGTGTTTTTAGTAAGGGTTGTTAGTGTTGTTAGTAAGGTTGTTGGTGTTTTTAGTAAGGTTCATAGTGTTGTTAATAAGGTTCGTTAGTGTTGTTAGTAGGTTTGTCAGTGTTGTTAGTAAGGTTTGTCAGTGTTGTTAGTAAGGTTTGTCAGTGTTGTTAGTAAGGTTTGTTAGTGTTGTTAGTAAGGTTTGTCAGTGTTGTTAGTAAGGTTTGTCAGTGTTGTTAGTAAGGTTTGTCAGTGTTGTTAGTAAGGTTGTCAGTGTTGTTAGTAAGGTTTGTCAGTGTTGTGAGTAAGGTTTGTCAGTGTTGTTAGTAAGGTTTGTCAGTGTTGTTAGTAAGGTTTGTTAGTGTTGTTAGTAAGGTTTGTCAGTGTTGTTAGTAAGGTTTGTCAGTGTTTTTAGTAAGGGTTGTTAGTGTTGTTAGTAAAGGTTGTTGATGTTTTTAGTAAGGGTTGATAGTGTTGTTAGTAAGGTTCGTTAGTGTTATTAGTAAGGGTTGTTAGCATGTTGGTGTTATTAGCAAGGATGGTAAATGGGTAGTTATGGAGAAAAGACCACCCCCCCCCCCCCCCCCCCCCCCCCCCCCGTCAATCACCAACAATGTTAGTTGCACAAAGTGCAACTAACTCGCCAAAAACGAAAGCTCCTAACCAGAAAAACCAGAAGGATCTGCCCTAAACTCCTAGCAGGTGGCGGGGGGATGGGGGGCTCCACCTCCCTGGGCCTCCAGTTGTGTAAAAAAGAATAGCAATATCAAGTATGCCGATCTTCACGATACTGACAGCCTGAATCACATCTTGGACACTTGACTGAAGAAGGGAGAACGCCACGAGCCTTTAAGATGTCAATAGCTGTGGCTTCGTTCTGAAAACTCACTGAATTCTCGAAAATTCGCTGAATTATGCGTCGATCCGCCAAGGAATAACCTTCACAGAAAGACACCTTCTTGCAACTAATCATTTCAAGTCTCGGAAACTTGTGCATGTTCACAAGTCTTCAGAGGATTGGTTCACAAGTATTAGGTGACATCCAAACTTCCGCTAATTGGTTGGGTAAGAAGTAAACAATGGATTTTCCCTGGAATTTTTACTAAATTTCAGGGAAATTAAAATTTCAAAATAACTCGAACGCTATCAATTTCCTCCGGAAACGCTATAGACTCAGAGTAGGGCATTCATATTTTTTCTCAATCTCCCTATATAAGAACCTATTTGGACTTCCGTGCTTGGCAAGTTCTAAATATTAACCGTAAGGGTTTTTAGTGTTGTTATTGAGGGTTGTTAGTGTTGTTATTGAGGGTTGTTAGTGTTGTTAGTAAAAGCTGATAGTGTATTTTTGTTGCTATAAAGGATTAGTGCTGTTAGTAAGGGTTATTAGGAGGGGTTATTATATTCCACGGGTCAGACCAGATACCGTTACCACCCAATGTGGCAAAAGTTCAATGGTGGCAATTTGTCCCGCCACCATAAGTAAAAAATTATGTGATAGCCTTTCCAAATGAGTAGCTTAATGCCTTTTCCTGCAGGTACCTTTTTTTAACCTTAATCGTGATTACCTGTGTACACTCGGTAAAAAAAAATAAGACTTATTATTTGGCAATCTGTGCACATAAGGTGTCTATACCCGTGGGATTAGTAAGTTCACTATGCTGGTAACAGTTGGTGTGATTAAAAAGACTATATTGCGTTCTGAGGAACAGAAAACTACAGCACTGTTGGCGTGTTAATTTTCGAAGGTAATTTTATTAGACAAGCTCAGGGAACACTGATTTTTTATTTTTTTTTAATCAGGGAAAATCAGGGAAATTCTTTTTATTAGAATGGGCCGGGAGAAATTACACACCAAAATCAGCAATAATCAATTTATTCTTATATTTTTAATATTTTTTTTTATTCTTTTAATACATTTTATTTAATCTTTTTTTTTATCACTATAGTTGTGTGGACAGTCGGACCCCGTCCATGTAGTATGGTTGTACATAGGACTCACGATCCTTCACATTTTCGAGGGCCTGATCCGGAAATGAAAAGTTTATTTTCTTATTACTTTTGTTAATACAAAGGGAGGATGTTGCCTTTTTCACAGATTTTAAAATACTTACTAGTGTTTTTTCGGAACCGTCACTGATTACTCTTATCTTCTTGGCCTCAACGTCGGGGTCCAGTCTCGAGACTCCTTCAGCGGGCAAAAAATCGACCCTGATGTTTTGGTCATTCATCAGCATGGCGTCTTTCTCAAGACCATAATTCCTGTCACTCTCAGTTTTGTACCTAACTTCCGCTAATCCCATGTGGTGACCGGTGAGTTCATCTTTTGGCATATACATATCGGCAATTGGTAAAGCCCCGTCATAGCTCATAATCGCCTTCACGTCATCGAAGGTACACTTAAGGGGAATGTTGTCGATCACTAACCCGTATTGATCATAGGAACGGAAGTGGGAGATGAGATGAGTGCCATAGGGGCTTCTAGTGTCTTCGTCTTTGAAAACGACCTCAAAGTCGTCATCGTCATCACTGTCGTCGGCGGTGTTGACGACAGTGTTAATAAAATTTCTGTACCTTTGGGCCTATCGTCGACCCCAGTCAGCAACCGCTTTTCTTGCCTCAGCCACCCTACAGATAGAGCTTGTCTCCTTAGTCGTATTTATTTTGTTTGGAAGAGCATGGTTATTCTTCTTATGATTTCCGTTTTTTCTATAGTCTTGGGCCTATCGCCGACCCAAGATGCAAGCATTTTTTCGGGCTATTTCCACTTTGTTCATTGTTATTCACAATCCAAATTAAGATATACTGAAGGTGTGCTGAACAGCAGCAAGGAAACTATTTACACTCCAAATTTATAGTAAGAGGTTATTACAAGATTTTATCTTCCTATAATATTGTTGTTATATGTAGTGATGATAGGTGGTGTTATATGTAGTGATGATGGATGGTGCTATATGTAGTGATGATGCATGGGTGTTATATGTAGTGATGATGGATAGTTTTATAGGTAGTGATGATGGATGGTGCTATATGTAGTGATGATGGATGGTGTTATATGTAGTGATGATGGTTGGTTTTATATGTAGTGATGATGGTTGGCATTATATTTTAGTGATGATGGATGGTATTATGTGTAGTGATGATGGGTTGTGTTATATGTAGTGATGAGGGATACCGTTATATGTAGTGATGATGGATGATGTTATAAGTAGTGACGATGGATGTTGTCATATGTAGTGATGATGCATGGTGTTATATGTAGTGATGATGCATGGTGTTATATGTAATGATGATGGGTGGTGTTATACGTAGTGATCGGAAAGTACTTTAGTGATGATGGATGGTGTTATATGTAGTGATGATAGATGGTGTTAAATGTAGTGATGATGGATAATGTTATATGTAGTGATGATGGATGATGGTATATATGTAGTGATGATGGATGGTATATGTAGTGTCGATGGATTGTGGTATATGTAGTGATGATGGTTGGTGTTATATGTAGTGATGATGGATGGTGTTATATGTAGTGATGATGGATGGTGTTATATGTAGTGAGAATGGATAGTGTATATGTAGTGATGATGGAGAGTGTATTTGTAGTGATGATGGATGGTTTTATATGTAGTGTCGAAGGATGGTTTTATATGTAGTGATGATGGTTGGTGTTATATATAGTGATGATGGATGGTATTATATGTAATGTCGATGGATGATCTTGTATGTATTAATGATGGATGTTTTTCTATGAAGTGATGATGGGTGGTGTTATATGTAGTGATCGGAAACTACTTTACCCATCTGTACGTATGATGGATGGTGTTATATGTAATGATGATGGATGACAATATATTTAAGTGATAATGGATGGTGATATATGTAGTGATGACGGATGGTGTTATCTGTAGAGATAATGGATAGCATTATATGTAGTGAAGATGGATGGTGTTATATGTAGTGATGATGGATGGTGTTATATGTAGTGAGAATGGATAGTGTATATGTAGTGATGATGGAGAGTGTATTTGTAGTGATGATGGATGGTTTTATATGTAGTGTCGAAGGATGGTTTTAAATGTAGTGATGATGGTTGGTGTTATATATAGTGATGATGGATGGTATTATATGTAATGTCGATGGATGATCTTGTATGTATTAATGATGGATGTTTTTCTATGAAGTGATGATGGGTGGTGTTATATGTAGTGATCGGAAACTACTTTACCCATCTGTACGTATGATGGATGGTGTTATATGTAATGATGATGGATGACAATATATTTAAGTGATAATGGATGGTGATATATGTAGTGATGACGGATGGTGTTATCTGTAGAGATAATGGATAGCATTATATGTACTGAAGATGGATGGTGTTATATGTAGTGATCGGAAACTACTTTACTGATCTGTAGTGATGATGGATGGTGTTATATGTAGTGATGATGGTTAGTGTAAATGTAGTGATGATGGGTGGTGTTCTATGTAGTGATGGTGGATGATGGTGTGTATGTAGTGATGATGGATGGTGTTATATGTAGTGATGATGGATGGTGTTATATGTAGTGATGATGGGTAGTGTTATAAATAGTGATAATGGATGGTGTTATGTGTAGTGATGATGGATGGTGTTATATGTAGTGATGATGAATGGTGTTATATGTAGTGATGATGGATGATGTTATGTGTAGTTATGATGGATGGTGTTATCTGTTCTGATGATGGATGCTGTTATATGTAGCGATGATGGTTGATGTTATATGTAGTGACTATGGATATTATTTTATATAGTGATGATGGTTGCTGTTATATGTAGTGATGATGGATGATATTATAGGAAGTGATGATGGATGTTGTTATATGTAGTGATGATGGGTAGTGTGATTTGTAGTGATAATGGATGGTGTTATGTGTAGTGATGATGGATGGTTTTATATGTAGTGCTGATGGATAATGTTATATGTAGTGATGATGAATGGTGCTATTTGTAGTGATGATGGATGCTGTTATATGTAGTGATGATGGATGCTGTCATATGTAGTGATGATGGATGGTGTTATATGTAGTGATGATGGATAATGTTATATATAGTGATGATGGGTGGTGTTATATGTAGTGATCGGAAACTACTTTACTGATCTGTAGTGAAGATGGATGGTGTTATATGTAGTGATGATGGTTAGTGTAAATGTAGTGATGATGGATGATGTTATATGAATTGATGATGGATGTTGTTTTATGTAGTGATGATGGGTGGTGTTATATGTAGTGATGATGGATGATGGTATATATGTAGTGATGATGCATGGTATTATATGTAGTGTCGATGGATGGTTTTATATGTAGTGATGATGGTTGGTGTTATATATAGTGATGATGGATGGTATTATATGTAATGTCGATTAATGATCTTGTATGTATTAATGATGGATGTTTTTCTATGAAGTGATGACGGGTGGTGTTATATGTAGTGATCGGAAACTACTTTACCCATCTGTACGTATGATGGATGGTGTTATATGTAATGATGATGGATGAACAATATATTTAAGTGATAATGGATGGTGATATATGTAGTGATGATGGATGGTGTTATCTGTAGAGATAATGGATAGCATTTTATGTAGTGAAGATGGATGGTGTTATATGTATTGATCGGAAACTACTTTACTGATCTGTAGTGATGATGGATGGTGTTATATGTAGTGATGATGGTTAGTGTAAATGTAGTGATGATGGGTGGTGTTCTATGTAGTGATGATGGATGATGGTGTGTATGTAGTGATGATGGATGGTGTTATATGTAGTGATGATGGATGGTGTTATATGTAGTGATGATGGGTAGTGTTATAAATAGTGATAGTGGATGGTGTTATGTGTAGTGATGATGGATGGTGTTATATGTAGTGATGATGAATGGTGTTATATGTAGTGATGATGGATGATGTTATGTGTAGTTATGATGGATGGTGTTATCTGTTCTGATGATGGATGCTGTTATATGTAGCGATGATGGTTGATGTTATATGTAGTGACTATGGATATTATTTCATATAGTGATGATGGTTGCTGTTATATGTAGTGATGATGGATGATATTATAGGAAGTGATGATGGATGTTGTTATATGTAGTGATGATGGGTAGTGTGATTTGTAGTGATAATGGATGGTGTTATGTGTAGTGATGATGGATGGTTATATATGTAGTGCTGATGGATAATGTTATATGTAGTGATGATGAATGGTGCTCTTTGTAGTGATGATGGATGGTGTTATATGTAGTGATGATGGATGCTGTTATAGGTAGCGATGATGGATGGTGTTATATGTAGTGATGATGGATAATGTTATATATAGTGATGATGGGTGGTGTTATATGTAGTGATCGCAAACTACTTTACAGATCTGTAGTGATCATGGATGGTGTTATATGTAGTGATGATGGTTAGTGTAAATGTAGTGATGATGGATGATGTTATATGTATTGATGATGGATGTTGTTTTATGTAGTGATGATGGGTGGTGTTATATGTAGTGATGATGGATGATGGTATATATGTAGTGATGATGGATGGTATTATATGTAGTGTCGATGGATGGTGTTATATGTAGTGATGATGGTTGGTGTTACATGTAGTGATGATGGATGGTATTATATGTAGTGTCGATGGATGGTGTTATATGTAGTGAGGATGGATAAGGTATATGTAGTGATGATGGATAGTGTATATGTAGTGATGATGGGTGGTGTTATATGTAGTGATGTTGGATGGTGTTATATGTAGTGATGATGAATGGTGTTATATGTAGTGATGATGGGTGGTGATTTATGTAGTGATCGTAAAGTACTTTACTGATCTGTAGTGATGATGGATGGTATTATATGTAGTGATGATAGATGGTGTTAAATGTAGTGATGATAGATGGTGTTATATGTAGTGATGATGGATAGTGTATATGTAGTGATGATGGATGGTATTATATGTAGTGTCGATGGATGATCTTATATGTAGTGATGATGGATGGTTTTTTATGTAGTGATGATGGATGGTGCTATATGTAGTGATGATGGATGGTGTTATATGTAGTGATGATGGATGGCGCTATATGCAGTGATGATGGATGGCATTATATTTTCGTGATGATGGATGGTGTTATGTGTAGTGATGATGGGTTGTGTTATATGTAGTGATGAGAGATACGGTTATATGTAGTGATGATGGATGATGTTATAAGTAGTGATGATGGATGTTGTCATATGTAGTGATGATGGGTGGTGTCATAGGTAGTGATGTTGGATGGTGTTATATGTAGTAATGATGGGTGGTGTTATATGTAGTGATGATGGATGGTGTTATATGTAGTGATGAGGGATGGTGTTATATGTAGTGATGATGGGTGGTGTTATATGTAGTGTATCGGAAAGTACTTTACTGATATGTAATGATGATGGACGGTGTTATATGTTGTGATGATAGATGGTGTTAAATGTAGTGATGATGGATGGTGTTATATGTAGTGATGATGGAGAGTGTATATGTAGTGATGATGGATGGTATTATATATAGTGTCGATGGATGATCTTATATGTAGTAATGATGGATGTTGTTATATGTAGTGATGATGGGTGGTGTTATATGTAGTGACCGGAAACTACTTTACCGATCTGTAGTTATGATGGATGGTGTTATATGTAATGATGATGGATGGCAATATATTTTAGTGATGATGGATGGTGATATTTGTAGTGATGATAGATGGTGTTATTTGTAGTGATGATGGATGATGTTATATGTAGTGATGAAGGATGTTGTTATATGTAGTGATGATGTGTTGTGTTATATGTAGTGATGATGGATATTGTTATATGTAGTGATGATGGATGCTGTTATATGTAGTGTTGATGGATGATGTTATATGTAGTGATGATTTAATGGTGTTATATATAGTGATGATGGATGGTGTTATATGTAGTCGTAATGATTGATGATGTTATATGTAGTGATGATGGATGGTGTTATATGTAGTGATCTCAAAAAAATCCAACCAACAAGAACTGACACACCCAACCCGACCCGACCTGACTCGCCTGAGAGAACGAGAGAAGGAGAGAGAGACATATCACTACATATAACACCACCCATCATCACCACATATAACAACATCCATCATCAATATATATAACATCATCCATCATCACTACACTTGCACTAGCCATCATCACTACATATGCACATTCCATCATCACTACATATAACACCATCCATCATCACCACATATAACACCATCCATTATCACTACATATATACCATCATCCATCATCACTACATATAACACAACCCAACATCACTACAAATAACAACATCCATCATCACTACATTTAACATTATCCATCATCACTACATATAACACCATCCATCATCACTACATATAACAACATTCATCATCACTATATTTAACACCACCCATCATCACTACATGTAACAACATCCCTCAGCCCTTAATATAACATCATCCATCATCACTACATATAATGCTATCCATTATCTTAACATATAACACCATCCATCATCACTACATATATCACCATCCATCATCACTAAAATATATTGCCATCCATCATCATTACATATAACACCATCCATCATCACTACAAATCGGTAAAGTAGTTTCCGATCACTACATATAACACCACTCATCATCAATACATATAACAACATCCATCATTACTACATATAAGATCATCCATCGACACTACATATTATACCATCCATCATCACTACATATAATACCATCCATCATCACTACATATACACTATCCATCATCACTACATATACACTATCCATTCTCACTATATATAACACCATCCATCACCACTACATATAAGATCATCCATCGACACTACATATAATACCATCCATCATCACTACATATAACATCAACCATCATCACTACATATGACACCATCCATTGACACTACATATAATACCATCCATCATCACTACACATAGCACCAACCATCAACACTACATATAACACCATCCATCGACACTACATATAATACCATCCATCATCGCTACATATATACCATCTTCCATCATCACTACATATAAAACCACCCATCATCACTACATATAACAACCTCCATCATCAATACATATAACACCATCCATTGACACTACATATAATACCATCCATCATCACTTCATATAGCACCAACCATCAGCACTACATATATAAGCATCCATTATCACTACACATAACACCATCCATTATCACTACAAATCACACTCCCCATCATCACTGCATATAACAACATCCATCATCACTTCCTATAATATCATCCATCATCACTACATATAACAGCAACCATCATCACTATATAAAATAATATCCATAGTCACTACATATAACATCAACCATCATCGCTACATATAACAGCATCCATCATCAGAACAGATAACACCAACCATCATAACTACACATAACATCATCCATCATCACTACATATAACACCATTCATCATCACTATATATAACACCATCCATCATCACTACACATAACACCATCCATTATCACTATTTATAACACTACCCATCATCACTACATATAACACCATCCATCATCACTACATATAACACCATCCATCATCACTACATACACACCATCATCCACCATCACTACATAGAACACCACCCATCATCACTACATTTACACTAACCATCATCACTACATATAACACCATCCATCATCACTACAGATCAGTAAAGTAGTTTCCGATCACTACATATAACACCATCCATCTTCACTACATATAATGCTATCCATTATCTCTACAGATAACACCATCCGTCATCACTACATATATCACCATCCATTATCACTTAAATATATTGTCATCCATCATCATTACATATAACACCATCCATCATACGTACAGATGGGTAAAGTAGTTTCCGATCACTACATATAACACCACCCATCATCACTTCATAGAAAAACATCCATCATTAATACATACAAGATCATCCATCGACATTACATATAATACCATCCATCATCACTATATATAACACCAACCATCATCACTACATATAAAACCATCCTTCGACACTACATATAAAACCATCCATCATCACTACAAATACACTCTCCATCATCACTACATATACACTATCCATTCTCACTACATATAACACCATCCATCATCACTACATATAACACCATCCATCATCACTACATATAACACCAACCATCATCACTACATATACCACAATCCATCGACACTACATATACCATCCATCATCACTACATATATACCATCATCCATCATCACTACATATAACATTATCCATCATCACTACATTTAACACCATCTATCATCACTACATATAACACCATCCATCATCACTAAAGTACTTTCCGATCACTACGTATAACACCACCCATCATCATTACATATAACACCATGCATCATCACTACATATAACACCATGCATCATCACTACATATGACAACATCCATCGTCACTACTTATAACATCATCCATCATCACTACATATAACGGTATCCCTCATCACTACATATAACACAACCCATCATCACTACACATAATACCATCCATCATCACTAAAATATAATGCCAACCATCATCACTACATATAAAACCAACCATCATCACTACATATAACACCATCCATCATCACTACATATAAAACCAACCATCATCACTACATATAACACCATCCATCATCACTACATATAGCACCATCCATCATCACTACCTATAAAACTATCCATCATGACTACATATAACACCCATGCATCATCACTACATATAGCACCATCCATCATCACTACATATAACACCACCTATCATCACTACATATAACAACAATATTATAGGAAGATAAAATCTTGTAATAACCTCTTACTATAAATTTGGAGTGTAAATAGTTTCCTTGCTCCTGTTCAGCACACCTTCAGTATATCTTAATTTGGATTGTGAATAACAATGAACAAAGTGGAAATAGCCCGAAAAAATGCTTGCATCTGGGGTCGGCGACAGGCCCAAGACTATAGAAAAAACGGAAATCATAAGAAGAATAACCATGCTCTTCCAAACAAAATAAATACGACTAAGGAGACAAGCTCTATCTGTAGGGTGGCTGAGGCAAGAAAAGCGGTTGCTGACTGGGGTCGACGATAGGCCCAAAGGTACAGAAATTTTATTAACACTGTCGTCAACACCGCCGACGACAGTGATGACGATGACGACTTTGAGGTCGTTTTCAAAGACGAAGACACTAGAAGCCCCTATGGCACTCATCTCATCTCCCACTTCCGTTCCTATGATCAATACGGGTTAGTGATCGACAACATTCCCCTTAAGTGTACCTTCGATGACGTGAAGGCGATTATGAGCTATGACGGGGCTTTACCAATTGCCGATATGTATATGCCAAAAGATGAACTCACCGGTCACCACATGGGATTAGCGGAAGTTAGGTACAAAACTGAGAGTGACAGGAATTATGGTCTTGAGAAAGACGCCATGCTGATGAATGACCAAAACATCAGGGTCGATTTTTTGCCCGCTGAAGGAGTCTCGAGACTGGACCCCGACGTTGAGGCCAAGAAGATAAGAGTAATCAGTGACGGTTCCGAAAAAACACTAGTAAGTATTTTAAAATCTGTGAAAAAGGCAACATCCTCCCTTTGTATTAACAAAAGTAATAAGAAAATAAACTTTTCATTTCCGGATCAGGCCCTCGAAAATGTGAAGGATCGTGAGTCCTATGTACAACCATACTACATGGACGGGGTCCGACTGTCCACACAACTATAGTGATAAAAAAAAAGATTAAATAAAATGTATTAAAAGAATAAAAAAAAATATTAAAAATATAAGAATAAATTGATTATTGCTGATTTTGGTGTGTAATTTCTCCCGGCCCATTCTAATAAAAAGAATTTCCCTGATTTTCCCTGATTAAAAAAAAATAAAAAATCAGTGTTCCCTGAGCTTGTCTAATAAAATTACCTTCGAAAATTAACACGCCAACAGTGCTGTAGTTTTCTGTTCCTCAGAACGCAATATAGTCTTTTTAATCACACCAACTGTTACCAGCATAGTGAACTTACTAATCCCACGGGTATAGACACCTTATGTGCACAGATTGCCAAATAATAAGTCTTATTTTTTTTTACCGAGTGTACACAGGTAATCACGATTAAGGTTAAAAAAAGGTACCTGCAGGAAAAGGCATTAAGCTACTCATTTGGAAAGGCTATCACATAATTTTTTACTTATGGTGGCGGGACAAATTGCCACCATTGAACTTTTGCCACATTGGGTGGTAACGGTATCTGGTCTGACCCGTGGAATATAATAACCCCTCCTAATAACCCTTACTAACAGCACTAATCCTTTATAGCAACAAAAATACACTATCAGCTTTTACTAACAACACTAACAACCCTCAATAACAACACTAACAACCCTCAATAACAACACTAAAAACCCTTACGGTTAATATTTAGAACTTGCCAAGCACGGAAGTCCAAATAGGTTCTTATATAGGGAGATTGAGAAAAAATATGAATGCCCTACTCTGAGTCTATAGCGTTTCCGGAGGAAATTGATAGCGTTCGAGTTATTTTGAAATTTTAATTTCCCTGAAATTTAGTAAAAATTCCAGGGAAAATCCATTGTTTACTTCTTACCCAACCAATTAGCGGAAGTTTGGATGTCACCTAATACTTGTGAACCAATCCTCTGAAGACTTGTGAACATGCACAAGTTTCCGAGACTTGAAATGATTAGTTGCAAGAAGGTGTCTTTCTGTGAAGGTTATTCCTTGGCGGATCGACGCATAATTCAGCGAATTTTCGAGAATTCAGTGAGTTTTCAGAACGAAGCCACAGCTATTGACATCTTAAAGGCTCGTGGCGTTCTCCCTTCTTCAGTCAAGTGTCCAAGATGTGATTCAGGCTGTCAGTATCGTGAAGATCGGCATACTTGATATTGCTATTCTTTTTTACACAACTGGAGGCCCAGGGAGGTGGAGCCCCCCATCCCCCCGCCACCTGCTAGGAGTTTAGGGCAGATCCTTCTGGTTTTTCTGGTTAGGAGTTTTCGTTTTTGGCGAGTTAGTTGCACTTTGTGCAACTAACATTGTTGGTGATTGACGGGGGGGGGGGGGGGGGGGGAGGGGGAGGGTGGTCTTTTCTCCATAACTACCCATTTACCATCCTTGCTAATAACACCAACATGCTAACAACCCTTACTAATAACACTAACGAACCTTACTAACAACACTATCAACCCTTACTAAAAACATCAACAACCTTTACTAACAACACTAACAACCCTTACTAAAAACACTGACAAACCTTACTAACAACACTGACAAACCTTACTAACAACACTAACAAACCTTACTAACAACACTGACAAACCTTACTAACAACACTGACAAACCTTACTCACAACACTGACAAACCTTACTAACAACACTGACAACCCTTACTAACAACACTGACAAACCTTACTAACAACACTGACAAACCTTACTAACAACACTGACAAACTTTACTAACAACACTAACAAACCTTACTAACAACACTGACAAACCTTACTAACAACACTGACAAACCTTACTAACAACACTGACAAACCTACTAACAACACTAACGAACCTTACTAACAACACTATCAACCCTTACTAAAAACACCAACAACCTTTACTAACAACACTAACAACCCTTACTAAAAACACCAACAACCTTTACTAACAACACTAACAACCCTTACTAACAACACTGACAAACCTTACTAACAACACTAACAACCCTTACTAACAACACCAACAACCT
Source organism: Homarus gammarus (assembly GCA_958450375.1). NCBI lineage: Eukaryota > Metazoa > Arthropoda > Malacostraca > Decapoda > Nephropidae > Homarus > Homarus gammarus. The sequence goes on from CAUDMG010002156.1 coordinate 290,718, forward strand.
TTACTAAAAACACCAACAACCTTTACTAACAACACTAACAACCCTTACTAACAACACTAACAACCCTTACTAAAAACACCAACAACCTTTACTAACAACACTAACAACCCTTACTAACAACACTGACAAACCTTACTAACAACACTGACAAACCTGACTAACAACACTGACAACCCTTACTAACAACACTAACAAACCTTACTAACAACACTGACAAACCTTACTAACAACACTGACAAACCTCACTAACAACACTGACAAACCTTACTAACAACACTGACAACCCTTACTAACAACACTAACAAACCTTACTAACAACACTGACAAACCTTACTAACAACACTGACAAACCTTACTAACAACACTAACAACCCTTACTAACAACACTGACAAACCTTACTAACAACACTGACAAACCTTACTAACAACACTGACAAACCTTGCTAACAACACTGACAAACCTTACTAACAACACTGACAAACCTTACTAACAACACTGACAAACCTTACTAACAACACTGACAAACCTTTCTAACAACACTGACAACCCTTACTAACAACACTAACAAACCTTACTAACAACACTAACAAACCTTACTAACAACACTGACAAACCTTACTAACAACACTGACAAACCTTACTAACAACACTAACAACCCTTACTAACAACACTGACAAACCTTACTAACAACACTGACAAACCTTACTAACAACACTGACAAACCTTACTAACAACACTGACAAACCTTACTAACAACACTGACAAACCTTACTAACAACACTGACAAACCTTACTAACAACACTGACAACCCTTACTAACAACACTAACAAACCTTACTAACAACACTAACAAACCTTACTAACAACACTGACAAACCTTACTAACAACACTGACAAACCTTACTAACAACACTAACAAACCTTACTAACAACACTGACAAACCTTACTAACAACACTGACAAACCTTACTAACAACACTGACAAACCTTACTAACAACACTAACAAACCTTACAAACAACACTGACAAACCTTACTAACAACACTAACAACCCTTACTAACAACACTACCAACCCTTACTAACAACACTAACAACCCTTACTAAAAACACCAACAACCTTTACTAACAACACTAACAAACCTTACTAACAACACTAACAACCCTTACTAACAACACCAACAACCCTTTCTAAAAACACCAACAACCTTTACTAACAACACTAACAAACCTTACTAACAACACTAACAACCCTTACCAACAACACTGACAAACCTTACTAACAACACTAACAACCCTTACTAACAACACTGACAAACCATACTAACAACATTAACACGCTAAAACCCCTTACTAACAACACTAACAATCACATATTGACATGCCAAGCCGACAACATTAACAACCAGAATAACCATCGTGTTACAGGAAGCTTTGATTTTTTTTAATATTTGGTCTCGTTAAATAGGTAAGATCCTTAAAAAGCTGGGGAAAGTGGATAGGGGGGAGGGGAGGGGAGGGGATAAGGGTCAAATTAAGAAAAGAGAGAGAGAGAGAGAGAGAGAGAGAGAGAGAGAGAGAGAGCCTTCGAGCAATGGACGGAAGATGGATAGAGAGAAAAAAGGTGTTAGTGTATTCACAATTTCATTTTTCCTACACTCCAGGTAAGACGCCCAAGTTTATTGCCAGTGTCTTTTTATAGTTCAATGTTAAAATTTAAAAATAATAGTTTAAGATAACGTTAAATAATTTGATTATTTTTTACATAATTTTATATGCGTTG